>SRLM01000446.1:0-156898 GCA_015708895.1 Populus ilicifolia
ATCTTTCAAAATGGATTTTATTGGCCCACCATGTTCAAGGACACATATGCATCCTGCAAAACTTGTGAAAATTGTCAAAAAGTTGATACTGGTCAAAAAGTTTTGTTTTATAATTCTCAACTTTATGCATTCCCTAAAGAGCTAAGATCAAGATGGAGCAATCCTTATAGGGCCTGTGATATTGAGAATTCAATGAATGACAATGATTTTAAGGAAAATGGACATCTTTTGAAAGCTTATTTTGATAATTTTTCTAGTGAAAATGAATCAACTGGTTGGAATGATCTTGTAGATAAAGGTTGATTGTTTTATTTTTCTCACATTGTTTTTGTGTTTCTTTTCTAAGTGATTTTTGCTAGTTTCTCTCACCCCGGTCAAATGGTGGATAACGGTACTCCGTGACTTAAGTCGGTTCTTTCAGTTTCCCACAATAACTGAAATCTGTATATACATTTCTGCAATTCTTTGAATCTCTCTTCCAATTCTCATTTGAAAATGGACATTAATCTTGCAAAATTGAAAAAGTATTTTCCTGCTCTGCCTCAAAATGCGATTACAAAAATTTACCGTGCTAGATGTGCAAGATTGAGATTGTTAATGAATCAAGGAATTCCTGAAGATATTTGCTGGTTGATTGAAGCAAAAGTTTGATTATCAGGTGAGTCCTCTAACTCCTTCATTTCACACATGCCTGGAATAGGTAAAAGCACTTTTGCAAAGAAATGTCGTGCAAAACAACTAAAAGTTTGTTATCGATGTGCTAGATGGACTTGTAATACACAATATTGTTCTTTAGGAATGGTATCTATAAACCATGAAGATAAAATACAATTCATTAAGGATGGCTTGAGTAAGGAGTCTTTAGATAACCTTCTATTGACTCTTGAGACGCATCCTAGTGGAGATATGCATCGTGCAATGCATGATTTATGGCCACTATTTCATAAAGAACATGATCGACTTAGTCTTGGGAATCTGACTAAAAAAGACCCTGTTTGCCAGTTTTTAAGAAAACTGGATGGGAAGCCTATCCCCGAGCCATAGAGGGCATTTAAGCCGTTCATGGACGTAAAACCAAGGGAAGATGTGAGTCACAATCACAACTACTTGTACATATACATGCTTTTTTTAAAAGTAAATAAATAAATAAATAAATAAAGAGAGAGAGAGAGAGAGAGTGTGAGACTCTAACTGGCCTACATATAGGTGGTATGATTGCCTTTCTAATTTCTCATCTATATAACCCTTTTTTCCTTCCTTTCACTCCTACTCAACCCATACATTTAACAAATACTAAAGTGTGTAGAAATGGCAAGTTCCTCAGGTCATCACATAAGAAATATTTATGTTTTCGGTGGATCTAGTCTTAGGAAAGAAAAGGAGTTTTTACAATCAGCAAATGATCTTGGTCAAGTGCTAGCTAAGAGAAAGATTCATTTAGTATATGGGGAAGGCAGTCTTGGGTTAATGGGAGGTGTGTCAATAGCTGTATTTTTAGGAGGTAGTCAAGTTTTGGAGGTCATCCCCGAAGCTTTAGTACAAGGGGACATCATTGGAAAAATAATTGGAGAGGAACTTCAGGTCTCTACAATGTCAGCTCGAATGAATGTAATGTTTAACTGTGTTGATGCCTTCATTGCTTTACCAGGTGGTCTAGGCACATTGGAAGAGATATTTCACATTTCCTCTTCGGCCCAACTGCACATTCACCATAAACCTATAGGTTTGTTAAATGTTAATGGTTATTATGATAAGTTGTTGTCTTTTCTTGATCACGCTGTGGAATAGGAATTTCTAACATGTTCTGCACGACAAATCATAATCTCTGCTGCTACTGCTGAACAATTGATTGAACAACTACAATCTTTCGTTCCTGTAATTGATCCTTCCATGAGTCACATAAATTGGTCAACCAAGGAAATCCGTAAAAACCTTAGATTGGATTTGAGCCTTCATTTGTGAATCTTTATGTCTTTTGGTTTTATTATTGTGTTTTGTTATTACTTATATTTGTTTCAGTGTGTTTCAGGTTTGTCAGTGTTTGTTATTTCAGGTGATATCTTCTATACTCTATCTTTCTACCTTTAAACATTGAGGACAATGTCTTGTTTTAGTTGGGGGGAGAGGGTAGTAGCTAAAAAAAAAACTGTGTTTTCTATTTCATAAAGCATGTGCAAAATGGTTGTTACTATAATGGCAGAGTAAGAAGAATCTTTTATGACTCTTGAGACGCATCTTAGTAATCATTCATAACAAGGTTTATTATAATACTTCTTGAAATATTCAGATTTACAAACTCTTGCATTGTTATCATTTAAGTCTGCTCGTATACTTGTTTAACATGTATTCTTAAACCTTAATTTACACACACACACACTTCAACATATGATTGTGGGTTGCATATTGGATTATTACATTATTTATGTTCTTCTGTTAAAGGTAACAACTAAGGGAAAGGGATAATATATAATTAAAAAATAAAAAAAATAAAAAAAAAAGAGAAAAAAAATGATAATAATAAAAATGTAGATAAGTTTGGTTTTGTAGCCTCCCTAACCTAAACAATTAAGCCTGAAGGGGTGTTTTAACACCTAATACCCTAAAGTCAACTGACTTGAGAGCTATTGGCCCAACGCTTGTTACATGGGTTGAGGAGAAAAACTTAAGGGAATCAAACATTGTACTATCTACATATCAGTATCTGCGACCCGAATTACTAAACTCGTAGGGGTGTCTTAACACCTAATGCCCTAAGACCAACTAGTCTGGGAGTCATTAGCTGAAAGCTCGTTACATGGGCTAAAGATGCATGGTATTTTAAATTATATGTATATATATATTAAAGACAAAAATAATAATCTCAACCCAAGGAAGTTAACCTTAAACATTAGAACACAAATTTTGTTTTCTTCCAAGAAAAGCCCTATAATTATGTGTTGATACATTGAGCACAAAAGAAAAGTTTATAAATCTCTTGTTAAGAGGTATTGAGCAGGCATATAAATTTAACGAGAGTTTGTTTATCTTGATAGAGTAATGGAAGTTAAATGATAAATACCTTGCATTGTGAAATTTGCAAAATGTTTTTCTACTTTAACAATTTGATTACTAGGGACTAGTAATAAGCTAGTTGGGGGGTGTGATTAGTACTCAAAAGTGCATTTTTATCATGGTTTTATATCATCATTTTGCACTTGAAGTATCAATAACTCCTTAACTAAAGTATGTTTTATAATAATCTATCTAATAATATAAGATACCTTTAATTTATGGTAAATGTCCATTTTAAATGCAGGCCTATCACATAAATAAAAGAATTGATTGATGACTTTAAGAACTTCAATTGCAAAGGCAAAGAGATGATCAAACTTAGAAAAGAGATGTCGGTGCAATCCAAACCAGAACACTGTTCGGTAATTGGATCATATCTGGAGCTATAGATCTTAGATTTAGGTCTACTTTATATGGATGGAAAGGTAAAACATAGGGCTACAACTTTTATATGGAGCCTAAGATCTAAAAAGGCCATTTTTAAGTCCAAATTATTGCCCCAATAAAGAAGCCCGAATCTATCCTCCAGCCCGAGCACTGTTAAGTATTTTGGCTATATCTAGAGTTCTAGAAGTTGAAATGAGCTGAAGTTTTTACACAAGAAAGCTGAGATAATTTTCTAGAACTTTTATGTTTTCAAGTGGCTCTAATTTTGACGTCATCAATGACGTTTTGGGCAGAGAAGAGAAGATAAGGATTGTCACCAAGTCAAGGGTTGGCCATCTACTCATCAATTAGTCATCAAATCAATAGTTCCCAATTTTGGCCTATAAAAGGAGGCATTTGCCATGCATTTAGGCATCTTGGTGTCTAGATCAAGATCATGCTCTTGTTTTCTCTTTTTGTATTCTTTGTAATGTTTATGCTTTG
This sequence comes from Populus ilicifolia, assembly GCA_015708895.1. NCBI lineage: Eukaryota > Viridiplantae > Streptophyta > Magnoliopsida > Malpighiales > Salicaceae > Populus > Populus ilicifolia. Next base: position 3,922 of record SRLM01000446.1, read on the forward strand.
TTTTCAAGAATATCAAGTGTATGTCTTTCATTTCCTTTCATTTACTTAGTTAACTTTTATCTTATTTATGTTCTTATTTTGTTTATTTATTTTTCTTTCTTTCATTATATCTAGCTAAGTTTATTATGTCAAGGTGAAAAGGTTACACTAATGGTGTAAAAATAAGTATGGTATAAACTTAATATGAACTTTAATGTTTGATACTAACATGTTTTATATTTGTTATCTTGTTCACCCTTTAATACTTTGCTTGTTAAATGATTAATCTTGATTTATGTTGTATAACACTTGGTACAACAAATGCTTGTCACTTTCATAGCCCATATTATATGGTATAACCGACACCTGAGCTATGAAAGGAACTTGATTTGTTGTTAATATAAGTTATAATCATGAATGCTTAATGAAATTTACAAGTATTAGCATTAATTGAATAAGATGACTAATGTAATCATGTTAACAATCTATAATATGATTGGAACCTCCTTTATGTGTGGATTCCAATTGAACAATAAGAGTTTATACTATACTTATTTGACATACCATTAGTGGATCCTCTAACCTTGACATTTGTTATTATCATTATTTAATCATTGCTTTAATATTTCATCTCAAAGTTCTCATCTTCTTCTTTTTCTTTATTATTGTTATTATTATTATTATTATTATTATTACTACTACTACTACTACTACTACTATTACTACTATTATTAGTACTATTATTGTTGCGATGTCGCGGTCGCACAAATTAATTACCCTAGCTTAAAACACACAAGATAGTATAGAGCAAGCAAGGGATCGATCCCACGAGGAAGATTTAGTTCAGATTTTTATGCTATACGTTATGCAATTGGGGGGGTTTTGATTTGTGATAATCTAAAATATGGAATAAATTAAACTAGTGAACACAATCAATTAAAACTGAAATTTATCAAGAAAACAAACCTTGGTCACAAGCACACATCCACCTACAGAAATCAGAACTGATCCTTGAAACGAAACTCCAGTTTATATTTTGAATTTTTATCTTTTCTTAACTTTGGTTAATTAACGGATCCGCCGTATAACTAGCCCTAACCAACAAATAATCACAGTGTCCGCACTAATGATTTAATCTAATGGCAGCCTTAAGATCTAGATAAATTCATTAATCTTAACAACCAAGTTGTCTGCTTGTGTTGCTTTGATCGAATGTTTTCCCTAAGTTTAATAACATAGTTCCGCCACAATTATCAAGCTTAGTTGCTTCACAAGTTTATATACCTTAACTCCGGTTTTGATATCAAACTTAGCAATAGATTGTTCACAATAATAACTTAGAGTCCGCTCTAGCAATTATCAACAACAATCATAGAAAATATGCATAGGAAAACATTCATACTCATTCATAATACAAACTGAAAATAAATGGAAGAATAAATCTCACAGTTCTTGAAGTCTGAAAGTTTATGCGTCCTTGCAACCAAGAAAAGAGCTCAGCCTTGCATATCTATTGAACAACTACTCCTAAAGATAAAAGAAAGCATTTTTTCTAGTATGTAGAGAGGAGAGTTTGTGTTTCTTCACTTCTAGTTGCTACCACCTTTTTTTGGTTCTATTGCACTCCCCTCCTCTCCTTTCTTGGCTCTCTTGGTGTCTATATATAGGCTTCAATGGCAGCTTCTCTTGCTTCTTTATCAATAATGGTGGCTGCCAAACTTGCCAAACTTTGACATTAGTAGTCACCACAAACAATCCACCATTGCAGCCTCCTTCTTTGACAATGGCAGCATTCCAACTTGCAGCTGGTTTGTGGTTGGTTATTTGAGGTTGGTGGATTGAGGTTGGTGGCTACTTTTCTTGACCTTCTAGATTGGTTTACTAAAGGGGCTAAATTGCTGAAATTATAACTTGGATGATAGTTTAGAAGCTTCGAAACATAATTTGGATTCATTTCTTCACGAAACCTGATTGCTGGCAGAATTCAGTTGTCATCTTTGGAAAATCATATCGCCCTCATCTGACATCGTTTTTGGCTGAACCTTGGAGCGTTTCTAGACCTTTGAATCAGGAATCCAACAAAATTGAGTTTGCATCAATTGGACGTCTATAGCTCCAGATATGGAATTTTGAATTGACAAAGGTCAACAGTGGCAGAATACGAGATTTGACTTTGAAGGATGTGATTTCCATGATCTTCCTCTTCTTATTTTTCTTGCATTGCATTTCCAGAAAGGTATGGATGTTAGCTTTTTAAAGCCACTAGAATCACTTTATTTTGATCTCTAGAACTCACGCTCTGCACAAAACATCGACTGAACGTCAAATCTACCAATTATCTCTAATTTACTCCTTTTTGCTTTTTTTTCATCCAAATATGCCTTCAAAACATAAAACAAAGAATATCAAGGCATTTTACATATAAAACATGGACAAAACATTAGGTAAATGTGGGTGAAACTATCGAATAATATGGTTACATCAACTATTATTATTATTGCTATTATTGTTGTTATTGTTGTTGTATTATTGTTATTTATAATTTATACAATAACCTCCTTGTGATTCGACCCCGGTCCTGCCGGATTATTTATTGCTTCGACACTCCTGCATTTGGGAGAAGACATCAATCTTTTCATCGTGTCAATTAGCCCAACGTTTGTTACATGGGTTAAGGAGAAAAGCTTAAGGGAATCAAATATTGCATTATCTACATATTAGTATTTGCAACCCGAATTACTAAGCTCGTAAGGGTATCTCAACATCTAATGCCCTAAGACCACCTAGTTTGGGAGTCATTAGCTGAAAGCTCGTTACATAGGTTAAAGATGCATGGTGTTTTAAATTATATGTTTATATATTAAAAAAAACAAGACAAAAATAATAATCCCAACATAAAAAAGTTAACCTTAAACATTAGAACAAAAATTTTGTTTTCTTCTAAGAAAAGCCCTATAATTATGTGTTGATACATTGAGCACAAAAGAAAGGTTTATAAATCTCTTGTTAAGAGGTATTGAGTAGGTATATAAATTTAATGAGAGTTTGTTTATCTGGATACATTAATTGAAGTTAAATGATGACTACCTTACTTTGTGGAATTTGCAAAGTATTTTTTTATTTTAACGCTTTGATTACTAGGGACTAGTAATAAGCTAGTTGGGAGGTGTGATTGATACTTAAAATTGTATTTTTATCAAGGGTTTATATCATCATTTTGTACTTGAAGTATCAATACCTTCTTAACTACAGCATGGTTTATAATAATATATTTAATAATATAAGATACCTTTAATTTATAGTAAATATTTATTTTAAATGTAGGCCTATCACATAAATAAAAGGATTGATTGATGAATTTAAGAACTTAAATTAAAAGGGGAAAAAGATGACCAAACTTTGAAAAGAGATGCTGGTGCAATTCAAACCAGAACACTATTCGGTAATTCGGTTATATCTGGAGCTGTAGATCTTAGATTTAGGTCTACATTATATGAATGGAAATATAAGGCATAGGCCTACAACTTTCATATGGAGCCTAAGATCTAAAAAGGTCATTTTCAAGTCCAAATTATTGCATCAACAAATAAGCCCGAATCTATCCTCCAGCCCGAGAACTGTTCAGTATTTTGGCCATATCTGGAGTTCTAGAAGTCAAAATGAGCTGAATGTTTTACACAAAAAAGCTGAGATAATTTCCTACAACTTTCATGTTTTTAAGTGGTTCTAATTTTGATGTTATCAATAACGTTTTGGGCAGATAAAAGAAGATAAGGATTGTCACCAAGTTAAGAGTTAGCCACCCACTCATCAACTAGTCATCAAATCAATAGTTTTCAATTTTGGCCAATAAAAGGAGGCATTTGTCATGCATTTAGGCATCTTGGTTTCCATATCAAGATCATGTTCTTGCTTTCTCTCTTTGTATTTTTTGTAATGTTTATGTTTTGCTTTCATTAATATCAAGTTTATACCTTTCATTTTCTTTTCTTTACTTAAGTAACTCTTATCTTATTTATGTTCTTATTTTGTTTATTTATTTTTCTTTCTTTTATTATTTTTAGCTAAGTTTATTATGTCAAGGTGAAAAGGTTATACTAATGGTGTAAGAATAAGTATAATGTAAACTTAATATGGACTTTAATGTTTGATACTAACATGTTTTGTATTTGTTATCTTGTTTACTCTTAATACTTTGCTTATTAAATGACTAATCTTGATTTATGTTGTATAACACTTGGTACAACAAATGCTTGGCACTTTCATAACTCATACTATATGGTATAACCGACACCTGAACTATAAAAGGAACTTGATTTGTTGTTAACATAAGTTATAATCATGAATGCTTGACGAGATTTACAAGTATTAGCATTAATCGAATAAGATGACTAATGTAATTATGTTAACAATCTATAATTAGATTGGAACCTCCTTTGTTTGTGGTTTTCAATTGAATAATAAAAGTTTATACTATACTTGTTTGACATACCATTAGTGGATCCTCTAACCTTGACATTTGTTATTATCATTATTTAATCCTTACATTAATATTTCATCTCAAACTTCTCGTATTATTGGTATCTATAATTTATAGAATTAACCTCTCTGTGGGTCAACCCCGGTCTTGCTGGGTTATTTATTATTTCGACACTCATGCACTTGGGAGAAGATATTAATTTGTTCATCATGTCAACCAGCTCAAATTCGGATGGTAAAAATGACATTTCATCCAGACAAGAGCATGAGGGTTATCCACCACGTCCATCAGCAGCACTGCTCAATATTTTAGATATATGTCAAGTTATAGTGCTCCAAATGATCTGAACTTTAATGGGTGGAAGGAAAAGATAATTTCTAATAACTTTCATGAAAAAAACTTTGCTAAATTATAATTGCATCAATGTCAATTCATCTAACCAAAATGCTTAAGTGTTATTGTCCACTAAGTCCACTTATCAATAGTTGACCACTACATCAATTATCAATTACCAAATGAATAGTTCTGAATTTTAGCCTATAAAAGGAGGCATCTGCCATTCATTTAGGTATTTTTTTTTATTTAAAGATCATGTTCTTGCTCTTTTTCTTTATATTTTTGTAGTGCTTAAGATCTTTCATTAATCTCTTGTTCATGCTTTTCATTTCATTTACTATACTTAGTTAACTATATTACATTTATGTTCTTATATTGTTTCTTTAAGTTTTTCTCCTTCATAATGTCTAGCTACGTTAATTATGTCAAAGTAAAAAAGTTTCACTAATAGTGTTAGGATAAGTATAATATAAACTCAATATGGACTTCAATGTTTATATCTTAAACAACTTGCTATTAACATGTCTTATTATTTTGATCTTATTAATTCTTAATACCTTACTTTTTAAATGGTTAATCTAGATTCATGTTGTATAATACTTGGTACATCAAATACTTTGATCCTTCATAGTCTTTGGCCGCCATCGTTATTATGAGAGAAATTTGATTTGTTGTTAATAGAAATTAGCATCATGAATACTTGATAAAATTTATAAGTATTGTTATGTAAACAAGATGATTAACATGATCACGTTGATAATTTATAAAAAGTTTATACTTATCTTTAATATTGTTAGTGTATCCTCTAACCTTGATATTTGTTTTTATCATTGTATAATCTTCACATTAATCTTACATCTCAAAGTCCTCTTTAACTCATCTTCACCACCACCATTATTGTTGTTGTTGTTGTTGTTTTTCGTATTATTATTATTATTATTATTATTATTATTATTATTATTATTATTTATAATTTATATAGTTAACTTCCTTGTGGTTCGATCCTGATCTTGCAGGATTATTTATTACTTTGACACTCCTGCACTTAGGATAAGACATTAATTTTTTAATTGTATCAATTATAACTCTAAATTTCTTAACTAGAATATAATTCTTTCATTGACATTTCATCCTTAGTCTTTGGAGAAATTCTAGGGCTATTCTTGACCATTTGATTGAGTGATTTTTTATAGAGGGTTTGGTTAAAGGGTTCTATTTGATGATCTAATTAGGGTTTTCTATTGGATTTTAGGGATTCAATTAGTTATAAGTAAAGATGAAGTTGAAGTAGTGAATGGTTTTTTAAGGGATTGAAATATAGAGGTTTTGTTAATTTTGCAATTATGAAGGACATTTTATGATATTTGTTTTATAGGTTTGTGTTTCATATGATGTTTAACAAGGTTTTTGTTTGAAAGATGAGAATGTTTAGATATTGAATTTATTATGTTTTTCAGTTAGTTAGAGGAGTTGAAAGAGTAGATAGTTAAGGTAAGATTTTCTTGTTGTTAAAATTTTACAGGTATTTTTCCCTTTAGGTGAAATATAATGACATGGGCCTTGAAACTTGGTAACATTTTGGACAAAAACTACATTGTAAGGGATGTCTTGGGCTTGAATCAATTAAGATATTTTTTGCTCTATTTTTGAAAATTGTTAAGAAGGAATATGATTTGGTGTTTTTTTTAATTTTTTTTTAAATCTTATCATCGTAGTTAACTCTAATCATAATTTAACTATTAATTAAGATTAAATATTTTTTTATTCAAGAGGTTTTTAACCAAGTTTAAATGTTTTTTTATTTTATTTGAGAGATTTTTTAAGAACAAATCCCACCAAGCCTTTGTTGGAAAGTTTTTTTTTAAGTGATTTTTTAAAAAAATAAATTTTTGAAAAGTAAATTATTTTTTAATATTAAATAATATCATGAAAAATAAGTTACAAAATATTTTTTAATATTTGGATATTTCATAGAAAATAAGTTGAAAAATAAATTGTTAACATTTTTTTAAGTTTATTAAAATAATAAGAAACAAATCTTACAAATTAAAAGGTTGAATGAGAATAAAATTGAAAAAAAAATCTAGTTTTATAAATATAAATTATCTCAAATAAAATAAATAACAATTAAAATAATAAAAATCAAATCTAACAGATAAAAAAGTTTCAAAAATGATGAAATTAAAAAAACATACAATTTCATAAATTATTTCAAATAAAATAAATAACAATAAAAAAATAAAAAACAAATCTGATAAATTAAAAAAATTCATTTAAGAAAATAATAAAAGAAAAGCATAACAATCATAAAAATAAAAATTGATATGAAAATCAAATTAAATTAAATTTTAAAAGATAAAATTAAAAAAATCAAAATAAAATATATAACAATTAAAAGTTTGAAGAACAAATTTACCATAATCAACAAATAATATACTATTTTTAATTTTTTTTACAACTTTTAAAAAATATTTTTCATCCAAAAAAACACATTTCTAAAACCAAACTAAATTTAATTTATCTAATTCATCATCTCTTCGAGATTCTATGCTGAAAATGATTTTTAATATTTCTTGCCAATTCTGCTCCTTTGAGATTTTTCATCAATCAGCGAAGTAAATCAACAGCGTGGNTATTTTAAAAAAAATTAAAATTCTTTTTTCTTGAATTCTAATTATTAATTTTATTAATAATTTTAAATTATTTTTTTATATTTCACTTTAAAAAACATTCACTGCTACAATACTAAATAATACCTATTAGTATAAGATGCCACTTCGTATTGTGAAACGTGAAGGCCCCGATTTCTTTACCTGATACTCATGATCTGAGTTTATAAGCTTCACATAATCTAATATAGCTGCCCCCCCTCTAATACTAAAGTTTAATTAGTTATGTGTAAGAGAGTAAACTAACATGGGTCATCAAAATCCAGAAGATCTTGTGCTCAAGGAAGATGATGAGCTCATAATTTCCTGACCAAGCTCCTTTATCTTGTTCAGTAGAAGCATTTGCTCAGTCTCGAGCTGTACCGTGTACTCTTCTAGCATGTCATCTAGGCTTTGCATCTCGCTCAGGGCTGTCGAGATTCCCTCCAGGTTGCCATTCTCAATCAAAGACTGCAACTTGATCATCGATTGTTTCATCTGGTCAAAACCCATTCAAAGAAACAACTTCAGACTTGAAAACATATGTTAATTCATGAAAAACATAATAATCAGATAAGATTCCATCATGGATCCAATAAAAAGAGCAAAAATAGAAGTATGGATTGAAAAAAACTCAAGTTTTGCAAAGAAAGAGATAATCACATGGCATCGTTAAATATTGGTCACTAGCTTAAAGGGATCCCGTAGAAAGCTTAAATTTAGAAACAGCAGCAGTGATTATACAAGATAAAGAGCTTGAGAATGTCAAATTGATTGGCCTAGAGGTGGTGTACAGAACTATCATCCTGTAACACATTATCATCACCTGGTTGGAAATTTGGTGTGATTTGGTTAAAGATGCATCAGCCTCAAAACTGCTTCTTTGTAGTTCTGGAACTTTCCTAGTTATCCGAACGTGGATCTCTCCCCTTGTTACTCCTTGGAGAGGTATCCACTTCTCAGACGTCTGGTTTGGAGGCAATCCCTGATACTCTACAACACAATCACCTATACTATAGGTTGGAAGCAAGGCATTGTAGTCTTTCACATGCAACTCTAAGGGACTGCCATCATCAGGGAACTCCAAGGTCTGATTCCATTGAGGATTCAGAGTTTTGTACATAACCTGAAAAGCAATACAAGGCACGGTACGTAAGTGATTGTAGTGTTGTAGCATCCAACAGAAGCAACAGCAGGGCATAAACCAGACCACATTACCTTTGTTCTCTTCTTCAAGCTTCCATACTGCACCCTCACATATGGATCACTTGTCCCTCTAATATCAGCAGCAATAAGATCTTTTGCTTCAACAAGGATAAGTTCAATGCAACCATTGAATGAACCTGAGACAGAACCCTAAGCATATTCAAGGAACAAAAAAAACAATAATATCATTAGCTATAAGGATTTCAGAATATTAGGTCGCTGACAACAAGCCGTTCATAATAGTTTGGTAATACAACAGCTTGTTTGCACTCTTAAAAACAAGCTGGTTATGAACAAATCTGAACTTCAAAAACTGATATGCCTAATATGTTTTACATGTCTACAGGTCAACGCACCTACAAATGTCCAGATGAAATAAGCTTTTGCATCTTTCAAACATTATTATGGTGTCAGGTGACTGCCTTGATTTTTAATGCCATGAAATGGCTTTTTGATTTTCAAAATGCATTTTAGTAAACTACAGGAAATACAGTTTTGTTAAACCTTAAATATGATATAATCATACCCGTGATCCTTCAGAGTCATTGACTCTGACTGCTTCTATTTGAAGCCTTAATTCTCCTGAATTCACTCTTTCAAGGGGAACCCATATGTCCCTGATTGATCCCTCCAGCAAACCTTCTAAATTTACTCGTGCACTACCAATGTTCTCATCTCCAAAGGTTTCTTCGCTGTAGCATTTAATCTTAAGGCATCCGTCATCTACTATCTCATCAAATTCAAACTTTTGATTCCAGAAAGGATTAGAATTGTGTGCAGTCCGTGTTTTCTGTAGGACCTGAGGAGATAGGATAGAAGCATGATCAGAATCAAATACTCTTGTGAAGTATTTATGTAGTTTCCCATACATATGGGTCGGCTTCAGCTTCAAATTTATCATACATGAAGAACCTAGAATCCTACCTTTCCATATTGCAGTTTAACATATGGATCACACTTTCCAGATCTTTCTTTTGAAATAAGATCTTTTCCCTCCATGATAACCACATTAATCTTCCTTCCTGTTCTTGAAAGAATATTTGATGATCCATACATCGACTTCTGAGAGCTAACATTGAACTTGTTCAAGCTAAGGGAACCATCAGAGAACTGCCATTCATTTACTACAAGCTTGACAGTCAACTGCCACATGCATAATAAACAAGAGAAATGGCTTAGTTATCATCATTAAATCCTCTACTGACACTAGTTAGAATGAGTTACTTGATATCAAATGCATATAACACGGTGAAAGTTTAAAAACAACTGCATGTTATCAAATACTCAAAATTTGAAACCAACAGTTGTCTATGCTTGTGCTGGTGCAAACTTGAATCGCACATTTGATTTTATATGGGATTCAAACTAGTATCTACAGCAGCTGAAATTTTACAATTGATGCAACAAAAGATGACCTAAGGCTAGTCAAGGCTTTAATACTCTATCATAACTAGCTTCTGTTAAGCACAACAAGAGAAATATATCGATACAACACAGCAACTCAAAAACAAGTAACTAGTCACAATAAAAATTTTCATGTGCTACCTCTCCTGAAGTAACTCCCTCAAATGGAACCACCATTTCAACTTCGTTTCCACAAAACTCAGCATGTTTGGCAACTACACCAGAGTCAGGTCCCATTGCCCAAAACGCTGTTGAATCATCTGCAGCATACTTCATCTGCTAGTACAAACCAAGAAAATAAGATGCTAAATTAATTGAAACACAGAAACTTTTCTGAAGGAAAAAAAACAGGGATGTCTAGATGAACAAATGTCAGGCAAGAAGAAACGCCGGGCAGCTCTGTGGCAGGTAGTGACTGGCTTCCTCCACTTCCAAAAGCAACTCCTATTCTTACTTCAGGAGTTGACACAAATGAGTACAAAACTGCTCTCCCATCCAGAACTGGCATCAAGAGAAGCTGTTAAAAAAAAAAGATGAGAGATTAAACAGCAACCTCAAAGGAAAAAACCGATGCACTTGAAAGCCAAATAAAATCCGAAATTTAGGAATGGCTCTCTTATGAAACAAGAAATTAAATGCACAATAAAAATTGACTGTCTCGAATATATTAATAAAAAAATGTTTGAAAAAAAGTATTCCTTGCTTGTATATCTCGCAAGTACAGAACCTATATCCTCTCCCTTGAGTAGCTCCACAATGTAAACAGTATAGAAAATGCATTTCCAAATGTTCATCTCCCACAGCAACGAATTTTCAGATCTTTGCTAAATTTTGCAGATAAATCCCAAGCAATAAGCAAGGAGTGGAAGATCTCAAGGTTATGGATGCATTGAGAAGAAGCATTTTTTACAATTACTAGAAGCACTTCAAAACTACTTAGAGCTTTGAATTTTAAAGTGGTTGGAAAGGGAGAGGGAGAAAGGAAGAAGAGTATGAAGCAGAGGAGAGGAAAAGAGTGAGAAAGAATTGGGGCACAAACTTACAAATTATTCACCGGGAGGCCAGGAATGAGATCATGGAATGCTTATGGTGGCATATAAAGGAGCTATTGGCTACATAGGAAATGATGTAACAAAAAATCATAGGGCTTAAAGAATGTGACCATCATTACCAACTTATAAACTTATTTTTGCATGTTAATGTTAGAGAATAATATAAATTATATATTGGAGCCACACCTAATAGCTTAAACTATGCGGTTGAGATGGTTATTTGACATGATATCAGAGATTAATGACCAAGCAGTTACAAATTCAAATCTTACCATCTCTATTTATTTGATAAAAAATAAGCACAAGATAACATGGGTCTGTGCAAGTTTCAAGCTCAAAGGGCTTTCACTTGAGGGAGTATGTTAAAGAATAATATAAATCATATCTTGAAACCTCACCTAACAGCTTTCACTTGAGGAAGTATGTTAGAAAATAATATAAATTATATTTTAGAACCTCACCTAACAGCTTAAGTTATTAAGTTGAAATGGTTCTTTGACAATTAATATTGAAATGCTTTATTTGGTCAATAACATTTATTAAATCACCGCCATGTGTGTGTTTGCTTCTTCTTTTTTTGTGTGCTTGTATGTGTGTGTATGTGAAAAAGAGAGAGAGAGAGAGAGGGAGGGAGGAAGAGTAGCCAAAAGGGAAAAAAACTAATATATACAAGTAACTGATCCCACCAAACAAATGAGGGAAGGTCACGTAAAAGATACTTCGATGGTTCTCTTACACTCATTTTTCAGTGTCGATATCCACGAGGAACACATAAAATCAAGCCATTAGCCATATACATTTTGATCAATCAACCAGTGCCAACACAAAATTATTTAAAGTGCAGAAAACATAAATGATTTTACATACCTCACCCTTGAAGTGAAGGCTATTTATAATAATCCAAGCAGTTCCCATTAATGGCTTTGCTAGCTTAGCCAGCAATAAAATGCTCATATCACTGGTATCCCAATCAAAACCCAAATTCATAATTCGCTGTCAAAATGCATAAAAAATGCAATGTGAAAATATGAGAAAAAATTATCGTTTGAAGGGGGGATAACACATCAAGTTAGAAAAATCACTAGAACAATTTGGTATACATTGTATTCATCTTTATAACCTCTATATTGTGCTTTAACTTTTCCCTTTCTTTCTTCATTAAACACCTTACATTTCAAAATAAATGCTGAGTCATCGTTCCAATAGAGTGTTTGAGAGTATGGTAGATGTTATTTTTAAAGTTACTTTTATACTATTAAAATACATTAAAATAATTTTATTTTTATTTTTTTAAATTCATTTTTAATATGAGCACATCAAAACAATTCAAAAACACTAACAAAAATAAATTTAAAGCAAAAAAAAATTTAAATTTTGATGAAAAGCAGTTTCAACTTAAATGTCAAACACCTTATAAGTCAAAAGACTTAATTTTTCATTTGACAGTTGGCTCATCAACCACCTTAATTACATCAGACTCAATCATCTCAAACACCAGTTTTCACTTCTCATCATCTTGTGCCTAACTTAATTATTAACTCATATATCAATAACAAAGTGGAAAAGAAGGCAGACCAAAATGCAATGCCCGTTGAATCATAGGCTCCCATGAATAACTTTAGCTTGCATCTTCCGAGCAATTGCATGTTCTTTAAAAATTCATCCCAATATGGGTTCAAGTTGCAATCAAATTAACAAGCTCCATGATTTGGTTTCTCTTTGCTAGTTAAAGGATCCTTTTAAGGTCATTTTTGTTGTTTGGAACTAGCATGAGTTTCATAGTAACAAGTTTAGTTGGAATGTATTGATGAGCAAGTCTAGTGAACAACTAAATTCCACTCATGACAGGCTCAATAATGAACTACTTAAGATAAGCTAGATTGACTTTTTCCATGCAGTTTCATCAATTAGTCACCTCGAGCTCCTATTCTCACTCCTCATCATCTTGTGCCTAGCTTAATCACTAACTCATACATCCATAACAAAGTGGAATTAAAGGCAGACCAAAATGCAATGCCCATTGAATCATAGGCTCCCAATGGAATAACTTTTTCTCGTATCTCTAGAGCAATTTCTATTCCTATACTTGCATCAGTTAGTGCTTTAGCAAAGATAATTGTATGTTCTTTACAAATTCATATCAATACAGGTTCAGGATGCAATCAAATTAGAAAACTCCATAATTTGGTTTCTCTTTGATTGTTAAAGGATCCTTTGAGGTCATTTTTGTTGTTTGGAACTAGCACGAGTTTCATAGTAAGTCTAGTCAGAATGTATTGATGAGCTTGTCTAGTGAACAACTAAATTCAACTCATGAAAGGCTCAATAATGAACTAATTAAGATAAGCTAGATTGACTTTTTACATGCAGTTTCATAAAAGACTTAAATTTTATGAACTGTTGTGATAACTCGTCATTCTTTGTTGTGAATCAATAATGAACTAATTAAGATAAGCTAGACTGACTTTTTCCATGCAGTTTCATATAAGACTTAAATTTTGTAAACTATTGTGATACCAAGTCATTCTTTGCTGTGAACTTCAGTATTTCTTGCTGGAACTTTATCACTATTCCACATGTTTAGTAAAGTCTATGTCAAAATGCACACTGTTGATTACTAGAACATATACAATAGGCCAATCATTAACATCATTAATGTAATATTTCAACACGAGCACTTGCATACTCCTACTGTATTTTGCACTAAATGAATAACCGGATCCACCAAATGCATCAGAAATTTTTGAAAGGCACAGAAACATAAGGTTGCTTGTAAGACAATAAACAGAAAAAACAGAGTGGTTGACCTCGTTGATTAACATTTAATTGTAAGGTACTATTAGCAAGCATTAGGTAAAGTATATGTAGATACCTTCCAAGCTATACGAAGGGATAAAACAACAAACAAAATTCAGAAAGTGAAAATGGAACCAAACCTGATCACCCGAAGTTGACCAACAAGTCCCATGTGGACCCAAAGAAGGTGGGCATTAGCCAAGTGAAAATTCCTGCAACTCAATTTTTTCCTACATGAAGGGTAATATTTTCTCAGGAAACATGTACAATAATGTTAATCTTAACTTGTATTTTTTGATGGAAATTAATAGAGGAGAAAATAAGTATATCACTCACGATGAGCTTCAACCTGCATTGTTTTAAACGTTTCTGCAAAGAAAAATGTTGAACTTTTTTGTTTGATCTCACAAAGAACCATAAATACACGCAAGTGTGTGCATGAGTACACCTTCATATATGCAAGAGAAAGTTCATTTAGATCAAAAAATAGCAAAAACAAATATCAAAAGGTAGGAACAACGCCTTGGCCCCCTTTCTAGCAGTAAAGAAATGGAAGTGTGATACCAAATCAATCAAACACCATTTTTCAAATGATTATGTGTTCTTATGATTGATTCCCAAGAAATTATGACAAAGTGGGAATGATTCAGAGTTCTAGAGCCCCTTTCTAGTAAGTTAGGAAACAAGAGTGTGATGGGAAATCACTTTTATTGCAGCTTCATTTTCCTGGACGATTTTCTTGTGGTATAAGAAAGCCACTGCACAACCGTAGTCCTGCCACTGTGTCATTCACAAAACCCCACAAAGAGCAGACATTTGGAATGTGCCTTTTGCTTTTAGCTTTTACACAAGATCATAAGGAAATTTAGATGGCATAAATATAAACACAGCCAGTAGACATCTTGGAGCTCAGACAGTAATGAACAAATAAACCTTGGCATAGGATAGAAAATTTTCAGTAAAAGTGATTATATCACACAAGCCAATTAAAAACAACCAAAAAATCCTGACCTCAACAATGGATGAGAATCTTGTTGCAAGCTTTGGGTTCATATAGCTGGTCCAAATTTCCATCAACAGCTTGTTCAGCCACTCACAGTGTTCCAATGGCGTTATGGGCTATGCATATATGTGAATAGATTATTAGACTGAACCTAGTTAACACGAAATTTTGGGTAATCACAGAAGAGAACAAAGAAAGAAGAGATACCGAGGTGTTCAATACAACTCGCTTCCACTTCTTGTTCAGGTCTTCCACAAGAAGTCTCTGTTGATGACTGCAATACTACAGAGGGAAAACAATAATTTCATTTTACTGCATTTCACATGCTGTGCTGAAAGAACAAGAGGAACCTAACTCTGCAATGGCAACCCATATTTATCTAAAAAGTGATGCAAGTAATGTTGTTAATCCAGGACCCACTGCTAGAATCAAAGTCAACTTTACCAGAATCAAAGCCTAACCGAAAAGAGGAAAGAGGTGGGCAACAATAAACAGTGATCACAACATTTGTTTACACCGGGGGGAGAGTGAAAAGCCTGAGCATGATTTAGAAAATATAAACTGTACTTGCATTTAAAGATTTTCAACTACATAAAGTTGTCCTTCTCTAGTAAATCACACCTAAATGCAGCAGCTTTTTTCGAAAATAAATGAATAAGAGATTCATAAGACCTCAAGAATTCAACAGAGTATATCCCAATTTTAACATCCCATAATATGAAACTTTTCAAGTACAAAAGTTTAATGACAAATGATAATAAAATCTAAACTAAAGAAAATAATAATCAGACAATACTGCATCACCATCCAAAATAGACATTGGAGACCAAAAAATATCAAGTTAAAGCGGGAGAAAAGTGAATTGAAGGACTTGCCCGAAAAGTAGCCCAGATAGCAACGACAAGAGGAACCCAATTGGAGAAAGAGAAAACCCATTTCCCAATACCCCAACAAACCAAAAGCAAGGGGATTAAGAAAGCAATAGAGGGCTTTTCCTCCAAAAGATGATTAAAGAACTCCAAAACCTCTTCAACTTTGAAACCGGCCCTACCCTTTCTTCTTCCCATTTTTTCAAGTCAAGACAAAATCTACAACTTCACTTTCCTTGTTTATAATATCCTCATATACCATGATCCATTGTTAACCGTATATCCCCATGAAACAAAAGGCCATTAATTTCCTGAAATGTGTGAGAGAATCGTTACCTTCAAAAAGCGCTTGGAAGGAAATTTTAACGGTTAAAGATGGGAACTTGAAGAGACTGGACTTTGTGTTTCCATAGTGGAGAGAGAATAACATGAAAAGTCCACAAGTCAACAAGAAAATAAGAAAAAGCACTCGTTTTTTTTTTGTTTTGTTTTTTTTTTTTAACTCTTTTAAGTTAACGAACTTTGCAAACAAGTTAACTAACGGTTTTATTTTGTCGGAACAACTACCAATGCTGTGTTCTTATTTTCTTTTATTTAATACTAATCTCACCTAAATTTCTCCAGAGAATTATATTTTTATTTCATATTAAAAATACCTGTTTATTTATCAATCACTGATTTTTTTCATAAAAAAAATAAAATAAAATGACGATAACCTTGGTGGTCCTAATTTAAATTTCTGTTGTGTAATCATTTGAGTTTTGCTTTCTCAAATTAATTAATGTATATGGCTCAGATCTTTGGTGGTCGGACCCCTCAAGAATTTACTGTTGGTGAACGTGGCCCACGTCGCTCAAATTAGCTCCTGATTCTTCATCTCGATTTGGACTCTTAGATATCGTCCTTATTTATGATCAAGATTTGGACTCTTAGATATCGTCCTTATTTATGATCAAAGTTAATAAAGTCGACCCGTGAGATTTGTAGTGCGTGAAAGCTGACTCAAATATTCACGTTAATCTAAAAATAAAAAGTTAATAAAGTCAATTATTTTTTTTATTTTTTATGTATTCTTTATAAAATTGAACTGGCCTTTTTAATTAAGAATAGAATTTTTAATATATTTCAAAAATGTGCCAGTAACATCCTGTATTTTACAAATTCAATAACATTATTTTCACTAATTATATTCACGACCTAAAGAGAGGTAAGAGAAATTTGTAACCCTTTCTTATCCTTATTTCACTCCAACACATATTACACAAAACAACGAGATATATTTTATTGTCCTTGTATATTTTACCATTCATGCATTTTGAAGAATGATGGGAAATAGATACAAACTATATTTTTAAAAAAATAATTTTTTATGTTTAGAATCGTTTTAATGCTTGATTTTAAAAATGTTTTTTAAAAAATAATAAAATATTATTTTAATACATTTCAGCATGAAAAATACTTTAAAAAACAATCATAATTATATTTTACACTTTTAATCATTCAAGTATATTATATCTTTATAATTTTTTATGAAATTTCAGAAACATCTTACTTTTATAAAAGTATTATTATCCAAGGCAATCACAATTTTCCATCCAAATATTCAAACGTAACAGCTAGATCTTGCATACTTGGAATATATTAAAATTCTTTTAAAATAAATAATTATAATGATATTTTTTAAAAATATATACATTTACATCATGCTTTTTAAATAAGATTTGAGTTTTTATAATAATATTAGCGATATTAGTAATTATTTTATTAATAAATATACATGAATCTAATATGAGAATAAAATATATCTTTTGTTATTTGTTTTTATTGTGAATTTTTATATAGTTTTTTTGAATTAATTGGTCAAACATTATTAAGATATGATTTTTTATTATTAAAACTTACTTTTCATATTGTTTTTTTAATTTTAAATACCATTATTCTAATAAAGACATGCTTTTGTCAAAATAATATATATATACATGAAAGGAAAAGGGAGTTTTAGCTCAAGAAATACACTTTTTTCTCTTCAATTCAAATCATTAAAATTTTTACAAAGATAGCTTATAAAAATAACTTGTCGTTTGTTTTCAGCTATACATAAAATGAAAAAAATAAACTAAAAAAAATATTTCAAAATAAAAATTGCAAGGTGTGCTGGCCTAGCGTTGCAAGTCAATGTGTGCTTGGAATGTCTTGAATTGTCTTTTCAATTTCAGGCAT
This sequence comes from Populus ilicifolia, assembly GCA_015708895.1. Classification (NCBI taxonomy): domain Eukaryota; kingdom Viridiplantae; phylum Streptophyta; class Magnoliopsida; order Malpighiales; family Salicaceae; genus Populus; species Populus ilicifolia. Next base: position 21,915 of record SRLM01000446.1, read on the forward strand.
GACTAACCTGCATCTACTTTGCTCTTCATTTATTTTTAATTATTTTATATTTTAAAATAATTTTTTAAAAAACAAATAATTTTAATGATATTTAATAAACACCATAATTTCCAAATATAATTTGAGCTCCTTATAATAATATTTTCAATTATTTTATGAATAATGATATATGAATCTAATATGTAATTCCTTTTTTAAAAAAACTTTATATAGATATTAAATTAGAATAATATGTATTATATTTATTGTGAATTTTTATATATTTTTTAAAATTAACTATTCTTTTAATGTTTCATGCATTTGTATAAAAATTATCAAAACATAATTTTTTTTTGTTGAGTTTTACATTTCATGATTAGTTTTTATTTAAAAAACTATATATGCTTCTAATAAAAAAAGATATTCCTTTGGGGAAAAATAGAGTGTTTGTTCAAGAAATACATCTTTTCTTAAGGATTCTTATAAATATTTATTTTAATTACCTAGTTTTTTAATTACAAAAATAAAAAAGACATGTTGTATGAAGATTAAAAAAAATACATCGCGGGGCATATTTAATATCGTGTAAGTAATCTATACGATCCTAGGTGCAGAAAGCGCCTAGGATCATAAAGAAGAGGAGAAATCCTTGCTTCCTGGAAATTAACAAACAGATAGAGATTTGCCGAAATATCCGGTAGCCTAAACACGTGTTAATATCACCACTCCCGTTTTAACATCCTCCTTAACAGGCAACTAACTCCTTTTTCACATGCCTATTTCAAACTTACCATAATACCCTTCCCGCATCCACTTGGCATTACCATAATACCGGTCCTGTCATTCCTAAATTACGCGCTCTCTCTCAGTCTATATATACATGTACATATATATATATATACATACATGTACATATATATATATATATACATATACATATATATACATATACATATATATATTATTTATTTGTTGGCCCCCATCTCCACCCCTACAACACCACCACCACCGCTCAAAACCACAAATTCAGGTGCAAAATAATTAATTTATTTATCTTATGAGCCCAGCAAATCTCCATGATCACAAAGCAAAGACCAAGAATATGTACCCACCACCACCCTTGAAAGTGAACAAGGACTCTCACATGATCAAAAAATCATTTCCATCACCGCCGTCCTCATCTTCATCCTCCGCGTCTTCGCTGGCTGTTACAGGTCCCATCAAGCCCCATCCGGTGATCATCTACACCCACTCGCCCAAAGTCATCCACACAAACCCTAAGGATTTTATGGCATTGGTGCAAAAACTAACGGGCTTGTCGCAGTCCGAGGATGACCCGTCGGCACCTCAAGTAAGGAAAGAAAATGGTAATAGGGTGGTGGCCATGGAGGAAAACAAGAAGGTGAAGTTTAACGATGATAATGAATCGTCTTCAGCTATTACTGATCATGAGAATTATGGGAGCATTGGTGATCGAGGACAATGTTTTATGCAACGCCATCCTAATTACATGACTAATATTCCAATCTTTACACCTAATTTGGCTGAGTTTCTATGCGCAAACCAGCCATGCTACAATAACTATACTACGGATCCTTTATTTCTTTCCTTCTCCAAATATGATCTCAGCAACTTCTGCCTTGGAGGTGAAGATTAATGAGTTCTGCGGGTATTATTAGTTTTCTTTCTTCTGATTTTCGAGAGAAGACAGTCTCTTGGCAGAATCTTTTTCTTCTTCTTCTGGTTTTAGTGTCAATAAAAACTCCGATACATACCTATTCATATTTTTTATTCAATTTCAGAAATAAAGCGTTAAACGATGTTTCATTTTGTTCTGTGTATAAATAGTTGAGATTTGCTCATTGTTCTTGAGAATTAGTGCTTGTAACCTTTTTGCCATCATTAAGTGAAAATATACTGGTATTCTTGCTTTGCAAAGTACATTGCTTTTGCATGAGGTAGTAATTATTTTTTGTGTTCATGTCTGCAGAAGAAAACCATATCGAGAATTTTACGTTTGTTTCAAATTTAAATTTAGACCACAGTTATGGATTGTAAAGATGACGACAGCTCAATGAGGATAAACGACAGCTACAGTTCCAAAAAGAAAGCGTGCCGTTTCAATATTTTACGTACAGTTGATTTCAAGTAAAGAGAGAGATCAATGTGGGAATTACCGTTAGAAAATAAGACATGTATTGTTGAATTGAACATATGTACATGTACTCTTGACAAGACAGAGATTCAGAACAGCTGTTTTTCTGCATGCAAGTGTAATTCGAATTCAGATTCTTTTTTTTAGGTAGCTAAGCTAAGAGTTCCTAAATTATTTAGGATCCAGTTTTGGATTTAGCTTTGGCAATCTAAAGGAACGATAAGATGATGAAACTAATGTGGTTATGGAGAGTGATTCATTTTTTGAAAAAAAAATTTATTTATTTTTTAATCGTTTATTATTAAAAAAATTAACCAATAAATAAAAGAAAATTTTAATTTGTTTTCTAAAAATATATTTTTTTATTTTAAATGAAAAGCAAAAAAGTTCAGAAGTATCTTATTATTTATTAATTATATCAAATTTAATCTTTAATTTTTTATTTTTTTTCAATTTTATTCTTTAAAATTTAATTTTTATTTTTTTTCCTCTTATCCTTATCTTAATTAAAAAAAATTTATCCATCAAATTTTATCTTTTTTTATATATATATCATATTTAATTTCTATTCTTTTAATTATTATTTATTTTATTTAAAATAATTTATAAAATTAAATTTTCTATCAATTTCTTCCGTCAACCTCATTATTTATCATAATAAATTATTTTTCATAGTTTTTATAACACTAATAAAGAACATAAAATAATTCACATTACATGGAAACCCTTTCCAAAAATTAACCATTTTCCAACAAACACGCATTCATTGAAAATAAACAAGTCCTTGTAGTAGTAAAACATTAACTTTTTATACTCTTCGTTTTCCTAATAATGATTCTTCTTCCGTGGTTGAGATTTACACTCGCACAGATGATTCTGTGGAAACATAACTGTACATGTATAAAAGGGAACACCATTACTTCTTCTTTTTGTCTTCTTTTTCTCTTTCAAGAACAACAGGAGCTGCTGGTATACTGAACCACCATTCCCTTAATCTCCTTGTCCATTTTTCTGTGCTTGCTTTCCTTGGAGGTGAATATCTTGTAAATGTCTCCAAAAAGATCAACAGGGTAATGTACTTGCTAGGTACGAAAACCACGATCAAAGCAACACACAGGAGAGTGAAAGCAAATTTCTCGCTTGCCTTGTCATTACATAAACACCCAAAAGCAGAATGCAGTTGAGTAATTTGAATAGAATATGGAGAATAGACGTGTAATTATACTCCTAATGCACTTATGATTTATGACATATGAAGAAGGTTAAAATTAGAAAAGATCAGACATGCTGGCCCGCAAGGAGAGTGACAGAGAGTAACCTGGGGGAAAATGGACAACAGCAAGGCACGAAACTTGAGGAGGATAATGTTTCCATCCTGGATGAACTGTTCAGCTTGAGAAATAGCATTCTGAACAGCTAAAAGCTGCTCCACCGTGTTCATTGGTGGAGGCGCTATTACCTTAAGTTTATCAACAGGCCTTCCTTGATTACAAAATCGTGTGAGCACCATAAAGATAGCAAGAAAGATGGTCATCAATCCAAAGGCATAGCTCAGCCATCCCCTAAAATGCAGATCCAGTAAGTACTTGTTGAAGGAAAAAACTGTCTCCGCAACATTGTAGAGAAATCAGCCTAATCCTACAGAGAAATCTCTCCCCCTTTCAGGAACTTCCTCCTCTGTGACACTATCTTTCAACAACTGTGAATGTATAAAGAAATTTACATAATTGCACCTAGGTTTTCATTCAAGATCAAATATGCTTCCTATCAATCCAGAAACATTATGATATATATGATTAGATATATAACTAGCTAATATTTTAGAAAGATTCACCCATAAATCAGTTTCGCACATTTCTCAAAGTGGCTTTGAAGGGCTATGAAATCAAATAGGAATCCATGGGAGAAAATTAATGAATGCTCTTTCTGAATCCAATAACCAGAGTCCCACCATTCATTATTTACATATGAAAAAACCTCTAGTGGGAAAAAAAGATAGAGTTCTGACATGACCATCATATTCAAATCCCATGGAAGGCAAATTTGAAATGGCTACCAAATCTGTATTTCACAAAAAAAAAAAAAAAACCATTACGCAATTCAATCTTCTGTTGGTGCACAGAATGCATCCATGAATAAACCATTTCACACACAAGATTATGTCAGTAACTGTGCAATTCATGTTTCCATCCTAGCAAAATCCCAGTCTCCAACAGCTAAACTGGGGCAGGTTGGAAATATTTGGAAATCACACAAAATTATTGTTTGATTCGGTTTCTAATACAGTTGACCATGAAAAGTTTGTTGTTTAACACGATTTTGTTTCATTTGTCTTTTATGATGAAAACTATAGTGAAGGTAAATTAAGATAAAACCTAAATTTTCAAGCTAGGTTCATGCTTTTGAGGTCTTCGCAAATCAAGAAAAGAGAAAAAGAAGTGGATTTTTTTTTTTTTTTTGGGATATTGAAGAGAAAACTATCATCCCAACCTACTAGACGGTACAAAGCAAATGAAAAGGGCATAATTTGGTTTAGAGCCCAAAGGACAGGCAAATAAGGGGCAGGCTAGATTTCTTAATTCTCGGTAATCCAGCAAGGAATTCAACATTCTACATATTGCATTCATAGCTTTGATCGTCTAAAGAGAGCACTTCCAAAGAAATTAAAATCTCAAAGGCACCCTTTATCGCATTTAAATATAACCAGTGATTTCCATCCCTGTTTAATCCTTCAGACATTTATATGAACTACACAGCAGTGTTGATAAACAGAAACTCCACTACTATTAGGATAAGTTGATGATTTTGCATCATTATAGTAAGCCCAACAGTAAGCAATAATGTAATTAATGTCTTACCTCCAAATGACATAAGTGTGAACCAAACAGAACACCAAAGACTTCATAGGGTCATCCCAGTGTATCAAGGAAATAAGCCACTCCACAACTTCCATAACAGGGAGAAGTAACTCCTGCGAACACCAGATGTTTGCAAGGAATATTAGAAAGATTATTGAAGGTACTATATAAAAGAGCTTAAGAAAATGGCCTGTTGTCACACAAAAAAACTCAATATATTCTTGGCAACTTTATTTCAAATAATGTAAACAGCAGAAAGAATTCAGGCACAAAAAAGCTGTTACTAATTCCTATAGGGTAATTTATAGTTCTTAGCCTTGTCAGCAAACATCTCCATTTCCATTCATTCTAATGTCTTACCATGACATTGATGATGGAAAGGCATAGAGGCAGATGGAACAAGGAAGCAAATGTGCTTGGTAAAATTGAAACTCAGAGTTACTTAGTACTATAACTAGCATCACCTTCATTACTGCCAGATTGGTATCAATGCCATCTACTTTAACTCCATCAACTGTTTCTTGTGCTAGCACAGTTTTTTTGTAGCTGTTTTGAGATTCCTTAACCACCTTCTCCAATGAACTCATCTCTCCCACAGCTATCTCACCAACAACAAGCCCAGCCTCATTAAGATCACCTGAACTTGTTCCTAGCACAAACCCTAAATTGGAAACCATGGCCAAGGAAGAGATTGAATACATCCCACCTCCAGCCTTATAATTGTTAGTCCGATCTAGTTCCCTTATGGAGGACATGTTTGCCAGGGTTTCCAGTATCAAATCTCCACCAGGAAGTTGATCACAAAGATTAAACATAAGAAGAGTTTCACAGCAAACAGAATTTACAGCACTAATTTCTTGAATTGCTTGAAGTCGCAGAATTCCAAGCACAGCCCTTGAAAGAGCTTCATCCCGTTCAACTCCAGAGATCTTGAACTTTTTTATAAAACTGTGAACGTATAAAATTTCCCGAATAATTGCCAACCAGTAATCACGACGAGTATGGCCTTTAAGCTCAGGAAACTCAATGACAGCTGGCTCTGATCTACATGAGAAACAATTAGAGGTTAATGCTAATAAAGTCCAAAACATATGTTTCATCAATGGAAAGGAAAAAAAACACGAATCATGCCTTACAAGGAAATAGATTTATAGAAGACTGCCTTGTCAAAAAGACGAGTACCCCATGGCCCAGTCAATTCAGGTTTAATAATCTGTTTTAGGTCATCTGACAAATCATATATTTTTGGCTTGTCATAGGATACCACACGGAGAGCTTCAAAGTACAGTGCATGGTCGGTGAGAGTTAGACGACCTGTATGCACATGACAGTAAATAGAAGAAATTAGGCAAATATTGCACAGCATATAGTTATCGGAAGTACGGGGAAATTTTATCATCTTTCTATATCATAACTCTTTTGCATGTATGTTACACCTTACCTTGATTTCCTTTTCCCAGAGAGAAGGGAACAAATACAATGAATTTACCAAATCACTTATCCAATGAACCTACCTGGCCATGTAGATATTCCAACATGTTCAAGAACTGGTTGGGTTGTCACTGTTCCATCTACTTCCAGAATCTTCTCTCTTCTTGACAATCGCAGTGTAGAAAGGAGTGATGAATCTGATTGAGTCTTCATCTTTTTTATTGCCCTGTAGAGAATATAAACATAAAATATAAATCCTGGATGTATGTGCCTACACAACATAACATTACAGGTGTAAAAATATATTGATCCTACTGAACATAAAAATTGCCACTATATATTGCACAATCTTTACATGAAATATTATGATCTTTACAATCAGGTATAATTTAAAGAGAACATTTTGCGGGTTGTCAAAAAGGAAACAAAAATAAAACTGTACAGCCATTTCTGAATGAAACATCATCTTAGTCACATCATTCAGTCAGCTTTTATGGTGACACCTAACAAGATCCAACCTGATATATTCTATATATTGATAGGATAACAAGAAAAAAACATCAAGGAAGAAAAAGGCATCAACTCAAAACAAGCCTGACACACTATTAAAAGCTCTATACAAAATGCAACTAATAAGGATAATTTGCTAGCTGATCTAGCTTCATGTTTCACTATGTGGTAATGGATATGTGAGGTATTCATGTGACCTTCCTTGGACATAAATTTTTTGATAGGGTTGTGAGTAAGGCTGTATGCTTTCTTGATAATCGATATCGTTTCTTTGTGATGTATTTTACGATATAGTCTCTTCCTGTGTAATTTAACAAACAAGTACATGAAAAAAATTCAGTTCCTGGGAAGAAAGCAGACAGAAAATAATAAATGAGAAAAAAAAGAGCATTCTATGCAAACCTAAGAAGTAAGAAACTTAATAAATATAGAAAAACAAAAGTACTTCAGCATTTGGTGGTTGGGCAACTACATCATAAAATGACAAGTGCTTGTACTGCATGACAAAGGATCTTGTTGGAAACGATGTACTGTACATCCCATCAGTTAAGGAACAAAAAAGTTACCTTTCTAGTCCACTTAGGTACTTGTCATAGATGGAGAATTGAAGCCGGCCATCAGTTGCCTTAGTAAGCACATCAAAAAGATTTTCACTGATAACCACATTGGCAATGATTGGAACTGCTGGAGCTATTCGAGAGAAGGCCTCTAGACCAACTGTTAAGTCCTCATCTAACTAAAAGGAAATAATATCCACAGTCAACAAATCAACAGTAAGGTGCCATAAACTTTCTACATAAAATTGCTCCATATTAGCCAAAACATTCAAAAGGACAGGGGAAAATGCAGATACTAGTAACAAGCACACAAAGACCAACATGCATGCATGAGCTTAGAGGGATGAGGGAGTGGGTGTATGTTTGGAATTCAACATTAGATTCTTCTAAACCTTCTACAATATCCGTGCAAGAAGGGAGCAAGTGTATATCTCCATGCCAAAATTGTGGGAAACAGCTTAGTTATATAAAAAAAGAACTGATGTTATTTTGGACATCTAGTGACATATAAATGAATAAGGTCAGCATGATTAAGTGCAGAATTTTACATTGAGCACTGGTTGGCTAGCAGCTGCTGGAGTAGTCCAAGCTAGCATCATGTCATATGTCAACCGTCGGAACTTTTTATCAGCTAGATGACCAGTTACTTGAGTTGATAAAGCCAGTGCTCTGAAGCAACAGTATTCCAAAAAGTTCCTCGCATAACAGGAAAGATGCTTTAAGGAATCAGAAGCCTCTGCATTGAAGCTTTCTTGAAGTTCACAAGCAGAAATGCCAAGGATTCTGCATCATAGCCCTTGACCATAAGGAGATGAAAATTGCAGTAGAAAGGAAATTCATATACTTTGAGTTAGCAATCAGACTGTCTAAGTGAAAAGGGAACACCAGCCTACAAGATGGTCATATAGAAAGTCAAACTATATAGAAAGTTCCTAAATCAACTGAATCATAATTTGCACAGAAACTACAGCATGGGAAAAGAACAAGCAAGAACACAAAAGGAGTAGCAGAACTTACTTTGAGCATCTACGAACAACCACATTAGCAAGTGGAGAGAGCTCAGCTATCCAATTCCTGCCAGCTGATGGAGACCTTTCCATCTCCTCAAATTCTTCATTAAAAGAATTTCCCTTTCCAAATAGCCATTTAAATGATCCTTCTCTTAATAAACCCTCAAGCGCACTTCTAGTTTTGTTTGCCGTAGGGCTAGCCATCTCTAATCTTCACCTAACTGTATGATCAAGTGAAAATATAGCCAGTAGCCCATCAAAGTCATCTCATCCCATAAACATTCCACCAAAATCCTTCCAACCAGCACATATACCTATTGAGACAAAACACTTAGCAAAACTACTTATTACTCATTCAACTCTATCCAACATACAAATTCCTAGTTGTGCAATCTAATCTGAACAATTCGTTAAAAGCCCAACACAAACTATTATCGTCAAAACCAAGCTACTAAATTCACCAACAACCTAACCCAAAAACCATTCTTCAATTAATCACCAGACCAAAACACCCTTGACCTTAACTCAAAATCTCATATTTAACTAGGGATTATATCAATTCTTACAACACTTCTGCTAAAATGGATGTACCACAATCTTTATCTCAATAAAATGAAGAAGAACAATACCACATCAAAAAGAAATTGTACCTTGACGATCAAATTCTCTAAAAATCGACAAGAATTTCCACAAGCCCACCACGGATCAAGTTCAAGGAACCATTCTACAAGAACCCATTTGACTGAAAACGCAGACTTATAACAAAATTAAATTTGTCAAGCAGAAAAGGAAAAGCAAAGAAGATAAGCACCTTCTAGTTCAACATTGGGTGGTTTATTGTTAGAAATGATTCTATCTTGATCTGGGGTTTATCAGAAAGAGTGGGGGATGTAAAAAGAGAAAAGAATGAATGTTAGTTATATAAGAAAGAGAGATGCGGTGAGAAGAATCTTGCGAACTCAGTGGTGCTCAAGTTCACGTCACCAAACCTATTGATTGGCAATTTAAATTCCATACAACCTTCTATTTATTTATTATTATTTTTAATTATTAATATATTTATACAACTCGTGTATTTCATCTAATTTTATAAATTTTAAAATTATAATTATATAATTTTAAAATTTATAAAATTTAAATTAATAATTTTTTTAAAAAAATAAACTTTGATCAATTAAACTATACTCCTTAAAATTTTATTTATTTATTTTTATGTTTAGAAAAATTATGTATATACTGAATTTTAAATATCACTTAAAATAATAAAGAAAAATATAAATTACTTCAAGTTTATTTTTATAGTCAATTTAATAACAAAACACTCTTATATATTAAATATTATAACTTTATCATCGTATTAAAAACTATAAAAACAACTTTTATAAAATATATATTTTGTTCAAACAAAAAGATAAAGAGTATTATCAAGTTAAAATATGATCACCCACTCAACAATTAGTTAATAAATCAATATTTTTTAATTTTAGTATATAAAATAAGGCATTTATCTTGGTTTTTAAATCAAGATCATGTTCTTACTCTCTCTTGTCATATTTAAGTTTTTCTTATATTAATTTCTTATCTATACTTCTCATTTCCTTTTCTTTACTTAATTAACTTTTGTCTTATTTATTTATGTTTTTCTCTTTTATTATATTTAGTTAAGTTTATTATATTAAGGTAAAAAAGTTACACTAATTGTATAAGAATAAATATGATATAAACTCAATATGAACCCTAATGTTTGATACTAATATGTTTTGTATTTATTATCTTATTTACTCTTAATACTTTGTTTGTTAAATGATTAATCTAGATTTATGTTGTATAACCCTTGGTATAACAAATACTTTGACACTTTCATAACTCAATTTGTATGGTATAACCGACACCTGTGATATGAAAAAAAACTTGATTTATTGTTAATATAAGTTATAATCATGAATGACAATATTTACAAATATTAGCACTATTTGAATAAGATAACTAATATAATCATTTTAACAATTTATAATCTGATTGAAAACTTCTTTGTGTGTAGTTTCCAATTGAGTAATAAAAGTTTATACTATACTTGTTTGAAATACCATTAGTGAATCATCTAACCTTAATAATTATTTTTATCATTGTTTAATCCTTATATCAATATCATATCTCAAAACTCTCTTTATTATTATTCTTGTAATTGTTATTGTTGTTATAGTTAATCTCCTTGTAGTTCGATCTCGGTCTTGTCGGGTTACTTATTACTTTGACACTCCTATACTTGGGAGAAGATATCAATCTTTTGATCATGTTGAGTTTTTAGCGTCGTTATTGTGGAGGTAAATTATTGTGCAAATTATAGTATTTATTTTATTTTTTCTTTCCACTTTTCTTGTATCTTAATTTGTTTCTTTTATTTTTTTTCTTTTCTTTTCTTCTTTCTTTTATTTTATTTCTACACGTGCATAAGAGTTTGGTCATGTACATTAAGTGGTAAACTTGTAGGGTATCCTTATTATTTTTAGAAAATATGGTCAAAGAAAATAACCAGTCGTTTCATAATGAGAATAATAAAAATAATAATGTTAGAACACTTAGAAACGACATGAATCTTATAAGAGCAACTACACTATCATGCATATTTTTCCCCTGATGCATCTCATTTTAATTTTAAGTCGAGCATTATTCAACTTTTATCTTTTTTTCATGGCTTAGATTTAAAAAATTCATACTTGTATTTAAGGGAATTTGAGGAGGTCTGTAACACATAAAATAACTTTAAGTGTAGCATGAACATCATCAAATTAAAGCTTTTTTCCTTTTTCATTAAAAGATTAACCTAAAACATGGCTACAAAATTTGAAACCATGATCTATTCATGTATGGGATGAAATGCAACAATAATTTTTAAAGAAGTTTTTTCATCTTATAGAATAAACTCTTTCAAAAGAAAAATCATCACTTTCACTCAAAAACCAAAAGAAACATTTTACCAATATTGGGATAGGTATCAAGACTTGTTTAATACTTGCCTTCATCATAGTTTTGAAATATGAAGATTGGTTTCATATTTTTATGAAGGGTTAACACCTAGAGATAGACAAATGATTGAATTGATATGCAATGAAACTTTTGAAGATAAATACTCTAATGAAGCAATGGAATACCTAGACTTACTAGCTTAAAATGCTCAAAATTAAAACACTACAAACATTTATGAGGCATCAGTAAAACTCAATGTTATATATTTAGTGGAGGTATATACAACCTTATGAAAGATCATGACCTCTAAGCCTAGTTTGCATCTTTAGCTAAAAAATTTGAAGTACTAGAATTGAAAATGAGTGGTTAATTAAAATCTATTCAAGATATTATATGTCAAATCTATAAAACCAATTACTATTTAACTAATAACTGTTCAACTTTGCTTTTTTTTAAGAAATATCTCCATGAACAAGCTCATGCTTTAAATAGTTTTTAAATGCTCAATTGATTAGTACTTAAAAATACATTTTTATCAAGGTTTTATATCATCATTTTGCACTTAAAATATCAATAACTCCTTAACTAAAACATGTTTTATAATAATATATCTAATAACATAAAATACCTTTAATTTATGGTAAATGTTCATTTTAAATACAAGCTTATCACATAAATGAAAGGAGTAATTGATGAATTTAAGAACTAAAATTGAAAGGATAAAGAGATGGCCAAACTTAGAAAAGAGATGTTGGTGCAATCCAAACCGGAACACTGTTCGGTAATTGGATCATATATGGAGCTATACATCTCAGATTTAGGTCTACTTTATATGGATGGAAAGATAAGACATAGGCCTACAACTTTCATATGGAGCCCAAGATCTAAAAATATCATTTTCAAGTCCAAATAGTTGCAACAACAAAGAAGCCCGAATATGTCCTCCAGCCCGAGCACTGTTCAGTATTTTGGCTATATTGGGAGTTTTAGAAGTTGAAATGAGCTGAATTTTTTACACAAGAAATCTGAGATAATTTTTTACAACTTTTATGTCAAGTGGCTTCAATTTTGACATTATTAATGACGTTTTGGGCAGACAAGAGAAGATAAGAATTGTCACCAAGTCAAGAGTTGGCCACCTACTTATCAATTAGTCATCAAATTAATAGTTCCCAATTTTGGCCTATAAAAGGAGGCATTTGCTATGCATTTAGGCATCTTGGTGTCCAGATCAAGATCATGCTCTTGTTTTCTCTCTTTGGATTTTTGTAATGTTTATGTTTTGCTTTCATTAATATCAAGCTTATGCCTTTCAATTCCTTTCATTTACCTAGTTAACATTTATCTTATTTATGTTTTTATTTTGTTTATCTATTTTTATTTTTTTTCATTATGTCTAGCTAAGTTTATTATGTCAAGGTGAAAAGGTTACACTAATGGTGTAAGAATAAGTATAGTATAAACTTAATATGGACTTTAATGTTTGATACTAACGTGTTTTATATTTGTTATCTTGTTCACTCTTTAATACTTTGTTTGTTAAATGACTAATCTTGATTTATGTTCTATAACAATTGGTACACCAAATACTCGGCACTTTCATAACTCATACTGTATGGTATAACCGACACATCTAAGCTATGAAAGGAACATGTTCTATTGTTAACATAAGTTATAATCATGAATGTTTGATGAGATTTACAAGCATTAGCATTAATTGAATAAGATGACTAATGTAATCATGTTATCAATCTATAATCTGATTGGAACCTCCTTTGTATATGGTTTCCAATAGAATAATAAGAGTTTATACTATACTTGTTTGACATATCATTAGTGGAACCTCTAACCTTGACATTGTTTGTTATCGTTGTTTAATCCTTACATTAATTTTCCATCTCAAAGTTCTCATTAATTTTTTTTCTTCTTATTTATTATTGTTATTATTATTATTATTACAGCTACTACTACTACAACCACTACTACTACTACTATTATTAATATAGTTATTACTATTATTATTGTTGTTGTTATTATTGTTCTTGTTCTTGTATTATTATTATTATTTATAATTTATACAATTAACCTCTCTGTGGTTTGACCTCGATATTGCCAGGTTATTTATTACTTTGACACTCTTGCACTTGGGAGAAGACATTAATCTTTTAGTCGTGTCATCAATCATAACCCATACTCATAAATATACAACTTTGGTTAAAGAAATCACTTAAATTTTAATTAGAAGAGTAATAATAATAATACATAAACTTCACAACCACCGTATCAAACACATCATAATTTTCAAAATTCTTATGAATATCCACTTCTTTATGCTTCACCTCCTAGAAGAAATTTTGAGGAAACATTGCATGCATTCATTGAAAAGTAAGAGATAATCAATAGTCAACTTACTCAAAACATGATAGATTTTAAAGATACTCTTGCAAAGTTCACATCTGCTCTTAGTTTCCAAGAGATAGGTAAGTTTCCAACTCAATCACAAAAAAGTCTCAAGGGGCAATACAATATAAATGTAAGTAATTATAAAAGCTAACACAGGAATCCAATCAAATTACTCATCACTCTTCGCAGTGATAAAGTTATTGAAAAACCCGCTTTTAAACCTTGTAGAAAGATGATGAGTTAATCTCTAAGGGTAAGGAAGGGGTTGAATCTCAATAGCACAAAGAAAAAGACTATTTTCATATGTCCATTTGGTACTTTTGCATATCGAAGGATGCCTTTTAAATTATATAATGCACCGACCATGTTTGAAAGATGCATGTTCAATATATTTAGTGATATGGTTGAATGTTTTCTTAAAAAACGTTTTAAATAGGTATGAAGAGAAGAATCTTGCACTGAATTGGAAAAACTCACTTTATGGTAACAAATGACATTATACTTGGTCACATTGTTTCATTAAAAGAAATTAACGTTGACAAATCTAAAATCGAGTTAATTGTTAACTTGCCAACACCAAAATCTATTAAAGATGGTAGATCATTTTTAGAATAAGCTGGTTTTTATGTAAGGTTCATCAAAGATTTTAGTGTAATATTTAAGCCTTTGAGTGGTTACTTACTTACTTCTGCTCCTGTCATCAACCTCCTAATTGATTATTACCTTTTAAAATAATATGTGACGCTAGTGATTATATCATGAGTGCTGTTTTAAGATAAAAAAAGATAAGAAAATTATGTAATTTACTATGTAAGTAAAACTTTTATTAGTGCTTAAATGAATTACATCATCATTGAAAAAGAATTACTTGTAGTAGTATTTGTATGTGAAAAATTCATGTCTTATCTTGTTGACTAACCTGTTGTTGTTTTTAGTGATCATTGAGCATTAAAATATCTTCTTTTTAAGAAAGATTCTAAGGGTAGATTGGTGCAGTGAATTTTATTACTTTAAGAATTTGATATCACAATCAAAGACAAGAAAGACACCAAAAATATTATTGCAAATCATTTGTCAAGATTGATAACAGATTTAAAATCTGATATCACACCAATCAATAACTATTTTCCTGATGAATTTTTACTTTTTATCTCTACAATGCCTTGGTTTGCTAATATTGTCAATTTTCTTATTTTAAAACAATTGCCAGCTTATTGGAGTACATAAGATAAAAGAAAGTTCTTGAATGAAGTGAACTTTTATTGAGATGACCTTTATTTATTCAAATATTGTCTTGATCAAATATTTTAAAGACGCATTCCTGATAATAAGGTAAATAGTATTATTAAATTTTATCATTCTAGGCCATAGAAGGGCCATTTCTCATCAAGAAATATAACTACAAAAATCTTATAAAGTGGATTTTATTGGTCCACCATGTTTAAGGACTAACATACATTCTGCAAGAATTGTGAAAACTGTCAAAAGTTAGAATCTATTTCAAAACATCACATGATGCCTTTAAATCTTATTCTTGTGATTAGTAGTTAAAAGTTCATTTTTATTAAGGTTTTATATCATCATTTTGCACTTGAAATATCAATAACTCTTCAACTAAAGCATGTTTTATAATAACAAGTCTAATACCATAATATACCTTTAATTTATAGTAAATTTTTATCTTAAATGCAGGCTTATCACATAAATAAAAGGATTGATTGATTAGTTTAAGTATTGAAATTAAAAGAGCAAAGAGAGGGCCAAATTTAAAAAAGAGATGCTGATTCAACCCAAACTAGAACACTGTTCGGTCATTAAATCATATCTAGAGCTATAGAACTTGGATTTAAGTATACTTTATATGGATATAAAGCTTAGATATAGGCCTAAAACATTCATAGGAAAACAAAACTCAATTCTACTATTTGGAAGTCCAAATTATAGCAACAATAGAAAAGTTTGGATATGTCCTACAACTCAGACACTGTTTAGTGTTTAACCCATATCTCAAGTTTTAAAAGTCTAAATGACCTCAATCTTTTTTTTGGAAAGATGTGACAACTTCCTAGAACTTTCATGATTAAGTCTGTCTAAATTCTAATGTTAGCAATGACATTTTGTTCGAACAAGAAGATAAGGATTGTCACTAAGTCAATATATAATCATCCACTTAATAATTAGTCAACAAATCATTAGTTTTTAATTTTGGCCTATAAAAGTAGGCAATTCCATGCATTTGGACATCTTGGTTTTCACATTAAGATCATATTCTTGCTCTCTTTTTATTGTAATGTTAAAGTTTTGCTTATATTAATCTCTTATTTATGCTTCTCATTTCCTTTTCTTTACTTAGTTAACTTTTATCTTGTTTATGTTTTTATCTTATTTATTTATTGATTGATACTTAAAAGTGTATTTTTATTAAGGTTTTATATCATCATTTTACACTTGAAGTATCAATAACTCTTTAACTAAAGCATGTTTTATAATAATATATCTAATAATATAAGATATCTTCAATTTATATTAAATATTGATTTTAAATGCAAACCTATCACATAAATAAAAGGATTGATTGATGAATTTAAGAATTGAAATTGGAAGCACAAAGAGATGGCCAAACTTAGAAAAGAGATGTTAGTGTAATCCAAACTGGAACACTATTTAGTAATTAAATCATATCTAGAGTTATAGATCTCAGATATAGGTCTACTTATATGGATGAAAAGGTAAGACATAGGCCTAAAACTTTAATATAGAGCTCAAGATTTAAAAAGCCCATTTTCAAGTTCAAATTGTAGCAACAATAAAGAAAACCAAATATGTTCTCTAGCCCGAGCACTGTTTAATATTTTAGCCATATTTAGAGTTCTAGAGGACGAAATGAGCTGAATTTTTTAAACAAGAAAGCTGAGACAATTTCCTATAACTTTGATGTTTCAAGTGGCTCTAATTTTGACATTATCAATGATGTTTTAGGCAAAAAAGAGAAGATAAGGATTGTCACCAAGTCAAGAGTTGGCCACCTACTCATCAATTAGTCATCAAATCAATAGTTCCTAATTTTAGCCTATAAAAGGAGACATTTACCATACATTTAGGCATCTTGGTGTCCAGATCAAGATCATGCTCTTGTTTTCTCTCTTTGGATTTTTGTAATGTTTATGTTTTGCTTTCATTAATATCAAGCTTATGCCTTTCAATTCCTTTCATTTACTTAGTTAACATTTATCTTATTTATGTTTTTATTTTGTTTATCTATTTTTATTTTTTTTCATTATATCTAGCTAAGTTTATTATGTCAAGGTGAAAAGGTTACACTAATGGTGTAAGAATAAGTATAGTGTAAACTTAATATGGACTTTAATGTTTGATACTAACATGTTTTGTATTTGTTATCTTGTTCACTCTTTAATACTTTGCTTGTTAAATGACTAATATTGATTTATGTTGTATAACACATGGTATAACAAATGCTTGACACTTTCATAGTGCATAATGTAGGTATAACTGACACCTGAGCTATGAAAGAGACTTGATTTGTTGTTAACATAAGTTATAATCATGAATGTTTGACGAGATTTATAAGTATTAGCATTAATGGAATAAGATGACCAATGTAATCATGTTAACAATCTATAATCTGATTGGAACCTCCTTTGTGTGTGGTTTCCAATTGAATAATAAGAGTTTATATTATAATAGTTTGACATACCATTAGTGAATCCTCTAACCTTGACATTTGTTATTATCATTGTTTAATCGTTACATTAATATTCCATCTCAAAGTTCTCATCTTCTTATTCTTCTTCTCCTTCTTTTTCTTTATTATTATTATTATTATTACTACTACTACTACTATTATTATTAGTATTGTTATTATTATTATTATTATTATTATTATTATTATTATTATTATTTATAATTTGTACAATTAACCTCGTTGTGGTTTGACTTCTGTCTTGCCAAATTATTTATTACTTCGATACTCCTGCACTAGGGAGAAGACATCAATCTTTTAGTCGTGTCATTTATGTTTTTTTTTTATTATTAGTTAAGTTTATTATGTTAAGGTGAAAAGGTTACACTAATAGTGTAAGAATAAGTATAGTATAAACTCAATATGGACTTTGATGTTTGATACTAACATGTTTTATATTTGTTATCTTGTTCACTCTTTAATACTTTGCTTGTTAAATGACTAATCTTGATTTATGTTGTATAACAATTGGTACAACAAATGCTTGGCACTTTCATAGCCCATACTGTATGGTATAACCGACACCTGAGCTATGAAAGGAACTTGATTTGTTGTTAACATAAGTTATAATCATGAATGTTTGACGAGATTTATAAGTATTAGCATTAATGGAATAAGATGACCAATGTAATCATGTTAACAATCTATAATCTGATTGGAACCTCCTTTGTGTGTGGTTTCCAATTGAATAATAAGAGTTTATATTATAATAGTTTGACATACCATTAGTGAATCCTCTAACCTTGACATTTGTTATTATCATTGTTTAATCGTTACATTAATATTCCATCTCAAAGTTCTCATCTTCTTATTCTTCTTCTCCTTCTTTTTCTTTATTATTATTATTATTATTACTACTACTACTACTATTATTATTAGTATTGTTATTATTATTATTATTATTATTATTATTATTATTATTATTATTTATAATTTGTACAATTAACCTCGTTGTGGTTTGACTTCTGTCTTGCCAAATTATTTATTACTTCGATACTCCTGCACTAGGGAGAAGACATCAATCTTTTAGTCGTGTCATTTATGTTTTTTTTTTATTATTAGTTAAGTTTATTATGTTAAGGTGAAAAGGTTACACTAATAGTGTAAGAATAAGTATAGTATAAACTCAATATGGACTTTGATGTTTGATACTAACATGTTTTATATTTGTTATCTTGTTCACTCTTTAATACTTTGCTTGTTAAATGACTAATCTTGATTTATGTTCTATAACAATTGGTACACCAAATACTCGGCACTTTCATAACCCATACTGTATGGGATAACCGATACTTATGCTATGAAAAGAATTTGATTTGTTGTTAACATAACTTATAATTATGAATATATGACAATATTTATAAATATTATTATTATTTAAATAAGATAACTAATGTAATCATGTTAATAATTTATAATTCAATTAGAACCCTTATTTGTGTGTGGTTTGAAGTTGATTAATAAGAGTTTATACTATATTTGTTTGAAATACTATTAGTGAACCTTCTAACTTTGACAATTATTTTTTTCACTATTTAATTCTTTTATCAATATCACATCTCAAAACTCTATTTATTATTATTATTGTTATTATTATTGTAGTAGTTGTTGTTATATTATTGTTATAATTAACTTTCTTATAATTTCGATTCTAATTTTGTCAGGTTACTTATTATTTTGATAATCCTGCACTTAGAATAAGAAATTATTTTTTTGATAATGTCAATTACCAATCCATGAAAGGAAAAAAATGGATCAAGTTCATCACAAAACACTATTTTTAGTTCATTTCATTACAGAAACATTAACATAAATATAGCCTTATAATTTCAAAAATATTGGAGTCTTCAAAAATAAAGAATAAGTTGATGCTCACACTAAATTACAAATAGTTCAACAAGTCTATGAATTTCTGTTAGCTTAGCACCTAGAATATATGCATTTCGTTCAAGATACCTATGGACATTAGTTATAGATCACCAAGACATATATATAGATGACTATTAGGTATAAAAAAAATGGATGCTTATAAAAGGCATAAGTAATTTTTTTTATTAAAATTGCTATGATCTAAGTAACTGGACCATAAGAGATAAAAAAACTAACTCCCTAACAATTTAGGAGATTTAGGAGTTCTCTTTAAGCAAAAATTAAATTGATACAGGGTTAAAACAAAAAAAAGATGAATAAAAGAGATGAATAGAGAGCAGGGAATGGAAAGAAGGGAAAAGAGAACTCGTGCAGCAGTTTGTGAGTTTTTGACTTTTTATGTACGAGAGTTATTTAGTTATTTCATTCAATTTTTTTTTATTATTTAAAAAGTATAATTTTTTTAAACACGAAGATAAAGTAAAAAAATGTCAAAGGCTTGGTATAATTTTTTCTTTATATTTTTTAGGATTTTTACCATAATTATAAAAATTCTTTGTTTGGAAACTACTTGGTATCTCACTTGAGTATATTTATTTTTTAAAATATTTATAAAAAGTTATTTAGTCAAATTTAGATGATTTTATGGATTAGTCATTGCTTTATTATTACTTTTTGTTGTTTATTGTTATATGAGTTTTGTTTCAATCAAGCTTTTCAATTCTATTTTGATAGATATTTTATTTTTTTAATTAGAATGGAATGTTTCACTTTCAAAGTGATTTGTTGTATCATTTTGAGGTTCTACTGTTCACACACACACACACCATATCATTAATATTAAAAATAATAATGAAAAAGAACATTTTATACTTGAGTTGTTTAATTAATTAAAATGAATTAGATTTAATTTGATTTAGTGGCTTTTCAAGATCGAAACGGAATATGTGAAAGGAAATCGAAACATTTTAGCTGAAATTTAGTAAAAAATCTGGAACAGACTGATTGAAATGAGATGAAAATTGCTTCCTTTTGTTTTATTTTTTTAAATTAATACAAAATATTTCAATCATTCCGAATGAAATGGGATGAAATTGACAATCTTGGTTTCAGTTGTATATGTGAAAGTGTTTAGTTTATTAATGTATATTATGACTTTATATGGATCTACCAAAAAACTTTTCTTAAAATATTAGTTAAAAAAAATTATAATTTATAGTTTTTTAAAATTATAATCATAAAAATTATCACAATATTATATACACATTTAAATAAGACTCAATAAAATCTTTCTTATTGTAAAATCAAAGTGGAATGGGACATCAAGTCATGTTAAAAAAAAACTTAATACCATGTAATTTTTCAATGAAGAATATAAGCCCCTCATTCACCCAACACAAATAAGATAATTTTTAGTTCCTTTTTGTATCTTCACTGGCCTAATTTGCTTGTCTTTCTTCTTTATTTTTATTTTTTTCTTTTGGTTTTTTCTAACTTTTTACACTGGATATTGACTTTAAAGATTTATAAAAAATATAGTTATGATTATTTTTTAAATAATTTTTTATATTAAAATATATGTTAATTTTTTTTATTTAAAAAAATTATTTTTAACATCAATATATAAAAATACTTTAAAAATACTAAAAATATATTAATTAAATTTAAAGTAAATAAAAAATTTAAAAATAAATATACTTTAAAAATAAAAAAATAAATATATCCTAAATCTTCAACATTTATAAACACGATGACTACTGAAGATGACAATTAGTACAACCATCACTATTATTTGAAAAACACTTTATTTAAGTAAATTTAAGCTTTTCATTCTTTTTTGAAGTTGATAGTTATCTCATTTTAAGATCTTTAAAATTTAAAGAGAAAGTTGAAAAAACGGATTCACTCTCTAGTTTTTAATAAGATTAAAAACCATGATAAATATTGATTTAATTTTTTTTTACATAAACAGTTAATTATACTTAAAAAATAGACATTATCCTTACATAATTCTTTTTATTTTTTTTATGCTTGTTATTAATTATTTAAATTATTTTGAATACTATTTGTAAGTCATTTACTATCTATGAATGTTTGCAAGTCTTTATTTAAAAGTTTAGCAACTAAATAATTTTTTTTATTTTTTTATTTTTAATTTTAGTCATCATACTATATCTATATTAGTCCTTAAAAATAAAAAACTTCTTAATCTAATTATAAAAATTCAAGCTTTATAAAAAATTAATAAAAAAACTGACTCATTATTAAATTCATTTCAAAGATAAACACGTTGCTTGAGGCCTATAATGATACTTAAAAACTAAAATATCATGTTAACTTAATGCGATAATTAAATTTTTTATTTTTTTCTTGTTTTTTTTGAAAAGTTCAAAAATAAAAAAATAAAAAATCTAAAAAATATATATTTTTGATACATTTTTATTTTTTTTAATATTTTTAATTTTAAAAAAAAATTAAAATTTTAAAAAATTACTTTTGATGCATTCAGTTCTTAACATAATCATTTTAAAATTATTGATTAATTTTATAGAGTTGATTATGATATTGTTTTTTTTAATACTAAAATAAAAAAAATTAAAAACAAAAATATTTGGGTAAGAGAATAAAAATACAAAAAGTAATAAGGAATTAATTTTTTTTAGTTACTTGAGAATCAAGTAATTAGAAAAAAAAAAACAAATTTATTTTGAATATAACTGTGTACCCCACGCACAGGGGGGAGACTGTTAGGGGAAACAAGAAAAAAAAAAATAACAGGAGGTAACAAAAAAGAAACAGAAAATGGCCCACACATTCTCTCATCCCATCCCCTGCCACAAAAAAAAAATAAAAAAAATCCCTCCCTCTCTTTTTTAAGAAGACCAAAAGAATGAACCCCCATTTTTCTGTTTCCTCCACTGTCCACGGCAGGCTAGCACCGCAACCTTCATCAAACTTCAATAAGCGTCTCTCTCACAGCTCATCAGCAAGGCCAACAGTTGCTGATTCCATCGAGAGTAGCGACAACAGTTCTTCCATAGTTGTGCCATTTCACATTAGCAGCAATGATTTCTGCACCGTCAGCAGCAGTGGAAGATCTTCATCCCCAGCAGCTTCCTCCATTTCAAGCAGCTCCAAACGTGCACTCCTCAGCACCACCGTGGACCTCTCCATCTCAACCATGACTTCCTTTCTCCATTGAACCACCGTGAGCCTCCAGCAGAAACCTTAGCCTCAGCTGATTGTCCAAGGTTCTTCTCCATCCAGCAACAGTGATTGTCCTCCACAGATCAGCACAACCCTTGTAAGCAACTATTCTCCTTATAATTCTAGCACTGACTCTCTACAAGCAATCCAGCAATGACTCTCCAGCAGTAGCACCGTCAGCCTTTATCTCATCTTCAACCGTCCCAACAGCAGTGTAGGATTTTCCAACAGTAGCAGAGACTGTTCTTTATCAGCCACACAATTTCTCAAATGTAGCAAGTTTTTTTCTTCAGCAGCAGCTCCTCGCCACGGTTAGTCTCCACCCCAACACCATATACTCCAAGATCAGCCACTCTGGGTAATGTTGCCACCAGTTACCCCACACAGCATCGTGAACTCCAACAGCAAGGCAACCGTCAGCATCCTTGCAACAACCAGCATCTCCCCTCTGCACCGTGAGCTTCAATCACTACGCCAGCATCACTAGTTCCATCGTGACTAGCATCACCAGCAGCTTATCTTAGCAAATCATTAGCTCATCACGGTGGTGACTGGTTTTTGAAGAGAAGCTGAAGCCTTCCTCAGCAGCTTAACCTCAGCCACCTCTGTCCACGGCCAGCAGTGTTTGTCCTCCCAACCAGTAGCAGCATCTCCTTCCAGCAGCGTCTCTCAGCTTCTCTTGACAGCAGCGGTGGAAGCTCATCTTCTTTTCACCGTAAGCAAGCAATTATAACAGCTACGTGAAAAGAATAATTTTATCTAAATATTTAAATTTTAAAATATAATTTATATTAAATTTTTTTTATATTTTTTAAATAAAAATTTTTTAGACTTAAAATTTACGTAAACTTACTTGTGTGTTTAATATTTTTTATTAAATAAATATAAATAATAAAATTTAAATTCAAGACTGTTTTGGTCATTAAAATTTTAATATTATATTAAAAAACCATTATACTTATAAACTTAAATTTTTAAATAAAATTTTTAAATATAATTTATAATAATAACATTGTCAACATCAACACAAGATTCAACAAAAAAACAGCAGAGCCTTTCTTCTCAATCTCGGCAGCGGAAATTAATTATATGAAGAAGAAATAGCATGAGAAGAAAAGGAAACAGAGACGGGGTCAGTGTTTGTTCAAGGCGGCATACACCAAGCTGCCCCTGCTAATACAGGTGCATCTTTTGTGCTCTTTAAAAACTCTAAATCTGCTTTGATTTGTTTGCGATGTGTTCATGGTTTATGGGCATGAGCTATCTACGGATTCATTAAAATGATCCCTGAAAAAAATTGAAACAAGTAAAATTTTAGTTTAAGCAAGCATAGCCTTAAGCCTTTGAAACGCTCAGCCCAATTATGTGAACTGGGCTTCGTGATCCTGGCCCAAGAATCACTGCTAGCCTCCTCCAAAGAAAGAAAATATGGAACGGTCTCTCCTAAGATAAACAAAAGCCTTCAAAAAGTTCTAGAAAAAATCTAAAAAAATACAGGGATCATTTTAAATTTATTTTCAGACCCGTCATATATTTTTAAATTATTTTATTTAATATTTGAGATATAAATTTATATTTTTAGATATTGACCTGATATTAAATATATTTATTTTTTTAATTTTAAAAATATAAAAAATTATTATTACCAAAATATTAATAATGATGAGAATTAATTTTCATTGTTACAAAATTAATTCTTTGAATTTTTGACTTTCAAAATCCACTTTAAAACGAGTGTTGATGGAAGAGCTCAACATAAGCTTTTCTAGATTTTTAATTACATACTTATCTTCACCACATCTTTAGTATTTTCTTTTTCTCTTTTTATACTTTGATTTTCCTCCCAAATTCTGAAGCTTAGATTCACTTTATTAAGATATAATTGAATCATTTTACTTTAGAATTGTTGGAATTTTATGAGGCATATTACAAACTTCCTAGTTTTGTAAATAAAAAACAATAAAGCATTAAAAACAAATAATTCATCTTTTACAATAATAAAAATTTTATTATATTAAAATGCTTAAATAACTAAGTATTATTTTTTTAATTTAAATGCAGTTGTTTTTACTATTACTATGCATGTTATGACTTTGATTTTATATCAATTATAAATTTGAATATATATTTAACATAGATGCTAGTATTTTTTTATTATAAATATGTTTAAAGCATGTTTGACATGTGTTTTTTTTTACTTATTTATAAATTTAAAATTATATGTACTCTAAACTTTATATATAAAAATTAAATATAATTACTCACTTAGCCTAAGTCTAATACATTGAAAACTTTGTAAAAGAAAACATTCAATCTATAAGAGTTACAGAACAAAGAAAAAACCTGAATGTTTGTGTTCTCATTTTCTTATGTACATAGCCAGCTTCAAATTTAGAAATGCGGGCTAAGGGTACCAAAACTTATATTTTTTTTCTATAAAAAAAATTAACGGGAAAAATTATTAAAAATAAGTGTTAAGTTATAAAGAGTATTAAGAGTTGAAGAGTTAAGAATTTCAGTTTGAGTTAAAAAACAATGGGTAATAATATATTTCAATATAAGTCGATCAAATTTTAAATTAAATAAATTTATAAATAAATAAATAATATATATTTATGATCCTAAATGTAAGGCAGGAGCTAAAAAAAAGAAAGCATATTGTTAAATTCTATATATATATATATATATATGTGTGTGTGTGTGTTATATACTTATTTACAAACTTTTGTTGTGTACTTTATTTTCAAAAATTATTAAAGGGTTTTGAGGGGTTTGACTCCTTTTCTTTTGAAATGGTTTTTTCATATTAAAAAAGTTGTTTTAGTTGAGGAAATTAAATTCTTTATTATGGAACTTCCCAATCTTTAAGTAAATATATATGTTTTCATGTTCTCTTTTTAACTATGGATGCTGATTTTAATGATTTGTTTTTGTAATCGTTAATGTCTGAGTCAGTTTATGCGTGCTCGATTAATTTTTCAAGGTCCTTAAATTAACGACTATGTAAACCTCCAATAATCCTAGGATTTATAGCACTCAAATTAGTTATTTTTAAAGAATAAATAATTAGTACTTAAAAGTGTATTTTTATCATCATTTTGCACTTAAAATATCAATAACTCCTTAACTAAAGCATATTTTATAATAACATATCTAATAATATAAGATACTTTTAATTTATGATAAATGTTCATTTTAAATGCAGGCCTATCACATTAACAAAAGGATTGATTGATGAATTTAATAATTGAAATTCAATAGACTAAGAGATGACTAAACTTAGAAAAGAGATGTCGGTGCAATCCAAACCGGAACATTGTTTAGTAATTAGATCATATCTAGAGCTGTAGATCTTAGATTTAAGTCTACTTTATATGGATGAAAAGGTAAGACATAGACTTAAAACTTTCATATAGAGCCCAAGATCTAAAAAGCCCATTTTCAAGTCCAAATTGTAGCAACAACAAAAAAACCCGAATATGTCCTACAGCCTGAGCATTGTTCAGTATTTTAGCCATATCTGGAGTTCTAGAGGACAAAATGAGCTGAATTTTTTACATAAAAAATCTGAGACAATTTTCTATAATTTTGATATTTCAAGTGGCTCCAATTTTAACATTATCAATGACGTTTTGGGTAGACAAGAGAAAAAGATTATCACTAAGTTAAGAGTTGGTCACACACTCATCAAGCAATCATCAAATCAATATTTTCTGATTTTGGCCTATAAAAGGAGGCATCTGCCAAGCATTTAGGCATCTTGATTTTCAGATCAAGATCATGCTCTTGTTTTCTCTCTTTGTATTTTTTTGTAATGTTTACGCTTTACTTTCATTAATATCAAGTTTATGCCTTTCATTTCCGTTTCTTTACTTAGTTAACTCTTATCTTATTTATGTTTTTTTTTTCTTTCATTATGTTTAGCTAAGTTTATTATGTCAAGGTGAAAATGTTACATTAATGATGTAAGAATAAATATAATGTAAACTCAATATGGACTTTAATGTTTGATACTTACAGGTTTTGTATTTGTTATCTTATTCACTTTTTAATATTTTGCTTGTTAAATGACTAATCTTGATTTATGTTATATAACACTTGGTACGACAGATGCTTGACACTTTCATAATTCATACTGTATGGTATAACCGATACCTGAGCTATGAAAGGAACTTAATTTGTTCTTAACATAAGTTATAATCATGAATGCTTGATGAGATTTACAAGTATTAACATTAATTGAATAAGATGACTAATGTAATTATGTTATCAATCTATAATCTGATTGAAACCTCCTTTATGTGTGGTTTCCAATTAAATAATAAGAGTTTATACTATACTTGTTTGACATAACATTAGTGGAACCTCTAACCTTGACATTTGTTATTATCATTGTTTAATCCTTACATTAATATTCCATCTCAAAGTTCTCATTTTTTTTCTTCTTCTACTCCTTCTTTATTATTATTATTGTTGTTATTGTTGTTGTTGTTCTTGTTGTTAATGTTATTACTGTCATCTATAATTTATACATTTAACCTTCTTGTGGTTTGACCCCAGTCTTGTCGTGTTATTTATTACTTTGACATCCCTGTACTTGAGAGAAGACATCAATCTTTTAGTCGTGTTAAGTTTTTGGCGCCATCGGGGAGGTAAGTTCTTGTACAAATTATAATATTTATTTTATTTTCTCTTTTCACTTTTTTTGTATATAACTTTGTTTATTATCTCTTATTTCTTTTTTTTCTTTTATTCTATTCCTACACATGTATAAGAGCTTGGTCACATACATTAAGTGGTAGACTTTGTAGGGTATCCTCATCATTTTCAGAAAATATGGCTAAAGAAGATAATCAATCACTTCATAATGAGAATAATCATGTTAAAACATTTAGAGACCATTTGAATCCTATAAGAACAAGTGCACCATCATGCATAGTTTTTCATTTCGATGCATCTCATTTTAATTTTAAACCAGACATTATTCAACTTTTACCTTCTTTTCATGGATTAGATTTAAAGAATCTATACTTGTATTTAAGAGAATTTGAGGAGGTCTGCAGCACATATAATGATTCAAATTGTAGCATGAACACCATCATATTAAAACCTTTTTCTTTGTCATTAAAAGATAAAGCTAAAACGTGGTTATAAAATTTGAGACCAAGATCCATTCGTGCTTAGGATGAAATGCAACAATAGTTTTAAAAAAAGTTTTTTCCATCTCACAGAACAAACTCTTTCAAAAGACAAATCACCACTTTCACTTAAAAACCAGGAAAAACATTTTATCAATGTTGGGATAGGTATCGAGACATATTTAATACTTACCCTCATCACAACTGAAAGCAAGAGACAATCAATACTCAATTCACTTAAAACATGACAAATTTTAAAGATACTCTTGCAAAATTAACATCTGCTCTCAGTTTCTAAGAGAAAGGTAAGTTTCTATCTCAACCATAACAAAATCCCAAGGAGCAATATAATGCAAATGCAAGTAGTTCCAGAAGCCAACACATGGATCAAGTCAAATCAGTTACTACTTTTCGCAGTGGTAAGGTTATTAAAACATCCACTCTTGATCCTTGTGAGAAAGATGATAAGTCAATCTCTGAGGGTAAGGAAGGGGTTGAATCATAAAATTCCAAATAAATGACTGATTTCCTGCTAGCACTTCCATTTCCTCATCCTATAACCAAACAAAGAAAAGTCAATCACTTACCCTCATCATAGTTTTGAAACATGGAGATTGATTTCATATTTTTATAAAGGGTTAACACCTAAAGATAGCTAAATGGTTGAATTGATGTATAATGAAACTTTTAAAGATAAAGACCTTGATGAAGCAATGAAGTGCTTAGACTTATTAGCTAAAAATGCTTAAAATTAGAACACCGCGGGTACTTATGAGGCACCGAGTAAAACTCAACCTTATATATCTAATGGAGGTATGTATAACCTTAGGGAAGATCATGACCTCCAAGCCAAGTTTGCATCTTTAGCTAGAAAAGTCGAGGCACAAGTATTAAAAAAATATGGTTAATTAAAATATGTTAAAAACATTATGTGTCAAATATGTGAAACAAATGAACACTCAACTAGTAATTATCCAACCTTGCTTTCTTTTAAGGAATGTCTCTATGAACAAGCTCATGCTTTAAATAGTTTTCAAAGGACCAACTACAACCCATACTCCCAAACATACAACCCTGGTTGGAGAAATCATCTAAATTTTAGTTGGAAGAATGATAATAACAATGTACAAACTTTACAACCACCATTTTAAGCACACCATAATTTTTAAAATTCTCATGGATATGCACCACCTTATGCTCCACCTTTTAGAAGAAATCTTGAGGAAACATTGTATTCATTCATTATAAAGCAAGAGACAATCAATACTCAATTCACTTAAAACATGACAAATTTTAAAGATACTCTTGCAAAATTAACATCTGCTCTCAGTTTCTAAGAGAAAGGTAAGTTTCTATCTCAACCATAACAAAATCCCAAGGAGCAATATAATGCAAATGCAAGTAGTTCCAGAAGCCAACACATGGATCAAGTCAAATCAGTTACTACTTTTCGCAGTGGTAAGGTTATTAAAACATCCACTCTTGATCCTTGTGAGAAAGATGATAAGTCAATCTCTGAGGGTAAGGAAGGGGTTGAATCATAAAATTCCAAATAAATGACTGATTTCCTGCTAGCACTTCCATTTCCTCATCCTATAACCAAACAAAGAAAAGTCAATCACAACTCTGAAATCTTTGAAACTTTCAAACAGGTAAGGATCAATATACCTTTGCTAGATGCTATTAAATAGGTTCCTTCTTATGCTAAATTTTTAAAAGATCTATGCAAGGTGAAGAGGAAATTGAATGTGAAGAAGAAAGCCTTTTTAACTAAACAAATAAGTGTAATTCTTTAGAACAATAATGCTTTGAAATATAAAAACCTTGATTATCTTACAATTTCCTGCTTTATTAGAGAATATAAAATTGAAAGAGCCTTACTTAATTTTAGTGCTAGTATGAGTTTACTTTTATATTCAGTTTTTTAAAGTCTCAAAGGTGAGTTAAAACCAACTTCTATAACTTTTTTACTTGCCGATAGATCTGTAAAAGTGTCTAGAGGAATAATTGAAGATATGTAAATACAAGTCGATAAATTCATTTATCCTGTGGATTTTGTTGTCTTGGAGACACAACCTGTTGAAACATGTAATTCATTTCTTTTTATTTTAGGACATTCGTTTCTTGCAACTTCTAACGCATTGATTAGTTGTAGGAATGGACTAATGAAGCTATCATTTGAAAACATGACATTGAAGATGAATATTTTCAATATTTGCAAGCAACCTGGAAATGATAATGATTTACAAGAAGTACATCATATTGACGAATTAGTTTATGATTAACTTAAATCTATTTTAAGTAAAAATGAGTTGGATAAATTTGAAGATTTGCAAATGATTTATTTGAAGAAAGAAATCATAGATGAAAAACACACCAAAAATGTTGATGTGGATCTTTTGTCAAAAGTGACAATAAATTCGACATCTGACATCACACCAATTGATGATTACTTTTCAAATGAATCCTTATTTTCTCTTAGTCCAATGTCTTAGTATGATAAAAATATCAATTTTCTTGCTTTAGGAGATTTGCCAACTAATTACAGTACCCAAGACAAAGGAAAGTTTTTGAATGAAGTGAAGAACTTTTATTGTGATGACCCTAACTTATTTAGATATTATCCTGATCAAATATTTTAAAGATTCATTCCTAATAATAAGGTAAGTAGTGTCATTAAACTTTGTCATTCTGAAGCATATGGAAGTTATTTCTTGTAAAAAAAAAACAACTGTAAAAATCTTTCAAAATAGATTTTATTGGCTTATCATGTTTAAGAACATGCACGTACTCTACAAAACTTGTGAAAATTATCAAAAAAATTTGTTTTATAATTCTCAACTCTATTAATTCCCTAGAGAGCTAAGATCAAGATGGAACAATCCTTATAGGGCCTGTAATATTGAGAATTCAATGAATGACAATGTTTTTAAGAAAAATGGACATCGTTTGAAAGCTTGTTTTTAAGAAAAATAGACATCGTTTGAAAGCTTACTTTGATAATTTTTCTAGTGAAAATGAATCAATTGGTTTTAATGATGTTGTAGATAAAGGTTGATTTTTTTTTACATTGTTTTAATGTTTCTTTTTGAGTGATTTTTGCTAATTTCTCTCACTTTGGTCAAATGGCGGATAATGGTACTTCGTGACTTAAGTCGGTTCTTTTAGTTTCCCATAATAACTAATATTTGTGTATATATTTGTGCAATTCTTTAAATCTCTCTTCCAATTCTCATTTGAAAATGGACACTAAACTTGAAACATTGAAAAAGTATTTTCCCGCTCTACCTCAGAATGCGATTATAAAAATTTACCATGCTAGATGTGTAAGATTGATGTTGTTAATGAATCATGGAATTTCTAAAGATATTCCTTGGTTGATTGAAATAAAGGTTTAATTATCAGGTGAGTCCTCGAATTCTTCATTTCACACATGCCTAGAACAGGTAAAAACACTTTTGCAAAGAAACATCGTATAAAATGACTGAAAGTCTGTCATCGATGTGCCAGATGGACTTGTAATATATAATGTCATTCTTTAGGAATGATATCTATAAATCGTGAAGATAAAATACAATTTATTAAGGATGGTCTGAGTAAGGAGTCTTTAGATAATCTTTTATTAACTCTTGAGACGCATCCTAATAGAGATATGCATCGTGCAATTCATGATTTATGACCCCATTTTTATAAAGAACATGATTGACTTAGTCTTGGAAATCTGACTAAAAAAGACCCTGTTTGCCAGTTTTTAAGAAAACTGGATAAGAAGCCTATCCCTGACCCATAGAGGGTGTTTAAGCCCTTCTTAGACGTAAAACAAAGGGAAGATGTGAGCCACAATCACAACTACCTATACATACACATGTTTTTTCAAAAAAATAAGAAAATAAAGAGAGAGTGAGTGAGTGAGACTCCAGTTGACCTATATATAAGTGGTATGATTGCCTTTTCAATTTCTCATCTATAAAATCCTCTCTTCCTTCCTTTTTTTTCTACTCAACCCATACATTCAATAAATATAGAAGTTTGTAGCAATGACAAGTTTCTCAGGTCATTATATAAGAAATATTTTTTTTTGGTGAATCCAATCCTGGGAAAGAAAAGGAGTTTTTAAAATCAGCAAATCATCTTGGTCAAGTGCTAGCTAAGAGAAGGATTCATTTAGTGTATAGGGGAGGTAGTCTTGGGTTAATGGGAGGTGTGTCAATAACTATATTTTTAGGAGGTAGTTAAGTTTTGGGGGTCGTCCCCGAAGCTTTAGCACAAGGAGACATCATTGAAAAAACAATTGAAGAACAACTATAGGTCTCCATAATGTCTGCTTGAATGAATGCAATGTTTAACTATGTTGATACCTTCATTACTTTACCAAGTAGTCTAGGCACATTGGAAGAGATCTTTCATATTTCCTCTTGGGCCCAACTACATATTAACCACAAACCCATAGGTCTATTAAATGTTGATGGTTATTATGATAAGTTGTTGTCTTTTCTTGATCATGCTGTAGAACCAGAATTTCTAATATCTTCTGCATGACAAATCATAATCTCTGCTGCTATTACTAAATAATTGATTGACCAACTGCAATATTTCATTCCTGTAATTGATACATTCATGAGTCGTATAAATTGATCATCTAAGAAAAGCCATAAGAAGTTTAGATTAGATTTGGGTCTTCATTTATAAATTTTTTATGTCCTTTTGTTTTATTATTATGTTTTTTTTTCTTATTTTTGTTTAAGTATGTTTTAGGTTTATTAATGTTCGTTATTTCAAGTGATATCTTCTATACTCTATTTTTTTACCTTAGAACATTGAGGACAATGTCTCGTTTTAGTTGGAGGGAGAGGGTAGTAGCTGTAAAAAAAATAAAATTAACTAATTATGTTATCTATTTTATAAAACATGTACAAAATTATTGTTACTATGATGGTAGAGTAAATGAGATCTTTTTATAACTTTTGAGACACATTTTAGTAACCATTCTTAATAAGGTATATTATAATACTTTTTAAAATATTCAGGTTTACAAACTCTCGTATTGTGATCACTTAATTCTGCTCATATACTCATTTAACATATATTCTTAAACCTTAATTTACACACACATACTTTAACATATGGTTGTGAGTTGCACATTGGATTATTACATTATTTATGTTCTTTTATTAAGGGTAACAACTAAGAAAAAAGGATAGTATATAATTAAAAAAACACAAAAAAATGAAAAAAAATGAAAAAAATAATGATAATAAAAATGTAGATAAGTTTGGTTTCGTAGCCTCCCTAACCTAAGCAATTAAGCTTGAAGGGATGTTTTAACACCTAATACCCTAAAGTTAACTGACTTGGAAGCTATTGGTCTAATGCTTGTTACATGTGTTGAGGAGAAAAGCTTAAGGGAATCAAATATTGCACTATCTACATATTAGTATCTACGACTCGAGTTATTAATCTCGTAGGGGTGTCTCAACACCTAATACGCTAAAACCAACTGGTCTAGGAGTCATTAGCCGAAAGCTCGTCATATAGGTTAAAGATGTATGGTGTTTTAAGTTATATGTATATATATTAAAAAAAAAAAGAAAAAAAAATCCTAACCCAAGAAAGTTAACTTTAAACATTAGAACAAAAATTTTTGTTTTATTCCAAGAAAAGCCCCATAATTATATGTTGATATATTGAGCACAAAAAAAAAAGTTTATTAATATCTTGTTAAGAGGTATTGAGCAGATATATAAATTTAATGAGAATTTGTTTATTTTGATAGATTAATGGAAGTTGAATGATGAATACCTTGTTTTGTGGAATTTACAAATTATTTTTCTATTTTAACACTTTGATTATTAGGGATTAGTAATAAGCTGGTTGGGAGGTGTGATTAGTACTTAAAATTATATATTTTTTAATATTTTATATCATCATTTTGCACTTGAAGTATCAATAACTCCTTAATAGGGACTAATAATAAGCATGTTTTATAATAACATATGTAATAATATAAGATACCTTTAATTTATGGTAAATGCTAATTTTAAATGCAGGCCTATCATATAAACTAAAGGATTGATTGATGAATTTAATAACTAAAATTGAAAAGACAAAGAGATGACCAAACTTAGAAAAGAAATGTTGGTGCAATCCAAACTAGAACACTATTCAGTAATTGGGTCATATTTAGAGTTGTAAATCTCATATTTAGGTCTATTTTATATGGATGGAAAGGTAAGACATAGGCCTATAACTTTCATATAAGCCCAAGATTTAAAAAGGTCATTTTCAAGTCCAAATTATAGCAACAACAAAGAATCTGTCTTCCAGCCCGAGCACTGTTCAGTGTTTGGCCCATATATGGAGTTCTAGAAGTTCAAATGACCTGAATTGTTTACACAAGAAAGCTGAGATAATCTCCTACAACTTTTATGTTTTTAAGTGGTTCTAATTTTAACATTATCAATGACGTTTTGGGCAGACAAGAGAAGATAAAGATTGTCATCAAGTCAAGAATTGGCCACCTACTCATCAATTAGTCATCAAATCAATAGTTTCCAATTTTAGCCTATAAAAAGAGGCATTTGCCATGCATTTAGGTATCTTGGTGTCCAGATTACGATCATGCTCTTGTTTTCTCTCTTTGTATTTTTTGTAATGTTTATGTTTTGCTTTCATTAATATCAAGCTTATGCCTTTCAATTCCTTTCATTTACTTAGTTAATTTTTATCTTATTTATGTTCTTATTTTATTTATCTATTTTTATTTCTTTTACTATGTCTGGCTAAGTTTATTATGTCAAGGTGAAAGTGAAAAGGTTACACTAATGGTGTAAGAATAAGTATATTATAAACTTAATATGGACTTTAATGTTTAATATTAACATGTTTTATATTTGTTATCTTGTTCACTCTTTAATACTTTGCTTGTTAAATGACTAATCTTGATTTATGTTGTATAACAATTTGTATAACAAATGCTTGACACTTTCATAGCCCATACTGTATGGTATAACCGACACTTGAGCTATGAAAGGAACTTGATTTGTTGTTAACATAAGTAATAATGATGAATGCTTGACGAGATTTACAAGTATTAGCATTAATGGAATAATATGATCAATGTAATCATGTTAACAATCTACAATCTGATTGGAACCTCTTTTGTGTGTGGTTTTCAATTAAATAATAAGAGTTTATAATATACTTGTTTGACATACTATTAGTGGAACCTCTAACTTTGACATTGTTTGTTACCGTTGTTTAATCCTTACGTTAATTTTACATCTCAAAGTTCTTATCAATTTTTCTTCTTCTTTTTCTTCTTTTTCTTTATTACTACTACTACTACTACAACTACACCTGTTATTGTTGTTGTTGTTGTTATTTATAATTTATACATTTAACCTCCTTATGGTTCGACCTTGGTCTTGCTGAGTTATTTATTACTTCGACATTTCTGCACTTGGGAGAAGACATCAATTTTTTAGTCATGTCAACAAACTCAAGACCTGATCAGTTAAATTACACCCTCAAAGTTATAAATTTTTACCCATATTTTATTAGATTTAAGATTAGAAGAGTTACATTTTTCTTTTGATAATGTTGGGCTGTGAGGTGATGGTAATATATTCAATGAATAATTAATTTATGAGATGGAATTAAAAAAACTAAAATAAAAAATTGTTTTCATCAGTGCATATTTGTAGCTTTAGATTTATTTTTAATTCTAATAGTAAAATTATGATTTCATTAGTCTTACAAAAAATAATTAACTAGAATAATATGGTCTTTTTATTATTTTTTAACAATAAAATAATTGAGTTATCTTGAGAGCAAAACAAATATAGCCTTTTTGAAGTTGTTATTTCATTTGATATTATTCAATTTGATGTTTATTTTCCAAATAAAATTCAACCTTTTTTCTAAGTTATTATATGTGAACTTTCTATAGTTACTTTTTTTATGTTTAATTATAATGTTCTATGAAAATAATATTCTTGCCAATTTTGTTTTTTTATGTATTGCTTTGACTTGTTATTTAAGCTATGCTTTTTATAAAATATTTTTTTAAAAAAAATTACATTAATAAAAAAGGCTTTAATGAAAAAAATTCATTTTTTCTTTATTATTTTATTTTTTATCTTACATACAAATATTCATTTTATTAATGTATAATTAATAAAAAGAACATATGACATGATCAAAGAGTTAATGTATTATCCCAAGTGTAGGAGTGTCAAAATAATAAATAACCTGATAAGACCAGGATCGAATTACAAGGAAGTTAACTAGATAAATTATAAATAACAACAACAACAATGATGGTGGTGGTGAAGATGAGTTAAAGAGGACTTTGAAATGTAAGATTAATATAATGATAAAAAAATATCAAGATTAAAGAATATATTAATAGTATTAAAGATAAGTAAAGTATAAACTCTTTATAAATTATCAACATAATCATCTTATTTACATAACACCATACTTATAAATTTTATCAAGTATTCATGATGCTAACTTATATTAACAACAAATCAAGTTCCTCTCATAATAATGATGTTGGCCGAAGATTATAAAGGATCAAGTATTTGATGTGCTAAGTGTTATACAACACAAATTTATATTAACCATTTAGTAAGCAAGGTATTAAGAATTAATAAGATAAAAATAATAAGACATGTTAATATCAAGTTGTTTAGGATATAAGCATTGAAGTCCATATTGAGTTTATGTAATACTTATCTTAACACTATTAGTAAAACTTTTTCACCTCGATATAATATTAACTTAGCTAGACATTATAAAGAAGAAAAACTTAAATAAACAATATAAAAATATAAACATGATATAAGCTAATTAAGTATAGTAAAGGAAATGAAAAGTATGAACAAGATATTAATAAAAACAAAACTTAAACATTACAAAAATATAAAGAGAGAGAGTAAAAACATGATTTTGATATGAAAAACAAGATGCTTCAATAAATAGCAAATGCCTCCTTTTATAGGCTAAAATTCAAAGCTATTCATTTAGTAATTGATAATTGATATAGTGACCAACTATTGATTAGTGGACTTGATGGACAACATCACTTAAGCACTTTAACTAGCTAAATTGATATTAATGCAATCAGAATTTGACAAAGTGTTCTAATGAAAGTTGTTGAAAATTATCCTTTCCTTCCATCCATCAAATTTCAGATTATTTAAAGCACTACAGCTCAATATATGTCTAAAATACTGAGCAGTGCTACTGATGGATGTGGTGGATAGCCCTCATGCTCTTTTCTAGATGAAAGGTCATTTTTACCATCCAAATTTGAGCTGGTCTTCTCATGAAAGTTGTTAGAAATTGTTGTTTCCTTGCACCCACCAAATTATAGATTATTTGAACTTCTAGAACTCTAGTTATGGGTAAAACTCTGAGTATTGTTTGGGCTGGATTGCATGACAAATTCAAATTTCTCTTTTATGGCCAAACTTTAAATTTGAAAATGGCAAATTAGGTCTTTCTATACTCATAAAAGTTGTGGGCCTATTTCTTATCTTTCCAGCCATATAAATTAATCTGAAATCCTAAACCTATAGCTCTATATATGATCTAATAACTGAACAGTGTTCGAATATGAAGTGAGTCGGCATCTCCTTCGTAAGCTTAGCTTTTTTTTTTTATCCTTTTACTTTTAATAGTTAATCACAACAATCAATCCTTTGCATTGTGAGAATATGTGCATTTAAAATAAGTATTTATCATAAATTAAAGGTATTTTATATTATCAAATATTTTATTATAAAACATGCTCTAGTTAATGAATTATTAATACTTTAAGTACAAAATGATGAAATAAAACCTTGATAAAAATATACTTTTGAGTACTAATCAACAAACATTGCACAAGCATTTATATATTATACTTCTTATCTCTAATATATTCATGTCAAAATTATAAAAACAAATTTTTTTTATTAAAATTTTTTTATGGAGTTAATAAGTTGTCATTTAAAAAAAAATAATCTAGGAAAAAATGTAAAAAAAAAACGCATTAATAAGATGAAGGGGTTTTAATTAAATATATACCTTTTTTATTTTTATTTCAAATTATTCAATTTTTTTAATATTTATTCTAAATGCTTTCCGTTTTTATTGAGGGAGTAATATAAATCATAAAGTTGAGGGAGTAATATAGATCATAAAGGTATAATTTTTTATTAAAAAATATATTAATAAGAAAAAAAGAAATTATATTAGGAAATTCCTTTGTTTTAATAAAATTTACATTATTACTCTTCTAAAAAAAGAATATTTCTATATAATTAGATAAGAAAGATTGAAGAGCTCTCTATAACATATAATTAAATATGTTAAAATGTATTTATCTTCTGGACCTACTCACCGGAACGATCCTATTTTTTTTTATTTTTCATAAAACAATAAAAATACTTCTTCTCATTCTTTTCTATTTTTTTTTGATGAATTATTTGGTCACTTGAAGGGCTCATGAGTGCCAATGGCAAAAGACATTTTTATTGTTTAATGGAAAAAGAAAAAATAAGACACTCCAAGTAAGGAGGCTGAGACCAATAGATGGCTTTCTTCCTTCTTTTTTGGTACATGTAGGGATGGCATGTGAGATGGGAAGCACATCTTGCTTTGATTTGTGATCAACTTTGCATTAGTTGAGAGGGAGAGGAGATTTTCCTTCGATTGGTGTTGGTGTCTAGGTTTAGGTTTAGATTAGGTATAATTTATACGCTGCGTATATGTGTTCCTCGCAAGAAGAGAGAAATTTTGTATGAAAAGAGATAAATTTTGTTTAACTATATGTTGTAGGTATTTTTTATACATATTATATGAGGGTAATTTAATTATTTTATTTTATTTAAAGATATAAACTATAATTTTTTAAAAAAAAATGGTTGTAAAATATAGTTTATTCAAGAAAAAAATAATTGTAATTAAGGTCATGCCTTATTCTTCGTTTATTACTTGGAATCACTTCACAATATACATGTGATTTTAAAGGCAATAACTACACTCTAATATGCATTTACGCATCATTTTGATTATGCCACTCTAAGTGTTTTGTTTCATGTTTGCTGTGCTGATAAATTACAAAAGCTTAGAAGTTACGAAGAAATAAAATAACAATTTGATTTTTACAAAGAATTGAGTTAGAAAAATAAAAATGAAAATTTCATATTCAAATGTAAAGAATTGGAGAATTAGTTTTTCATTTTTGCAAACTGATTTTAAGTTTGGTAAATGAATTGTTTTATATTTTCATAGTTTTCATTTGGTTTTCCATTCTATTTTAAATTAAAATCACACTAAAATGATGAATAAAACAATATTCTTCTTTAATATATACTAACTTTGATCAATATAAAACATCTGAATTCTTTAACATTTCTATATATGGCTAATGTCACAAATTTATTTTTTGCTATGAATATAATATAAGATATCTCTTTATAATATGAATGTAACAAAAGTAATTATATATAGTTAGATTATCACAAATTAAAAAAAAATTAAGATGACTATTGTAAATCATAATTTTGATTTTCATGAACAATACTTACAATTGTGAAATATTTCTTTCTTTTTAGTGAAATCAATTTCATTTTTAATATATGAACATTCTTTTTAAGTTTAAATTTGTTTCAAAGTTTTATTTTACTTATTTTTAGTTCCTGTATTAAGAACAGAAGAGAAAAACTCCTTGAAAAATATATTAAAAAAAAGTTTTAATTATCTCAATTTCAATAACTAAAATGATCAAGTTTAGTATCTAAAGATTCCAATTAAAGAGAAGAGTTCGATAATGGTGGGTTTTGGTTTTGATTTAATTTTGCATTTTTGAAGCAATTTATAAGCGTTTTGAGTTGAAAAATTAATTTATTGATATATTTATGATTTTTATTAGGTGTTTTTGTGTTAAAATAGTTAAAAAATAAAAACTTTAACCTATAAACACCTTAGCTTAGTTTTTCAACCAGTCCCCAATGATAAAAATTTAGGTTGGTAAATGACACGTTATCGACTTTTATTTTTTGTTTTAAAAAATAGAAGGAAAGGATAACTCGTCTTACCCATACAAAAAAGAAAATTTAAATTGGCCAACATATAAGCTTGAACTACAAACCCAAGATTGACCCCTCTTTTTTTTATAATCTAGAAAAAAATATTTGATATGATAATTCTTATATTTTTCAATTTTACTTCAATTTAACATGGTTCTTAAATAAATATTATAGATTTTAAATACAAAGTTAACAATTGTTTTTTAAATTATGATGTACATAATAATATGCAAAAAACTAATAGTAATAATAAATTGCTCATGAATATTCCTTTAAAATGAAAATTCTATTTTTAAAATATATTTTGGCATGATTTATCACATTTATTATTATTTTTTCGCATTCAATCATATATAAAATATGGACATATTATTTTGATATATATTTTTTTAACTTTCTTTGACAATGATGAAGTTTTTTTTTTAATAGTGATTCAAGTTGAAAAAAATACTTTGACTAAAATAATCAAGTGAGAGGTGAATAAGGGAATTGAATTTAGAATTGAAAAATATATGTTTTCTACCTTTTAAAAATAGTTTGAACTTGTAGGTTAATTAGGGCTTCCTTTTATTAGAAAAATGTGATCTTAATAAAAAACAATGTTATTGTTTTTAAGAGGAATAAAAAAAATTATGATGATATTATTAATTTCTTTATAGAAAATTATTTAATAGCATGATATGTAGAATTTTGATATTAATTTTTTCATTAATATTGAATATAAAAAAAATAACTTTGTTGATTTGAATTTGGTCTTTTTGGATTCAAGGGAACTAATTTTAAATATAATTAATATAAAGCTGACTAATTTTTAATTTTGTTGTGTTTTTGCTTAGAATAAAAGATGTCATGATTGGCTATTTCAAAAGACAATAACAAACAATACACACACACATGCAATGTTAAAATATACCTATGCCGATTAAAAAAAACTAAATCATGGATATATTTATTTGACAAAAAAAAGAACAAGTTGATCGACAAACCAC
This sequence comes from Populus ilicifolia, assembly GCA_015708895.1. Lineage (NCBI taxonomy): Eukaryota > Viridiplantae > Streptophyta > Magnoliopsida > Malpighiales > Salicaceae > Populus > Populus ilicifolia. Next base: position 62,828 of record SRLM01000446.1, read on the forward strand.
AAAACTAGTTGGAAATTGACAAAAGTGGCTTTAAAGATTCATATTTTATAAGCTTTTGTCGATAATATTTGAGATGTTGAAGAATCCACATTATCCATTTTTTTGGGATGTCTTAATCCATTTAAAACTATCTTTCCACCCCATTTTATTTTTGTTGAGTGTAATGCATTTATCTATCTCCTTTACTTTTTCAATATGTGAAATCTTAAAACAAATAACAAAATAAAATTAAGAAAACCCTTCTTATCTCTTATCATTCACTTAATGTAAGTAACACTTTCATTTTGTGGGATATATATATATATATATATTATTTTTGATTCATCATTTAGACTAGACAAATGACATATAATAATAATTTGTTGCTTAATGTAAGTAACACTTTCATTTTGTGGGATCCATGTACATATATTATTTTTTATTCATCTTTTAGACTAGACAAATGACATATAATAATAATTTGTCGCTAATTCATTTTACATGTATTTGCATTAAAATTCAATAGCAAATTAGTTGTTTTACAAACATATAAAACTTTCTTATAAATTAATGCCAATAATTTATATGTTATTTTCTCGACACAACATGAAGCCACAACTTTAAAGAAATTCTTATTTACAAGCACCTTGTTGTACAATTAGAACTATTATATATTAGGATGTGTTCCAACAAAGAGAAGAGTTTCATTGTTCATTAACTTTAAAGTATTTTTTTTAAATGTTCTAAATGATTTAGGTTTTGAAAAAGAAAAAAATCCCTTTAATTTTATATACTATCAAAAACTCCTTTATTGAATTCAGTTAGTTCCATTACGTTCCATGTTTGTTTTCTCTAGTCAACAAGAAAGAAAGAAATAAAGAAATAAAAACTCATATTACAATACTCCAAACCACAAAACTCTCCAATCTCTATTGTATAATTAGAAAGAAAGTATGGTGTATAATATAAATGTGCTTATGATTTAGTTCGACTTGGTTTGGATAAAAAAAAAATCTAATTCAACAAGATTTTTTAATTTCTAGAAATCTTGACCTGGATCAAACCAAAAACCAGTTTACACCAAATTGTTCAAAGTCATTTTTTTCTTTAAAAACCATAAAACCTAATGCCTTTAAATCGGCTTGTTTTTTATGGGTTCTTAATAGATCTATTTTAAATTAGGCTTTAACAATTTCTCATTAGATTAGCTTTTTGAGGCTTTAAATTGTTCATGATGCATGTCATACAACCCGAGAGACTAAATCAATCTCATCCCTTGCAGACTTATATGACTCAAGCCTTCTTCCACATTTCTACCTTTTTTCCATTAACAAATGATATTCATTTAACAATTCTACAAGTTGCTTTCACTTAAAAAAAAAAAAACCAAGTATCAATAAAACAATTATAAGCAAAAACTTCTAATTGTTTTGCAATAGGTAAACAATAAAAAAATACTATCCATATCAAATTTCTATTAGAGAATCAAACATGCATAGTCTTATTCTTATCATATCCAAATATGCTTTCTACAAAAACTATCAATGTGTTGTTATTCGAGTTCTCACCTTAATAATATTTTGTTCTACCCATCGTGTATATTGTTCTTTTCAAATAAAAACTTGACCTACACAAGACAATATTTCATTAAGTTATTACCAGGAAACCTTGAGTCCTCTAAAAAAAATAGTTTTCATGAGTCTTTTCACCTCCTCTTTAGCTATAGTAAGATTTTGTAAAAGAAACCAAAATAGATACTAATTAAGTAAGAACTTTAAAAACCCTAAAAGTAAAATAAACCATCACCATCAAACTTTAAACCTCAAATTCAAGTGAAAAAAATTCATTTAAAAGCTAATAATACTATTTTTCTTTTCAAGATATCAAAGATATATATAGCTTTTTACAATTTATCAAATAAACAAAATTAGAAAGAAAATCATCATCACCACAACACATTGTACTAATTTTATAATGAAAAGAAAAATAGGAGAAAGCTTGAGATGAAGGGGATGATTAGGTCTGTTGTTGATAATGCACCTCATCAATAAGAGAGAGGTTGATTTTCTAGTTAAGAAGGAATGACAAGTAAAGTAAAGAAAGAAAATTAAGAATAGAGTTATCCTTGAGTGGGAGAGTGAGTATAGGGTTGTGTAAGGGACAAAGAAGGGTGATTGAGTGAGAAAGAGGGGAAGTGGCTACTAGAGTGAGAATTAACTAATTAGAATTTCAATTTTTAATATTTTATAGCACATTTTCTTTATATACTCAAGCTGTTGTTGGAGTATTGGTTTGATTTTAGGTTTGATTGGTTGGTTTAAGATCTTATAAATCAAAATTGAACTGGTTTTTTTCTTTAGTTAAATTTTTTGATTAATTGTTTCTCGATTTTCTCAATTGTTTTAACCACCTCTAATGTATAAAAATACATGACAAAAACTATATATCTTCTATTCTCAATTTGATACAAGACTTTAACACATTTTAAATAGGCTTTTTAGGATTCCAACTCTACTTTTTAAAGAAAATTTTTAGAAAAATTCGCTCACTTTATGTTTTAGGTTCAATATTTAATAATATGTCTCTATAAGTTTAATTATCAAGTGATGCTATATATATATAATTTGAGTCATTTTTTTTGGATAATAGTAATTTGTATAAAAAAGAAATATTGTACAATGATATCAGGTCATCCCTCAAGAAACACAAAGGCCCATTACTCAGTCAATAGACCTTAGTCAACATGTATAAAACAAGAAAAAAAAATATCAATTGTTCTTAGACTAGACTGTTTGAAAAATAGTAAGATATCTGGTCAACTGGTTGTACAAGCAAAAACCTAGAAAAAAACCCATAAATTGGTTGACTAAGTTTTGGAATAGCTCGAAACTGGTTGAATAAATCTATAAAGAAGAAAAAAATTTGAGCTAGAGCTTGAAAGACACCATAATCAGTGGTACCTTATATTACTGGAAGGTTTTATATAACCTGAGGGTAGCTAGCATTTGATATCGTAGCATGCTTAATCAACCTAGATTGGATGAGCTAAAAAATCTTCTTACTAACATTATGATGAGGTTGATAAGTTTGGTGAAGATCTAATTATTCCTCTTATACAAGATGAAATAAACCATGATTGAGAGGACTAATCACAAATAAATGAACTTTTTCTTTTTTCAAAGGTATGTATGAGGCCACTAAGTCAAAGGTCACCATGTCATAGCAGGCCATCCCATTAAGGTCCTGCTCGTAGCAGCCCTCTAAACTGTAATGGAGAAAATGAATTAAAAGAACAAATGATTATATGTCTAAGCATCCAACTCATAAAGGATACATATTGAAGAGGTGATGATATGATATATATGAAGTTTATCCATATTATGAAGCTAAACTAAAGAAGCAATCTATAATATAAAAGAGTGTTTCAAGATATGACCTGTAAACTAAAAGAATGATGCATGGAGTTTGTGAATCTGAAATCTTTATGAACCTCTTAAATAGAGTTGATAATTAACCTTTCTAATAAATGACCCTTCCAGGCATTATGATCTGGAACATTAATTCAAGGATGAAAACAAATTAAGTCCCAAAAAGGCTAAAAATCCTGATGACCTGTGGAAAAATACCAAACTCCATTTGAAATAATATGTGGGACCTTCACGTTTTAAGGTAATCATGTAGAAGATAACATCTTAAAAGGTAGAAGATCACATAATTGTTTTCCATCAGGCAACTAATAATCTAATCATATCATATTGTTGCCAATACAAGAATAAACTTCCTTCTATATTAGTCTCTACTAGATAGAATCTTCTTCCAGGACCACGAGGTGGTTGAGTTAAGTCTAATATACCAAAATAATCTCCCTTGAGCAAGAAGCTATGAACTTATTGTGCCTATACTGAGGAGCTATTTGAAAGAAGTCGTCATACATGCTTTATAATTTCTGCTTTATTCTAAGTCTTGACCCTTTTAATCCCTAACCCCTTCTAATTTAGAGGGTAGCAAATCAAGGTCTACACAACCTTATCCCCTGAATGGGTAATAAAGAAACGTTTCCAGAGGCAAATAGCTAAAATATTCTTAATCCTCCTAAAACTAGAGTAAGGTAAGATGAACATAGTAAAACAATATACTTAAATGGAGAAAATAATAGATTTGATCAACTAAAGACAACCAATATAAGTAAGGGATGCTCATGTCTAAAGCTTGATCCTAGAGATAATTTGTTCCACTAGAGACATACAATCACTTCAAGCCAATCTGGTTGTGATAAGAAGGAAACCAATATATTTAACCAGTATAGCTTCTAACCTGAACCCTAGATGATCTTGAAGAGCAATTTTTAGGTCCCTATCCACCTCTAATAAGTAGAAAAAACTCTTATCATAGTTAATGGCTAATCCAAAAAACTCAGTAAAGATATCCAAAGCTCCTCACAAAATGCCTATTAAGTTCAAATCATCATGGAACAATACTATAAGATTATTAGTAAAACAAATGAGGGCAATAGAGTTCTCGTTACATCTCTTGTGAAATCAAAACTTGAGGTCCTAAATGGCCTCCCTAAGAATTCCTCCCAAACCCTCCATAGCTAGTATAAAAGATAGAGAGAAAGGGGGTTATCCTATTGAATGTCACTAGTAAATGGGAATAACCCATGTAATTTTCTATTTAGTACAATGAAAATGATAACTAAAAAGAGGCAAACCTAGATCCATCTAACTATATAACCTGGAATACCAATAACCTTAATTCTTATAAGGATGAAATGCTAGCTAACTGTGTTAAAGCCTTTTTGAGATCTATTTTTAAAGCAAATCTAGTTGGGCCACTCTTTAGGTGATAGTTATACATGAGCTCTTGAATTAACATAATACAATATGAAATTTATCTTCCCAAAATAAAAGCAACTTAAGAAGGGCCAATCATATCAGATAATACTAGCTTCAATTTGTTCACAATGATCTTAGAGATACATTTATGTATAACATTGTAGTAAGATATAAGTCTAAAGTCATTTATACAAGTTAAGTTCTTAACCTTAGGCACTAAAGCAATTCTAGTAGTGTTGATACACCTAGGAAGAGTACAATAATCAAGGAAATGTTGGATTATAGCTATGAAATCCATCCCAATAATAACCTAACTCTTTTTGAAGAAAAAAAAGGTGAAGCCATCTAGCTAAGGTGTCTTGTCATTCGGTATAGAGAGCAAGACTATCTTAATACCCTCATAAATAACATCTATAATTAAGATAAAAAAATAGGGCATCAAAAATAATAAATAAATAATATCTAGAAACATCTAAATTAGATGGGGATGTAAGGGTTGTTAGGAGGTTATGAAAAGTAATGAACTGCAACTGACCATTACCCTGCTGATTATGAATCTGAATCTTTTCCTCATTAGCTAACTCATAAATCATACTTATGACCTATTTATGGATCAAAGATCTATAGCAGAATTTAATATTTTTGTCACCAAGCTAAAGCCATCGAACCCTAAATCTTTATTTGTAAAAAGCCTTTTTATTCTTTCATAACTGAAGGTATTTTCTGATAAAATCTCTTTCAACAATAATGAGCTTCTTAGAACTACAAGTTTTATTAAAAAAAACTTGAGCTGTAGTCCATTGAATCTTTCCTCAGTTATCTTGCTAGATATTTGACTAGTATGATGACAATAAAATATCTTATGTTTAGACTATACTAAGCATCTTTTAAAAATAAATTTATATATAAAGTTATTATTGACATGTAATCATCAAATTATTCTTATTACATTCAAGAAATCATCATAATCAATTTAGTAATTTAAAATGAGAATAAACTTACTCATAAAACTTCGAGCTAAAGAACCATAGCACTCTTATGGAAGCAGTGTCTTGGCAAAAATTTAGAATGAGCATCCAGTCAAGAGGAAAAAAGAGAAAGGTTATCAAAAATCCAATCTAATTTCTTCAATATAGCTTCCCTTCCTGTTGAACATTATACCATGAGAATTTAAACCCTGTATAAGGCAACTTTACTAAACCATGTATAAGGCACCTTTATTAGCTCATCATCGTGAATACATCACCGAAAATCATTGCGTCTGACACGAAAGCAAGTCCTTCAGCATAATAAAAAAAATGCTCATTCAATGTCTTTTCACCATCAATCAAATAGCGGGACAAGCATTGTATCTTTCATGAGTAAAGAAAGTAACTTGTCCTCGATATTATTGACCATCATGAACATCAATTTGAATTAGCCTCGCCAGGGCTATAAAGCATGTAATAACCTTCAATGCCAGTACCAATAAATAATGAATTTCCTTGTGGCCTCAGTCTAAATCATAATTGGCCACATGGCAACAACTTTGTAGTAATCACATACATTCAACAGAACCAATTATAGTCTAATCAAGATGAATCATTTTTAATCCTGCTGTGGATGATATGGGACAACTGATACATTTATGTTGTCAGAAATCTTTTTTTATTTTTGAGGACTGAGCGGCAGTACCCTCACACTTTATGTTGCTTTTCAGGACAGGCTCCACGCTTTGCTTTGATGATGCGAGAAAGTTATAAACGGAAATTTTCTTCGATTCTCTGTCCTCATCTAATTTGGTGAAGCTTTATTGGCAGTCCGCATGCATTGCAATAAATAGTATCCATCGAAGCAGGCAACCCAAAAAAAAAAAAAAAATAGGGGAAATTGCAAAATCAAAGAAACTCAAAGATATACAAGCTAAGGAAAAGAAACGAGTCAAGAAGGATTCTGCCAATAAAATTGTATTCCCAAACAAGTTTGAGTCATATTGAACGATCACACACACATTGCTAAGGATCTAATTTTGATACATTAAAAAATATTTTGGAAACATAGAGCATCTTCTTGTGATGTATGGCAGTAAGGAATAGCATCCTAAAATTAAAGTCAAAGGGGCCATGATGAGTGGGACTGTGCATGTCCTCCGGATCCTTCTCTCGTTGCTCTTTGTAACTCTTTTGTCTCTTGTGCTTTTGCCCTCTGAAAGTTTTGTAGCATTTAACATTAATTATATTATATGCGTAAGAAGACTATGATAAAATTTTTAAGCACCTGCACTGTTTCAATGGCGTCTGTCTCTGCATTGAAGTCATAAAATGTGCTTGCTGCAGTTAGCTTCATAGACAGAAACTGAGTTTAAAAACCAAGAGAAGATATTTGTCAGTGTCAGGATTGTGATAAAGGCAACTTTTGACAGGAGCATATGTTTTGCTATGAACTTTGAAGAGTCAACTCGCCTCAACTTGGTTTTGCAAGGACTGGACATAATTAATTATCTCATCCAACATTACTGCCATGCCCATGGTCTGTGTAGAAAACCAACCAAATAGATAAAATTAGCAAGAAGATTTATTTTTCAACTGGAAATAACATATTGACCTTGTAGCAGCCTGGGACTATATCCTGCAAGCATCTTAATCTCTCATTGATCTTTCCTCTTCTAACCTGTGGTTCATCAACCAAATTCATCATTTCCCATAATGGTCAATATAAAATGAATTATCAATTTTTTTTTTTGAGCGTTTGAAAAGTATGTAAATGTACCCTTTCTGCTAAACTATGGCTGTCAGTGGCTTGACCTCTTCTAGCTCTAACATGAACAACTTCTCTTGTTTTCTCCTCCTCCTCATTGCTTTTCACTCTCTTTCCTCTTCTTGAGCTCTGTGATCACAAAAAACCAGAATCAACTCATAAGATTCTATTATCCAACAAATAAACAAAAAAAACTCCAAAATTAAACAAGAACTAGAGAGGAAGAAGTTGAACAGTTCATTTGATTATTACTCTTCTCTTTTTACTCCCGCTTTCAGAAACTTGAGGAGATGAGTTCATACAACTGCTTTCAGACACACCAATTGCTAGTCTCTTGCTTTCTTGGAATTCACTTTCCTTTGCAGGTGTGGTGAAAGTCTGAGAAACAGGCTTCACATTTTGGTCATTTTGATGGAAACTACCAGGAAGAAAAATCCCTGCCAAGTTTCCAGGGAATTCTGGTGATTGATGGCTAAAGAATTTGTCACTAGTGAAAGGCGTGAAACTGTGAAAATTATTCATGATTGGATTGTCTAGCTGGATAGCCTGGTTTACTTCTGTGAATTGGTTTATTGCTGCCATGCTTGCATCAATATCTAAGAAAGGAAATGGGGGCTTAAAGCTTTGCAAGTCTGCTGTGAAATCAGCCATGAGATTTTTTATTTATTTACCATGAAGCTTAGTCTTGGGGAGATCAGCCAAATGGTTGTTTTGTATAATGAGAGTCGAGGCTTGTATTTATAGCGTGTGGGATTACGCTATCCAATCCTTGACTCCTGTAGTGTTTTATATAATTGAATTAAATTAACAATCTTAACTATTTAGAATTCATTTTCTTTTTGTTAAAAAAACATTTTTTCTGTCATGTGAAAATAGAATCCATAATTATTTAATTTATAATGCATTTGTAAGATGGACTGAGATTCAATCTTATCTGTTGCATGTGACTAGGATCTTCCTTCTATTGGAATTGAATTTGTTTGGATGCTGAAATTATTTTTGTTTTTGGTGCAACCAAGTGCTCATACTGATTGTTGTAGCAGTCTTGATGTGCCTGCCTCCATGCTTTGCTTGTTTGGAGCAGACAAATAGATTTTTAGTATCATCTTCCCTGTGGTGTGTGACTCATAAATCTTTCAAACGCTGATGATGCCCGCCACAAGCTATGAAGTGCTCATAATCCCAATTTTTTTTAAACCTAATTCCTTAATTTGAAAAAAGAAGAAAGAGAAACAGTTTGAAGGGCCGCATGGAGAGTTCAGCTTCGTTGATTGTGTTCCTGAGTGGGTCCCATAACATATCAAACAATAATATGGGTCCACAACAATGGAGTACATGAAAAGGTTCACGGGCAAAAGTGGAGAAATTTTTTTGAACCTTCTTCTTTGCTATAATTTCTTGGAGATCATGAAAAAAAAGGTGCTGTAAAAGAAAGAGTACTAGATGATGACATGAACTTTGTGAGAAAGTGTAGAGTAACATATATATATATATATATATATATACAAATCAGTATATATTATATAGTAGGGGTCATGTACATGTATAAATTCATATACCATGGTCCATATTGATAGTTTCAGCTGGCATTTCCTTTCCTTTTCTTTTAATTTTCCTTTTCTATTTGCAAAATGATAGTTATCATCACAGCCACATCCAATATTGTCATATGTAACGTCCGTTATAATTACTACTCAATGCATTTGGACATAAAAGGGGAATATCAAACTATTGATGCATACTGAGTGAGAGCATTTTCTAAGTGGTCTTTGCAGATATGGCACATCAGACGACCAATCTGCTCAATTATCCTACAATTTTTCATTTCAATGTGGCAAACTTCCACTAGAGTTTCTTTCACAATGCATAAATCCATGTTATGATCAATCACATGTTGGGTTCTTTAATATTATAAATGTAATAAAAACTACTAAACAAAATTATTTGGGAGTTTCTGAGATTTTGTTAGATATATTTAAAATTATTTAGGGATTTATTACGTTAATATCTGATCTTCTTTGACTTTAAATAATTCCTTAAAAATTAGGCTATTGTCAACCACAAGCCGTTCAATTGTCTAGCTTTCAACAGTAATCCACACGAACTACCCGTGGAAATCTTCTAAATTCCTATTTAGAAGAGAGTGATTACTATATATAAAGTGTTAGCTCTAATATTATTATGTTTACATAGTTTTTCTGTTGACACGACCAAAAGATTGATATCTTCTCTCAGGTGTAGGAATGTCGAAGTAATAAATAACCCGGCAAAACTATAATCGAACCATAGTGAGGTTAATTGTATAAATTATACACAACAATAATATAAAAATAACAATAAGAATAATAGTAATAGTAATAATACTAATATTACTACTGCTACTACTGCTAATAGTAGTAGTTGTTGTTGTAGTAATAACAATAATAATAAAGAAAAAGAAGAAGAAGAAGAAGAAATTGATAAAAATTTTAAGATAGAAAATTATTGTGAAGATCAAATAATGATAACAATAAATGTCAAGGTTAGAGGATCTATTAATAGTATTTCAAATAAGTATAATAGATACTCATATTATTTAAATGAAAATCACACACAAAGAAGGTTACAATCATATTATAAATTGTTAACATGATTACATTAATTATTTTATTCGAATAATACTAATACTTATAAATATTATCAGGTATTCATAATTATAACTTATATTAACATCAAATCAAGTTCTTTTCATAACACAAATGTCGATTATACATACAGTTTGTGCTATGAAAGTACCAAGCATTTTCTTGTACCAAGTGTTATACAATATAAATATAAATTAGTCATTTAACAAGTAAAATATTAAAAAGTGAATAAGATAACAAATATAAAACATTTTAATATTAAACATTAAAGTTTATGCTAAGTTTGTACTAATTCTTACACCATTAGTATAACCTTTTCACATTGATATAATAAATTTAGCTAAACATAATAAAAGAGAGAAATATAAATAAATAAGATAAAAGTTAATTAAGTAAAGAAAAAGAAATGAAAGACATAAATAAGATATTTATGAAAGAAAAACTTAAGCAATATAAAAAGAGAAAGCAAAATCATGATCTTAATTTGCAAACCAAGATGCCTAAATATATGACAAATACCTCATTTTATAGGCTAAAATTTAAAATTATTGATTTGTTCCAAATGTTATTGTTGATAACTAATTGTTGAGTGGGTGACCAACTATTGACTTGGTGAAAATTCTTATTTTTTTATCTAAACAAAACGTCATTGCTAATATCAAAATTAGAATTATTTTCTTGTCTAAATAAAACATCATTGCTAATATTAGAATTAGAACTAACTTTACATCATAAAAGTTCTAGAAATTTGTTTATCTTTCTAGAAACAAATTAAGGTCACTTGGACTTCTAAAACTCGAGATATGGGTTGAACAGTGAGCAATGTCTAGGCTGCAGGACATATTTAGACTTCTTAATTGTTGTTATAATTTGGACTTGAAAAATAACCTTTTTAAAATAAGACCTTCACATGAAAGTTGTAGGTCTATGTTTTACCTTTTCATCTATATAAAACAAACCTAAAGATGAGATCTACAGTTCGAAATATGACCTAAATACATAACAATATTCTAATTTGGACTACATCAGCATTTTTTTTTTAAAGTTTGGTCATCTCTGTCCTTTCAATTTTAATACTTAAACTTATCAATCAATCTTTTTATTTATGTGATAGGCTTGTATTTAAGATGAATATTTACTATAAATTAAATGTATCTTATATTATTAGATATGTTATTATAAAACATGCTTTAAGTTAAGAAGTTATTAATATTTAAAGTGTAAAATAATGATATAAAATCTTAATAAAAAAATATTTTTAAGTACTAATTATCTATCTTACATACTACCAACCCTCCATTTTCACTTACAAAATATTAAGTTTAACTTTATATTTATAAGGAATCCTAAAAACTCTATAAATAGAAAAATATATATTTGTTATATAAATAATATTCATATATCATTTAAGAATAATTTTAGAAATTTAATCAATTAAGTTCTTACTTGATTTTATAGGTCTAGAAATATAATTCATGTATTAATTATATTTTAGTCCTTAATTTCTAAAATATATTTTAATCAACTCATACTTAATTAAATCATCGAAATTTAATTTCTGACTAATGGTTCCTAATATACGTGACATATTAGGTTTCTAATATATTGACCTAAATATAAATTATAATTCTAATTAAATTGAATTAAATTAATTAATTTATTATTAATTTAATAATTGATTAATTTATATTTAAAGATCATGTGTTTTGTTTAGCAATATGTCATGTTTTTCTAAATATTAGAAAAAAGTCATTAATGGTTTAATTAATCTTCCAAAAAACAAGTATCTTAGTGAAATTATTATTCTTTCATCAATAATATTTTAATTTAACATTAAAGCATGAAATATATCTTTCATGTTAAATCATTTTTGTTCTTTATATAATAATGATTGATCATTTGAATAAAATTTAAAATCCTTTTCAAATTTCATTCTATTTTGGTCATTGATTTCTTAGTCAATACTATTTGATAATATATAAAATATATATTTTTAAATCATTTAGGGTGATGAATCATTTTTAGATTACTCAAGTACATTTATATAATTCATGTTATACCCAATGTCTATATTTTAATTACTTCGATTATAATAATATGAAACAAGATCAAAACATAATATTTTCTATATAAGATAACTTAGTAATCTCAAATTTAAGAATTACTTACACAATTATCACGTTATATATATATATATATATATATATATATCCATATAGAATTCTCACGTGGGTTAGTTTAATATATATGTCTTATAACAAGTACCTACTGACACGACTAACAAATTGATGTCTTATCCCAAGTGTAGGAGTGTCGAAGTAATAAATAACCCGGCAAGACTAGGGTCGAACCACAGGAAGGTTAATTGTATAAATTATAAACAACAATTATAAACAACAACAATAGTAACATTAATAACAATAATAATAGTAGCAATAATAATACTAATAATACTAGTAGTAGTAATAATAATAATAATAAAAAAAAAAGAAGAAGAAAAGTTGATGAGAACTTTGAGATGAAAAATTAACGTAAGGATTAAAGAATGATAACAAACAATATCAAGGTTAGAGGATCCACTAATGGTATGTCAAACAAGTGTAGTATAAACTCTTATTATTCAATTAGAAACCACACACAAAGGAGGTTCCAATCAGATTATAGATTGTTAACATGATTACATTAGTCATCTTATTCAATTAATGCTAATACTTGTAAATGTCATCAAGCATTCATGATTATAACTTATGTTAACAACAAATCAAGTTCCTTTCATNCTTATCCCAAGTGTAGGAGTGTCGAAGTAATAAATAACCCGGCAAGACTAGGGTCGAACCACAGGAAGGTTAATTGTATAAATTATAAACAACAATTATAAACAACAACAATAGTAACATTAATAACAATAATAATAGTAGCAATAATAATACTAATAATACTAGTAGTAGTAATAATAATAATAATAAAAAAAAAAGAAGAAGAAAAGTTGATGAGAACTTTGAGATGAAAAATTAACGTAAGGATTAAAGAATGATAACAAACAATATCAAGGTTAGAGGATCCACTAATGGTATGTCAAACAAGTGTAGTATAAACTCTTATTATTCAATTAGAAACCACACACAAAGGAGGTTCCAATCAGATTATAGATTGTTAACATGATTACATTAGTCATCTTATTCAATTAATGCTAATACTTGTAAATGTCATCAAGCATTCATGATTATAACTTATGTTAACAACAAATCAAGTTCCTTTCATAGCTCAGGTGTCGGTTATACCATACGATATGGGCCATGAAAGTGTCAAACATTTGTTGTACCAATTGTTATACAACATAAATCAAGATTAGTCCTTTAACAAGCAAAGTATTAAAGAATGAATAAGATAACAAATATAAAACATGTTACTATCAAACATTAAAGTACATATTAAGTTTATACTATACTTATTCTTACACCATTAGTGTAACCTTTTCACCTTGACATAATAAACTTAGCTAGACATAATGAAAGAAAGAAAAATAGATAAACAAAATAAGAACATAAATAAAATACGAGTTACCAAAGCAAAGGAAAGGAATTGAAAGTCATAAACTTGATATTAATGAAAGAAAAGCATAAACATTAGAAAAAATACAAAGAGAGAAAACAAGAGCATGATCTTGATTTGGACACCAAGATGGCTAAATGCATGACAAATGCCTCCTTTATAGGCCAAAATTAGAAACTATTGATTTGATGACTAATTGATGAGTAGATGACCAACTCTTAACTTGGATCTTCTTTTTTCTGCCCAAAACATCATTGATAACGTAAAAATTAGAACCACTTGAAAACATAAAAGTTGTAGAAAATTGTCTCAGATTTCTTATGTAAGAAATTCAGCTCATTTTGACTTCTAGAACTCCAGATATGGCCAAAATACTGAACAATGCTCGAGTTGGAGGACAAATTCGAACTTCTTTGTTGTTGCAATAATTTGGACTTGAAAATGCCCTTGTTAGATCTTGGGCTCCGTATGAAAGTTGTAGGTCTATGTTTTAACTTTCCATCCATATAAAGTAGACCTAAATATGAGATCTATAGCTCCAGATAAGACCCAATTATTGAATAGTGTTTTCTAAGTTTGGCCATCTCTTTATCCTTTCAATTTCAGTTATTAAATTCATCAATCAATTCTTTTATTTATGTGATAGGCCTGCATTTAAAATGAATATTTACCATAAATTAAAGGTATCTTATATTATTAGATATATTATAAAACATGTTTTAGTTAAGAAGTTATTGATATTTCAAGTGCAAAATGATGATATAAAACCTTGATAAAAATACACTTACAAGTATCAATCACATCCCCTAACTAGCTTATTACTAGTCCCTAGTAATCAAAGATACTAGCTTATTACTAGTCCCTAGAAAAATACTTTACAAATTCCACAAAGCAAGATAGTCATCATTTAACTTCTATTAATCTATCTAGATAAACAAACTCTCATTAAATTTATATACCTACTCAATACCTCTTAACTAGATATTCATAAACTTTTCTTTTGTGCTCAATGTATCAACACATAATTATGGGGCTTTTCTTGGAAGAAAACAAAATTTTTGTTCTAATGTGTAAAGTTAACTTCCTTAGGTTGGGATTATTATTTTCGCCCCTTTTTTTCTTTTCTTTTTGTTTTTAAATATATATACATATAATTTAAAAACACCATGCATCTTTAACCCATGTAACGAGCTTTCAGCTAATGACTCTCAGACCAGTTGGTCTTAGGGTATTAGGTGTTAAGACACCCCTACGAGTTTAGTAACTCGGGTTGCAGATACTGATATGTAGATAGTGCAATGTTTGATTCCCTTAAGTTTTCTTCTCAACCCATGTAACAAGTGTTGGGCCAATAGCTCCCAAGTCAGTTGACTTTAGGGTATTAGGTGTTAAAACACCCCTTCGGGCTTAATTGTTTAGGTTAAGGAGGCTACGAAACCAAACTTATCTATATTTTTATTTTTATTATTTTTTTCTTTTTATTTTTTTAATTATATACTATCCATTTTCCTTAGTTGTTACCTTTAACAAAAGAACATAAATAATGTAATAATCCAATTGCAACCTACAATCATATGTTAAAGCGTGTATGTGTAAATTAAGGTTTAAGAATATATGTTAAATAAGTATATGAGCAGAATTAAGTGATAACAATGCGAAAGTTTATAAATTTAAATATTTCAAGAAGTATTATGATAGACCTTGTTACGAATGATTACTAAGATGTGTCTCAAGAGTCATAAAAAGTTCTCCTTACTTTGCCATCACAGTAACAATAATTTTACACATGCTTTATGAAATAGAAAAAGCAGTTAGTTTTTTTTTTAACTACTACCCTCTCCCCCCAACTAAAATGAAACATTGTCCTCAATGTTTAAAGGTAAAAAGATAGAGTATAGAAGATATCACCTGAAATAACAAATACTAACAAACTTGAAACACATTGAAACAAATATAAGAAACAACAAAACACAATAATAAAACCAAAAGACACAAAGATTCACAAACAAAAGGCTTAAATCCAATCTAAGCTTTTATAACTTTCCTTAATTGATCAGTTTATACGACTCATGGAAGGATCAATTACAAGAATGAAAGATTGTAGTTGGTCAATTAATTGTTCAACAATAGCAGCAGAGATTATGATTTGTCATACAGAAGATGTTAGAAATTCTTATTCCACAGTATGATCAAGAAAAGACAGCAACTTATCATAATAACCATTAACATTTAACAAATTTATGGGTTTATGGTGAATGTGCAGTTGAGCCTAAGAGAAAATATGAAAGATCTCTTCCAATGTGCCTAAACCATCTAGTAAGGCAATAAAGGCATCAACATGGTTAAACATTGCATTCATTCGAGTAGACATTGTGGAGACCTGTAGTTCCTCTCCAATTGTTTTTTCAATGATGTCCCCTTGTGCCAAAGCTTTGGGGAGGACCCCCAAAACTTGACAACCTCCTAAAAATGCAGCTATTGACATAACTCCCATTAACCCAAGACTGCCTCCCCCATACACTAAATGAATCTTTCTCGCAGTTAGCACCTGACCAAGATGATTTGTTGATTCTAAAAACTCCTTTTCTTTTCCAAGACTAGATCCACCAAAAACACAAATATTTCTTATATGATGACTTGAGCAATTTGCCATTTCTACATACTTCTGTATTTGTTGAATGTATGGGTTGAGTAGAAATGAAAGGAAGGAAGAGAGGATTTTATAGTAAGAAATTAGAAAGACAATCATACCACTAATGTGTAGGCCAATTAGAGTCTCACTCACTCTCTCTCTCTCTCTTTATTTATTTATTTCTTTACTTTTGAAAAGTATGTGTATGTATAGGTAGTTGTAATTGTGGCTCATATTTTGCCTTGGTTTTACGTCTAAGAACGGTTTAAACGCCCTCTATGGGTCGGGGATAGGCTTCCCATCCAGTTTTCTTAAAAACTGGCAAACATGGTCTTTTTTAGTCAGATTCCAAGACTAAGTCGATCATGTTCTTCATGAAATAGTGGACATAAATCATGAATTGCACGATGCACATCTCCACTAGGATGCATCTCAAGAGTCAATAGAAGATTATCTAAAGACTCCTTACTCAGGCCATCCTTAATGAATTATATTTTATCTTCATAATTTATAGATACCATTCCTAAATAATGACATTGTGCATTACAAGTCCATCTAGCACATCATTGACAGACTTTCGGTCGTTTTGCATGATGTTTCTTTGCAAAAGTGCTTTTACTTGTTCTACGCATGTGTGAAATAAAGGAGTTAGAGGACTTACCTGATAATCGAACTTTTGCTTCAATCAACCAGTAAATATCTTTAGGAATTCCATGATTCATTAAAAATCTCAATTTTGCATATCTAGCACGGTAAATTTTTGTAATCGCATTCTGATATAGAGTAGGAAAATACTTTTTAAATTTTTCAAGATTAGTGTTCATTTTCAAATGAGAATTGGAAAAGAGATCCAAGGAATTACACAAATATATACACAGATGTTAGTTATTATGGGAAATTAAAAGAACCGACTTAAGTTAAAGAGTACCGTTATTCGCCATTTGATCGGGATGAGAGAAACTGTCACTCAAAAAGAAATAGAAAAATAAAGTGAGAAAAACAAAATAATCAACCTTTATCTACAAGATGATTCAAACTAGTTGATTCATTTTCACTAGGAAAATTATCAAAGTAAGCTTTTAAATGATATCCATTTTTCTTAAAAACATTGTCATTCATTGAATTCTCAATATCATAAGCCCCATAAGGATTGCTCCATCTTGATCTTAGCTTTCTAGGAAATGAATAGAGTTGAGAAGTATAAAACAAAACTTTTTGACCAGTATTAACTTTTTGACAATTTTCACACGTTTTGCAGAATGCATATGTGTCCTTGAACATGGTGGGCCAATAAAATCCACTTTGTAAGATTTTTGCAGTTCTTTTTTTTTTATGAGAAATAACTTCCACATGCTTCAGAATGATAAAGTTTAATGACACTACTTACCTCATTGTCGGGAATGAATCTTTGAAATATTTGATCAGAACAGTATTTGAATAAGTGAGGGTCATCCCAATAAAAGTTCTTCACTTCGTTCAAAAAATTTTCTTTGTCTTGGGTATTCCAATCAGCTGGCAAATCTTTTAAAGCAAGAAAATTGATATGTTTATCATACCAAGACATTGTATTAAGAGAAAATAAGGATTCATTAGGAAAGTAATAATCGATTGGCGTAATATGAGATGTCAAATTTGTTGTTACTGTTGATAAAAGATTCGCATCAATATTTTTTGTGCGTTTTTCATATGTGATTTCTTCCTCAAAATAAATCATTTACAAATCCTTAGATTCATCCAACTCATTTTTACTTAAAGTAGATTCAAGTTGATCATAAACTAATTCGTCAATATGATCTACTTCTTGTAAATCATTATCATCTCTATGCAAATATTGAAAATATTCATCTCCCATGTCATATTTGCAAATGATAGCTTCATGAGTCCATTCCTATAATTAATCAATGCGTTAGAGGTTATAAGAAACAGACGTCCTAAACAAACAACAAATGAATTACATGCTTCAATAGGTTGTGTGTCCAAGACAACAAAATCTATAGGATAAATGAATTTATCGACTTGTACTTACACATCTTCAAGTATTCCTCTAGGCACTTTTACATATCTATCAATAAGTAAAAGAGATATAGAAGTTGGTTTTAACTCACCTAGATTAAGACTCTGAAAAACTGAATATGGAAGTAAATTCACACTAGTACCGAGATTAAGTGAGGCTCTTTCAATTTTATATTCTCCAATAAAGCAAGAAATTATAGGACAACTAGGGTTTTTATATTTCAAAGGATTAGTGTTCTGAATAACATTTACTTGTTCGGCTAGAAAGACTTTTTTTTCACATTCAGTTTCCTCTTTATAGTGCATAGATCTTTTAAAAATTTAGCATAGAAAAGAACCTATTTAATAGCATCCAGCAAAAGTATATTGATCTTTACCTGTTTGAAAGTTTTAAAAATTTTAGAGTTGTGATTGACTCTCCTCTGTTTGGTTATGACTTGAGAAAATAGAAATGCTGGCAAAGAATTAGTCTTTTCTTTGTAATTTTCAGATTTAACCCTTTCCTTACCCTTAGAGATTGACTCATCATCTTTCTCATAAGGTTCAAGAGAGGATTTTTCAATAACCTTACCACTACGAAGAGTAGTGACTGATTTGACTTGATTCATGTGTTGGCTTCCGGAACTACTTGCATTTGCATTGTATTGCCCCTTGGGATTTTGTTGTGGTTGAGATGGAAACTTACCTTTCTCTTGGAAACTGAGAGCAAATGTCAATTTTGCAATAGTATCTTTAAAATCTATCATGTTTTGAGCAAGTTGAGTATTGATTGTCTCTTGCTTCTCAATAAATGCATGCAATGTTTCCTCAAGATTTCTTCTAGGAGGTAGAGCATAAAGAGGTGCATATCCATGAGAATTTTAGAAATTATGGTATCCTTGAAATGGTGGTTGTGAAGTTTGTGCATTGTTGTTCTCACTCTTCCAACTAAAATTTGGGTGATTTTTCCAACCAAGATTGTATGTTTGTGAGTATGGGTTATGGTTGGCCCTTTAGAAACTATTTAAAGCATAGACTTGTTCATGGAGACATTTCTTAAAAAAAAGCAAGGTTGAACAATCTTTGGTTGAGTGTTCATTTGTTTCGCAGATTTGACACACAATATTTTTAATAAATTTTAATTGACCACTCCTTTTCAATTTTAGTGCCTCGACTTCTTTAGCTAAAGATGCAAACTTGGCTTGAAGGTTATGATCTTCCCTAAGGTTGTATATACCTCCTCTAGATGTATGAGGTTGAGTTTTACTCGGTGTCTCCTAAGTACCCGCGGTGTCCTAATTTTGAGCATTTTCAGCTAACAAGTCTAAGTACTCAAATGCTTCATCAGGATCTTTGTCTTTAAAAGTTCCATTACACATCAATTCAACCATTTGCCTATCTTTAGGTGTTAACCCTTCATAAAAATATGAAACCAATCTCCATGTTTCAAAACCATGATGAGGGCAAGTACTAAACAAGTCTCGATACTTATCCCAACATTGATAAAATGTTTCTCCTGGTTTTTGAGTGAAAGTGGTGATTTTTCTTTTGAAAGAGTTTGTTCTATGAGATGGGAAAAACTTTTTTAAAAACTGTTGTTGCATTTCATCCCAAGCACGAATGGATCCTAGTCTCAAATTTTATAGCCATGTTTTAGCTTTATCTTTTAATAAAAAAGGAAAAAGCTTTAATTTGACAATGTTCATGTTACAATTTAAATTATTATGTGTTGTAGACCGCCTCAAATTTCCTTAAATGCAAGTATGGATTTTCCAATTCTAAGCCATGAAAAGAAAGTAAAAGTTGAATAATACCTAGTTTAAAATTAAAATGAGATGCATCGGGAAGGAAAACTATGCATGATGGTGCATCTGTTCTTGTGGGATTCATGTGGTCTCTAGGTGTTTTAGCATGATTATTCTTATTATTCTCATTATGAAGTGATTGATTATCTTCTTCGGCCATATTTTTTGAAAATGATGAGGATACCCTACAAAGTCTACCATTTGATGTATGTGACCACACTCTCATGCATGTGTAGGAATAGAATAAAAGGAAAAAAAACAAAAGAAAAAGAAATAATAAAAAAGAAACAAAGTTATATCCAAGAAAAGTGAAAAGAGAAAATAAAATAAATATTATAATTTATACAAAACTTACCTCCCCAACAACAACGCCAAAAACTTGACATGACTAAAAGATTGATGTCTTCTCCCAAGTGTAGGAGTGTCGAAGTAATAAATAACCCGGCAAGACCCGAGTCAAACCACAACGAAGTTAATTATACAAATTATCAACAACAATTATAAACAACAATAATAGTAACAGTAACAACAATAATAATAGTAGCAATAATAATACTAATAATACTAGTAGTACTAGTAGTAGTAATAGTAATAATAATAATAATAACAATAATAACAATAATAAAGAAGAAGAAGAAGAAGAAGAAGAAGAAGAAAAGTTGATGAGAACTTTGAGATGAAAAATTAACATAAGGATTAAACAATGATAACAAACAATATCAAGGTTAGAGGATCCACTAATGGTATGTCAAACAAGTGTAGTATAAACTCTTATTATTCAATTGAAAACCACACATAAAGGAGGTTCCAATCAGATTATAGATTGTTAACATGATTACATTAGTCATCTTATTCAATTAATGCTAATACTTGTAAATTTCATCAAGCATTTATGATTATAACTTATGTTAACAACAAATCAAGTTCCTTTTATAGTTCAGGTGTCGGTTATACTATACAGTATGAGCTGTGAAAGTGTCAAGCATTTGTTGTACCAATTGTTATACAACATAAATCAAGATTAGTCATTTAACAAGCAAAGTATTAAAGAGTAAACAAGATAACAAATATAAAACATGTTAATATCAAACATTAAAGTCCATATTAAGTTTATACTATACTTATTCTTACACCATTAGTGTAACCTTTTCACCTTGACATAATAAACTTAGCTAGACATATTGAAAGAAAGAAAAATAGATAAACAAAATAAGAACATAAATAATATAAGAGTTACCAAAGCAAAGAAAAGGAATTGAAAGGTATAAACTTGATATTAATGAAAGCAAAGCATAAACATTACAAAAAATACAAAGAGAGAAAACAAGAACATGATCTTGATTTGGACACCAAGATGTCTAAATGTATGGCAAATGCCTTTTTTTATACGCCAAAATTGGGAACTATTGATTTGATGATTAATTGATGAGTAGGTGGCCAACTCTTGACTTTAATTTTTTTTTCCTACCCAAAACTTCATTGGTAACGTGAAAATTAGAACCACTTGAAAACATAAAAGTTGTAGGAAATTGTCTCAGCTTTCTTGTGTAAGAAATTCAGCTCATTTTGACTTCTATAACTCTAGATATGGCTAAAATACTGAACAATGCTCGGGCTGGAGGACATATTCGGGCTTATTTATTGTTGCAACAATTTGGACTTGAAAATAGCTTTTTTAGATCTTGGGCTCTATTTGAAAGTTGTAGGTCTATGTCTTATCTTTCCATCCATATAAAGTAGACCTAAATATGAGATCTATAGCTCCAGATATGATCCAATTATCAAATAGTATTCCAGTTTGAATTGTACCGACATCTCTTTTCTAATTTTGGCTATATCTTTATCCTTTGAATTTCAATTCTTAAATTCATTAATCAATCCTTTCATTTATGTGATAGGCCTGCATTTAAAATGAACATTTACCATAAATTAAAGGTATCTTATATTATTAGATATATTATTATAAAACATGCTTTAGTTAAGGAGTTATTGATACTTCAAGTGCAAAATGATGATATAAAACCTTGATAAAAATACACTTTTAAGTATCAATCACCTACATATTAATTTTATATATCCTTTGTACCTCATCTTTTAAGAACAATTGCTTCGTTACATGAAAATAAGAACATAATATGTCTTTATGGCTCTAATAAATATATAGTATTTAAGAGAATATTGATCAAGAATATTTTATAAATAATATTTTAATGCAATATAAATCTTATAATTATAACAACTTTATAATTTTTTTATAAAGTATTTTGTCTTATAGACTTTGTTTTTACTCTAGATTCATTAATTTAATATTACGTGAATATTAAAAATAAATTGAATTTTTATTAATAATAAATATATATTTACATGAATATAATAATACTATATAATAATACTATATGTAATTAATACTATATTTACATGAATATAATAATACTATATGTAATTAATCAACTAGCTACGTAACATATTCGTCTAACATAACAAGCATTTTTTTGTTAGAGTCACCATGATGATTTATATATACTGTCAATTGAATTATAAATAAATGATGAATTGAGCTCTTTCCACTAAAAACTTTTCATGTATAAATGATTCAACCCTTTCCACCTCCTTCCATGAGATTTCCACTCATCCAAGCCTATAGCTACCTAGCTAGCAAGGCTAGGTTTAAATAGTTAGAATTTGAGAAAAAGAAGAGGGGGGTTAATTAATTTTGTGTTCTCATTACACGTGGGATGCGTGTTTGGCACGAGGACATGCAGTTAATTGTGTGCCCTAAAAGGTCAGTTTCCTAGGGTTAACCAAGAGGGATATTTTTTCTTCATTGAAGCCCTCACCCAACATAGAGATTTTGTTCGATGTTTTCTTAGCTCAAGAACAAATATGGAACTTTCTTATTCTAGTAGCAGTTCATTGATTAGCCCCTTTTCTATGCTTTCATTTACAAAAAATCCCAACATTTTCATGGCAAAAAGTTTGATAATTAAGCAAGAGCTAACTCATTCAATGAAGTTCTTTTCCGTCAAGCCATCGAAAAGGATTGAAGTAAAGCATAATTGGCTTAGAATAAAACAATAGAAGATCATGCGAGACAAATAGATTGCTTTCGAGAATTAATATTGAATTTATTGATAACTTTTTTGCCTCTAATTAGTGACCGGATCATAATTTGAGTAAATATCTCTTCACCCTAGCCACTCTTCCTTGCCTATTCGAGGGCATTTTCCATGATGCGTTGGAGGCATCATAATTACAATTTTCTTTTAAGAAAGTACTAACTTGCAAAAATTATTAGTTTTCCTATGAATGCATTGTCAATAAAAAAACATGGTTATTTGATGAAATTGTAAGTAGTGCCGGTTTTCTTAATCAGTAATCATTAGCCCTAAAATTAAGCACACAAATCCTTATATGCCAACTTATTTTCCAATAGGTCCTCCTATCTCTTATGAGACCCAAAATATCCTTCATGAAAGATCCTTTGATGATTTTGAAAAATTAAACAAAAAATATAAGTTCATGTAACGGACTCTCAAAATAAAATGATTGAATGAATGCTACAAACACGAACTAAAAAGATAAAAGAAGGATAAAGACTATTATGAAAAAAGATATATTAAACTTTAAAATTGAGAGTCTTTAAATTAATTTTTGGAAAGATATCGGAAAAAGGAAAAGACATATGAAAATTAAGCCTAAAATAAAATAAAATAAAGGGAATTCAATGAATTTGGTTAAAAAATAAGAATATAAAAGGAAATAAAAAGTATTTAGAATTAATATTGACTTGTGATTGATTGAATATGATTACATACTTGTTAATCCTCTTGTGAGGACCAGTTAAAGAGATGGTGTAAGACGTAAGAAGAAATTGATCAATTAATTCTAAAAAAACAAATAAATATATTTTGTATGAAATATATTACATTATGGTTGTGTTAAATTCAGATTAAAAATTAAAGTTATGTATCAATATATTGTTTGGATACCAAAAATAAAAATAGAGAAATTAAAAAAAATAAAAAAATTAATTAGACTCCTCATTCTAATTTTAATAATATGTTAGAAAAGTTAGGAGAAATTAGAATTAAATTTATTTTAAGATAAAAATATTTAATAAAGATAATTATTTCATCATGATGATGGTATATATAATGATAATAATAACATGAGTGATTATCAAGGTAATAATTTTGGTAATAATAATAATATAATTATAATAATAACAATACTATATTCTAAAAAAATAATACTACAACCATGGTAGTACTTCAATGCATAATTTTAATAAAAAAACAATAAATTTGAAATAAAAAAGCCATAACCACCATTAATGATGATGCTAAGGCTAATGGTAGATATAACTTTTGTACAAGATGCAGCATTATTATTTTAATTCAATTTTAATCTATTTGTTTTTAATTTAATTTTAAGGGGATTAAAATTTAAAATTAAAAAATTAAAAAATTATTTTCATTAAAAGTGTGCTTTTTCTACTTGTGAAAAAACTATGAACTATAATGTGTTTCTGTTATTCTCTCCTTATCATCAAGATAATGATATTGTTTTTTTAAATTTGATTCTTATTTAAATTTAAATTTCTAAAAGAAAATAAGTTTATTTGAGATTTTGTTTTTCATGTGCTATAGAAATCTTGTATTATAAATATAAATCTTGATGAAAACCAAACTTATTTGTAGAATAGTGGCTGCCGCCTCTCCTCTCCTCATGAAAACCAACAACAACACCCCCACTCAACCCCCTCTTAGTTCTCTTCTTCCTTAGCTAGAACCCTATCTCTTCATCTTCCCTAAATTTTCATGGCCAAACGACTCCACACGCACTAATATTTTTATAATTATATCTACCCCTACATAGCCTATGAATTTTAAAAAAAATAATGTGAAATAATAAAAAAAACCCTTTGTATGAAAATTATATTAATTTTGTCTTTAAGAGCATAAAAAATAATTGAACAATTCTAAAAAAAATAAAAAGCAAAAAAAGCCCCTAAGTAGTGTGTATTATATTTTTTTATTATTCTAGGGTTAAATTAATAACTTCATTATGAAAAAATAAAATGATCGATCTAACTCTATACAAGTTATAAAATGCAATTTTGTTATGGTGAAAAGATCACATTGCCTCTAATGATTAGTTTAAAGGTTTAATGGCTAAGACATAGTTTTGTATTCTAGGTTTTGATGAACAATCATTTTCTTAGGAAAATTAGGTTTTTGTTAATTTTAAGATAAATAGATTTACTTTTTATTTATCTTTCAAACAAATTCCTATTTAGTTATGCCATATGTATTATCCTTTTTCATATGCTTAAAAATCTCAATTAATTAATTTTTCATTTTTATTTCTAGTTTTTTTATTAAAAAAACATTTCATAATAATTTTTTTTGAATGTTTTATGTTACATTGTAAAAGAGTTTATAATTGTAATATATTTTTTATATTACCATTAGTATAAATATTTATTACATTCAAATGAAATTGTTATAATAAAATAGAATATATAATTCTTTATATATCTTGTTTTTAAAAATTAAAATTTTAATGCTCATAAGTATAATGAAATGTCTTAAATTTTTTATAATATTATAGAAATTAACAAGTATAAATGTACAATAATAACATTTTAATTTAAAGAAATATAAAAATGTTTTAGTATAACAATTTTAAAAAAGGAATAATAAAACTTGTTGTAAAGCATTTTTTAAGAAAAAAAAAGATAAATATCAAAATTTCAATTATATTTTAAGGAAATTGTAGGCAAATTTTAGAAGATATGAACTTAAAAATTTAAAACTAAAATAAGTGGTTTAAAAATATATTAATATTGATTATTTATCTTTAAAAAATGAACTTATATGTATTTTGTTTTATGAAATATAATGGAATGCCAAACAAGATTTGTAAGACACATATTCTTGATCCGTGAGACCAAGCTCAATGTTCATCCTAAACCTAATCAAACTAATCTAGGCATTTAAAGAAAAGGGTTGCAAAAGAATTGGGTTTTTTTTTCCTTTCTTCTCTCTTTTCTTTTATCGTGGCTTTCCCCTTATTCTTTACTAAGGATTTTAGTTTGAACTTGAATTTTAGTTTCAAAAAGGGTTGAAGAAATAAGTAAGTAGCTTCATCTTTATTGTTTTTAATTAGGAAGTTGGTGGAAGGATTAAAGAAAAGTTTAGAGTTTTTATTAAGATTTTAAGTTTGAATGATTTAAAGAATTTAATTAATGTTTTAGGGTGTTAGTTAGCTTTATAATTATATTTTGGTTCTAAACTCAAAGTTATGATCTTTTACATTATTTATTTTCAAGTTATTTTTAAGTGTTTTCTGTATTCATTATAGGTTTTATTGAAGTTCCTATTATTAATCCTTAATAGTCTCGAGTTCTACATGTATCTATCTTTTTCTTTGTTTTCCAAGTAAGTAGGATAATTTTGAATATATTATAATATAAATAGTATATATATATATATGTTGATTATAAGATGAGTACAATTGATTAATTCTTGAATATCTACATATATGTTGTTGTACTTTGCAAGCACTCATCCATTCTTGATTTCACACTTGTATTCTATCAATTAAATTCTATTTAATATGATGTTCATTTATTTTGATAATTATCTGAATATCTATTATGTTATAATATCAAATTTATCAGTAACTAGATAAAGAGAGAGACATCAACCTATGACGACTAATATATCATTAACTAGAGAGAGAGGCATCAACCTATGACGACTAATATTTCCACAATCATCAAAGTTGAAAACCTCACTATTATCAAAACCTTAGGGTTTTGTTTGTTATTTAAACCAATAATAACTTTGTTTAATCTTTTCCATGTATTCCATTACCATATTCTTACACTCATAAATAAATAAAATATATATTAAATGTTATTTACTCATTAAATTGGTTAAACTCACCCCTCTATTTTAATTTTATTTTAGGTTCATAGCTTCCATTAGCAGGTTGATATTTTATTGAGAGTCTCTACTACTTTGTTTGTTGGTATATCTTATTTGTATTCATAGAACTGTTTTTATTTTTTGTCATTCAATATATTAGACGCTCTATTATTATATTATTTTAATTTAAGTTTAGATTTTTATTTTAATGATTGGATTTTATTTATTGTAATAAGTATTTTGAAATATGACTTATTTTATTGGTTTTAAAAAATATTTGAAAAATTATGAAATGTTACATGAATCTTATATATATATATATATTTATAATATAAATGTTATGAGATTTAGTATAGGTAAGGTATTTTTTAACATCACTCCTGCTCTGCTAATTATATATGTATCCAGGATTTGGATCTGACAAGATTAACTCTAGTATAAACCTTCAGTAACATAACTTCACGATGATTCCAAAATGACCCTTATATATTAATTACTTAATTAACTAGTATGTAGTACTAGAATTTGCTAAATGAGACCTCGGAGGACAATTCCTCTCTGCTATAGACAGGCTTTAAAGTATTCTATATATGATAAAACATAGCTGATTTCTCTGCCATGGTCGGCATCATAAATATTATACAGTTAGGTTGGGAATTGACTTAATGGTCATGTAATAGGCCTACTGAATGCTCACCGGTAATATTGAACCTACGAGCCTTTTTCCTCTTGGCTATATGAGCGCCTAACTTGTCTAAAGTCAAATCTCTCTTACCATTTATATGTTGAGAAGAAACAAAGATGTAAAAGATTTCAAGCCAGCAACTACAAAAGTGAGGAATCACATTATTAATATTGTAGCACAGCTAAGCTAGGGTTATAATAACCAAACAGTAGTTGACCTTTCATGAAAATTTCACTTTATGTTAATATACATTTTATTTATTTATTTATTTAATATATATAATTTAAATTGTAGTAATAACTAGTTTATTAGGTAGCGTTATATCATGTTCAAATTTAAAAACTTTTAAATGTAAAAATAAATGTTAAGTATGCTAAATATTTTTGATAGTATCATTAAAACTAATCAAGTAAGTCAATATTAAAACCTCTTCACTCAACTCTTTATTTAACTTAATTTTTTAATTAAATTACATGGAAGATGACTTGACTTAAATTAATTGATTCATGGGTCAAAGACAATTTGGATAATCAATAAAAATATGAGTTAACTTTTAAAAAACTTTAAAATGACAACTTCTTTTATAAAATATTGAAAAAATAATATATTGAAGTGATCCTGATTCCTTTACAATTTGGATCATGAATTCTATTGAGTTTAATAACTTTGTTCTATAATTTTTTGTTACTTAAATATATGACAAAAATAAATTATATGATGTTTTTTACTTAATTATATGACAAAATAAATTTTTGCAAAACTGAGCATTAAACCTAAAATAGACATTTATTTGATTCTATTATAACCCTATATAAATTATGTAGTTTATTTCCCAGGCAATTCAATATTGAAGGCCAAAATTAAAAATAAATCAATTAAAAAAATTAAATGAACAAAAACAACAAAACATATTCAATCAGTGGATACATCAAACCTTTGAATTGGACAATCTAGGCTAACATGTCAAATATTGAACTAGATTATGGATTCCACTAGAATTGTAATTTTTAATTTTTTTATTTAACTATATGAGAATAGAAATAGATGATTGCAAAATTGAATACCGAGATATTTTTTTAGATCATGATAACTTTATAAAAAAAAAAACAAAACCAATTATAAAATTGAATTCCTAGTTAACCAAATATCTATGGATGAAATTAAAAACAAAATTAATTAAAAAAAGGGTTAAACTCGATAAACCTATAAATCAAGTTAACTAGATAAACTCGTGAACAAGTCCAAAAACTTTATAAAGTTTAATAACATGATTTTTTTCTAAAATTATTTTTTTTAACTATATAAAAAAATTAGACAATAAAAAAGTCAAATTCAATTAAAAAAAAGCCCACCAAACTCATAAAATTAGGACAATCTAGGTCACCCCAACAAATCTGCAAACTATGCAAACCCTACAAAAATAAAAAAAAATAAATTACAAAACTTATTTTTCATTTGCTTTAATATTGAAAGATGAAATAGATAATTGTTTTAAAAAAAACAATAACAAGAAACAATAAAAAAACAAGACACTATGGATTACTATTGTAATTTACAATATAATGAGTGGAAGTGAATAAAAGTTTTTCAACACCTTTTAGTTTTTGAAAAAAAAATGATTACAAAAATTAACAAAACAAAAATAAATAAAAGAGCAAGAAACTACATAGTACTATTATAATCCACCTTGCAAGGAACGTGGGTGAACATTGATTTTCACACATCATTTATTTTTGTTAATTTAGCTTATTGATTGCAGAAGCCACGTAAATTTGGAAGATAAAAGTCTCTTTATGTTGCAATTTTTCATCCCATTAACAAGCACTTTAATTCTCACTTAAATTTTGTTTTAGGATGGTTGCTTATGTACGACGTTACATCAATCATCTTTTTAGATAAAAAATTCTTATTGCTTATTAATAAAAAAAATGAAGTCTTACCTTAATATTTTAGTTAGTAAAAACCCTAATTAATTTTGGAGTTTGGATAAGAAAACTAATTGTGTATAAGAAGGACACATCACCTTTAGTACACCTTACCTAAGATAAGTTACATTATTTATTTCACCGAATTATATTTTTATTTCGTTGGTAATGAAGTTCTTATTTTATTAGGCTAAAATTTAATTATTCTAAAGCTTATAAAAAAATAAAAAATAATGGTGTATTCTTGTTAATTTATTTAGTGTAATACAAGGAATATGCATTAAATTGAAAATTTTATACCCCAAATATTAATCAAACAAATTAATTTTTATCGTGTTTTTTAAACTTTGATCAAATCCTAATAGATAATCACAAATTTGTTATGATACTCATTAACTGATTTTTCTTTTGTATTTTTAAAAGTATGATAAGAATGAATTTTTCTTATAAAATATGAATACAAAATTTAGAATTTGATCATATGCATACACATAAAAAGTATTTTTATGTTTTTTTAAAATTATTTATTAAAAATTTTGAAGAAAAATAGGTTTTTTAATATTTGATCAATATCTTATAATATCAATCTATTGCTCCAATATTAAGTGAAATGATCGAAAAAATATGTGAGGGACCCAAAAATAATTTTTAAATGGTACTTGGAATTTGTTATAATTTTTTTGAAAATTGTTTAGGGTTTGTTTGACAAAAACACAAAAATAAGAAAATAAACAATGTTGGAAAAATTAGTAGGGCATGTTTTCTAAACATATCTTTAATAAAAATATAGAGTCTAAAAAAATATTTTAAGACCGTGTTTGGAAAACATATCTTAAGAACAAAAAAATATTTTTTTTCCCTTGATAAATAATGAAAATGCCAAACATGGTCTTATAAAGTATAGACTCAACCTAGCCATGTTGGTTAAGATTCCTAACCTAAATGTCATATCCCACAAACAATGTCCAACAACTTAGATAAAAATTAGAAGATCAAAGGAGATTTTTTATTTGAATATGATGAAGAACTAATGAAGATAGAACCTAGAAATATAGTTTTGAAAATAGAGTGATTACATCTAACTGAAGGCATAAATATATGTTAAATCAACATTAAAGAAAGATTTTGGCTTGAATTATCACAATAATAAAATAAAATCCATAATTATTTGATTTTATTTAAAAAAAATAAATGATCATTAAATTGATTTTTTTAATCCATTAAAACCTTACATTAAAGATTAACAAACATGTTTGCACATTAAGAACCATCAATTAACCAAAAATGATATTAAAATCAATAACAAAAAAAAAAGTTTAAGGCAAGAATATCAACCCAAAAAAGTTCATCAAACCCAAAAATACCCTGCAACAACAAAACATAGAAAAAGTGTGAAAAACCTAGAAAACATCCAAAACTTAGCAACCAAAGTCTAAACATGTTTAAAACTATTTGTTTGAACCATCAAAACAACAAAAAACATAGAATTAAAAGTGAAATAGGAAGCAAAACTAGCTATAAATAGCAAGCAAAAATAACATTTTCTTAAGCAAAAACATTGTTTTATTGAATAAAATCATTATCTTGAAGCGTAAATAATATTTCTATAACTTATACCCAACATGCTAACTTAAAACAATCTAAATTACTACAACTTTAATACCTAAACATATTTCCATAACTTTAGGAAAAAAACAAGATTACCCAAACATCAAAACTTGCAAAACTTCATTTTATACTAACATTTAACACTTTAATTAATAAATCTAGTAATTCAAACAAACTTTAAATAAAACAATACACACACAAAATCATGTCATAACTAATCATTTGAAAAGGATTAAATAAAACACCAAATGCATCAAAACTAACAAATAGCTCAAAGGGGAATGTATAATAAACATCTAATAAGAAAATGAAAGGGAAGGGGGTGTCCTCATTGAACTCTACCTCTTTATAAAAGTTTGAGGAATTCCATAACAATGTTGTTTCTTTTACTTGTAATTTCTTGCTCCTTATTTAAGCTTTTGGTCCTCCAATCTTTCTTTTACCACTTATGAACTTAAGAGCTTTGCCTTCTACTTTTTTCTTTCAACTTTCTTATAAATCTTTTATAGCCTTTCTTTTAAGAGAATTTTGGTGATTTTATACTCTACATTATTTTCCTCCTATTCTTTGTGATTTTTTTTCTTTTTTTTTATGTTTGTTTTTCTTTTATAATCTTAAAAGATTAATGGTTGTGAAAGCATTTATAGGTTTTAATGTGATTTTTCAAAATTATATCATAAGGGATTCTTTCCCCTTTTTCTTTTGCATACGATATGTTAGGACATAATTTTTCTTTTTTATTTTTGTTTTCTAGCTCATTAAATGTCTAATAAACTCTTAGAATTTTTAAAATTTTTTGAAAACTTTATAACCGGAACTTGATTGAAAATGGATGAATGGGGGTGCACTTTCCATGAATTAATTATAGAAATGCGAGGATATTGAAGTTAACCAAGCTATAGATCCTATAGAGGGGGTGTTATTTTTCAATTAAGATCAAATCATAACTGATTTGGAGTCTTATAGCTTTCCTACTATCAATTCAAAGTTGGGTATAAGATTGTTAAATCTAGTTAAATTAGACAAGACTGCCTGTTGTAATGTCGCAATCGTATAAATTAATTCTTCTAGCTTAAATAAATAAGATAATATAAAGCAAGTAAGGAACATGTTGTTCAAAGCGAAACAAGAAACCAAAGTATGTGAAGACACTACAAGGTCAGTTATATTTTAATAAGTTAGTTGTTAATATTTGTCTTAACAAAGAAAAATGTGTTGCATCACATAAAATACAATTTTATTCAGAACATCATTGTTGTTGAATTTTACAACAAAGAAAATAATATATAATCCTCCTAAAAAACCCTTATTGAATTACAAGCCAATGAGCAAGCTAATAATTAGCTAACACAAGCTTAATTAAAATATTGATTTTGAACAAAAAAAAACTCAAACTAAAACACAAGCCTTAAACTAAATGTAAATATCCAAATAATAAAATAAACAACAAATAAAATGTTAAAATAAATCATATTAATACAAAACAAATACTTCAATCTAAAAGCAATTTACCATTAAATACTTCAACCCTTATTTTTTTTCGTAGCTAGGATAAATATGACATTTTTATAGGAAAAAGATTTTATAACATTAAAAAATACTTACCACACTTAGAAAGTATATTATTGCCCATTAAAGATCCTTGTACAAGTAGGAAAGTATTAAAAATAAGTTTTTGAATATCCTTGTTTTATAAAGAAAAAATCATTTTCAAATAAAAAATTTAAAGTCAAAAGACAACAATTAACAAAATTTATATTGCATTTGCTGACTTATATCGTAAGACCTTTGTAAACTTTGATGAACCTGAATTTAGCATAGAACAATATGTATAGAAACTCAAGGTAAAATTTTAACTCGATCAATTGATCGGTTTGAGAGTTAAGCTCAATAATGTAAAATTGAATAGTAAGCAAAAAAAATTTATAATTTGAATTTTCTTATTCAACCTTTTTTTGTTCATATCATTCATTCTCTCTTTAAGATAAATCGTTCATAAAAAATACCCTTTAAAGGCAACAAACTACCATCAACGCAAAACAAAGTATCACCATCAAAACCATTTTCCTAAACATGGCATCTCATATAAAAGATATTCTCTTATTGCTCTTCTAAATCTCTCACCTTAACTTGCTAATTCAATGTTCATTTCATCACAACCCCCCAACCAGATACTTAACATAATCATCATTAATATTTTTAAGTAGAGGCATCTCCTATTCATCACTAACATCCTCATCGATCACATCCCCACTATTAGTCTTCATAACTATTACTCGATTGTTTGGACACTACAAAGCAACATGATCAACTCTTAAATAACAAAAACTTTTTATATCATTATTATGAGAGGTAGGAGTTTTAACTTTACTTCTATTATTGGTGGAGATGTCCTCCTTTTTTAGAGTATAAAATCTCTCCACTACATTCTGTTGAGATTAGGCAGCCCCTATATTAGCTTTTCAAAGTGACAAAGAACCTAATAGTTGGCTTGGTCATGACCTCCCTATACGTTTAAGTTGTCTCTCCACCTTTGTTGTAATATGCATTATGTTATCTAACTCCATATGATGTTGCAACAAATATTTATGATATTGCAATTCAACCTATTCAAAAACCTATTATAGTGGCCTCTCTATCTTTCACCACATTAACTCAAACCATTGTGATCTTAATCTCTTTATGGTACTCATCAACACTTTTTGTTTCTTAGCTTAAACATTATAACTTTTGGTACAATTCCCTATAATAATGTCCAAGGATAAATTATCTTCTAATAATACCCTTTATCTCCTCCCAAATCTCAACAAGTCTCTCACAATTCCTTCTCTAACTCATCACAAGCTAATCCCACCACATAATAGTCCATAAACTTAATCATGTAAAGTTTAAACCTTATTACCTTTAAAATACTTATAAGAATCTTCTTCTCTCACTTCAAATACATCTTAAGATTATTTTTCCTTTGAAATGAAGGAATTTTCATCTTCATGCTGCCTAAACTCCTATCCACCTTGTCATAGTACCTAAAATTATCCAAATAATTTCGTTGGATAAAGTACCCATCTCCTAACAGCTTATAGGCTTTCCAAACAAATCTTCATGGCCGAAAGGCACATTATCATAATTCCCATCACTCATCGCAGTAAAATCATCATCAATAATGGAACTAACACATCTTTCATACCTCTTAACATTTTTTCTACCCCAATGAACCTTATTTTGAAAACCATTAATTTTAACATCACATTTCTCCCATCTTTCCACCATATCTTTTGAATTATCTATTGACTTATTCATCATTTCCATCTATTATACTAAGGCTTGAATTTGAAAAGCTAGATTTTTAATTAGAAGTGTTATCTTGGTATTGTTCGACCTCTTTAAATTTGTAAAATTTAAGTGATAAAAAATTATTTCTTCACTCACTTCCTCATGTCTTAAAACTATGTATAACATAATTTTGCAATTCAAAAGCTCTTGATTCATCAGAGTTGAATAACATCACATTAATATTCATTTTAAGCTACACATTGTGGGTATAAAATTTGCTCAAATCAATATCTCTAAAATAATTACTATCTCAGTTAGTTCATATTATATCCCTTTTTTGGCAACAAATTCCTATGAGCAATTGGAATTAATGTTTGCATAAATAATAAAAGTCATCACTCTTTAATCTATAAAATTGATATTTCTTTAAATTCACTAGTATAGTTATGTTCAAAGCATATCAAGAAATCTTAGGCTCTTAACCTATTCATAGACAAGAAGTTGTGAATTTTTGTCTAAAAAAAATAGCTTTAGGCGTTCCAATACATAATCTATCACTA
The DNA here is from genome assembly GCA_015708895.1 of Populus ilicifolia. Lineage (NCBI taxonomy): Eukaryota > Viridiplantae > Streptophyta > Magnoliopsida > Malpighiales > Salicaceae > Populus > Populus ilicifolia. The sequence continues at coordinate 97,969 of SRLM01000446.1, forward strand.
AAAACTCTTTATTATGATAGTCATGTATGAAGCTAAATCCATTCTAGCTTTCATATTGTCCTTTGTTTCACCTTTCATATCTATGACCTTATTAAAAATGTTATCAATCATATTGTTTCTGACATGTATGACATTCAAATTATAGCAAATGATATTAGTCTTAAAAATTCTAAAATATACTTCACTTTACCCAATTGTGAATCACATCAAAACCAAAACAAATTATGTTTACAAAAAAAAAAACTAAATACAATGCCTTATACTATGAAACTACATCATACAATTCTTTACCTGATAGTAATGGTGATGTAACATCCATTTTTATTTTACCTTTTAAGAAGTACTTTATGTTGTTTTCATATTGATGCCAACTTGGAAATAACCTCGAATGGAAATTAAAGAAAAAACCTTGCCATTATTCATTAAGGTTAATGCCTTATTATTTTCCATATAGTACGAATAAAATAATTTTTTATATATGCTCCAACCCAAAACAATCTCATACTCAAGAAAGTCATTTATAGCATTAATGCTATCTTCATCTGAAAATTATATTTTCTTAAGATATCATATGTCACAATCTCAACTCATCATACTTGATTCAATTCATTAATCAATGGTTGGAGATAAATAGTTATATTTTTATATGGACTATAAGGATCGGATATGACTACAAACAAGAATATGAATTCTAGCTTTATACACATCTCTAGGAGCAAGTTGGAAACTATTAGTATGACCGACCAATAAAAATAGAGTACACCAAATAGTCCTAATGGATTAAATCTATTTGTACATAAGCTAAGATATATTTTATAGTTCCATTAAAAACTGAGTATACTCTATTAAACTACTTCCAAGCTTCACAATCAAAAGGGTGCATCATGACTTCATCCACCAAATTATATGAATGATGCTATGTTATGTACTTGATAGTCGTTGGATATAGAAATAACATTTACAACCTATGAGTGATTGAGAAACAACCAACTTTTTTGGTAAGCAACACGTGTCCTTTTTTTTTTTTACCATTGTTAGGTTTACATGAAGCATGCTAACAAGTTTTGCACTCAGTAAAATTTCTATATTTATCATAGGATAATATGCAAAAGTTTGGACATATTATGTTTTTGGTATCATAGGCCAAAAGTTTCCATCATGGATTTTATAACATACAAATTGCTTTTCTTCTCTTTAGGTAACATGTTTTTAGCCTATTCAATGACGTTAACATAATCAACCTCACTCAAACTATAATTTGACTTGATGGTAAACACTCATATTATGATTGATAATTTAATATGAGTTGTGCGCTCATTCAATAATGAGTCATCAAAATCTTTTAGAAGTTTTAAAAATCTAACTACATTTACATTTGGGTTTTCATCTAAAAAGGATGTTATATAAATCTTTATTTGAATAATTATGATTCATTTTCATTATATTTTTCATCATACTCTTAAATGGATTACTATTATTATTTGTAAACCAATGTATATTAGCAGAATTGGAAGTTAAGTAATCCATATTTTCTAACCTGATTTCATAAGGAACATAGAATTTTTTATATGCATATTGATATAAATGATACTAGATAAATTATTTTTTAAGTAGATGTTTTCGCACAATATCTTTATGGTAGGGGATTTTGTTTTATAAATGGATACCTAATTCTACCTGTAATAATATCTTTGGTTTATAAAGTATAATATTAATAAAACTTTCAATCCTTAAAGATAATCTTTTTTATCTGGAAGACCATAACCATCTTAAAAATAAAATAAACCTTAAAGCACTTTTTATTCAAAACCAATACCATAAGGTGTAGGTGTCATCGAAAATAAAATAAAAGTTCATTTCTTTCATTTCAATTATTAGTTATAATAAGCCTATGTTAATCTGGTAACATGAAAGGTTATCGAAGATTCAAATATGAACCAAAATTAAATAGAGAAATTTGTGAAATGGAGAAAAGGCATTACCCTGAGCTATGCTTCCAAAGGAAACAAATGAGTCATATTAAATAAAAAAAGGAAGTAAATAGCATTTTCAAGGTCTATAAATCAAATTATAAGAAATTCACAATTCCTATAAAGCTTGCTAAGTCATGTACCCAGGGAGGAAACCTGATACTACCCAGAGAATCTTGTAAGTTGGCCTTAAGTTCACTTCATCAAACTTAATACAAGCATTTTCAAAAGCATCATTACTGTAAAAGAAAAACCTTCCAAATATAAAATTGAGAACTTAAAGCAGACAACAGAGTGTTTGTGACAGATTAACACATAACAATGGGAGGGCCAGATAATGATACATATTTCTCATTAAATATAAAATATAAACTGCAGAATCACAACAATCTTCATGCAACCATTGTATCTTTACTTTATCATCTAGAAACTGCACTTCAGGGATTTAAGTTGATGTGTTGTAGATATTATGAAAGAAAACACTATTAGCAATGGCATTCCTAGTGCAACCTCTTTAATCTTGAAGAGATCAATGACATCACAATGGAAAAAATCCATGTTTGTTAAAAAAAATATTTTATTTTATTTTAAAGGTTATAATAGTATTTTTATTTTAGTCTATATATAATCTTTTTATATTTATATTTATATTTACATCATTATTCTTCATGATAAAGTGATCATTCAATATCAATGAAACCTAGCATCCATTTTATTTTACTTCTGTATTTCTCTTTGTTTAATTTGGATTGTTTAATGTGATATAGAGTTGGTTTCATGAAACAAGACTTAATCTCAAATATAGCTTTTGCAAATCTAACTTCAAGAAGATTTTTTAGTTTTTGCAAACCCTAGCCTATATACTGTTTTATTTTTTTGGAGTGATATTTGTTTAGTTTCTACAAATATATGGTATTTCATCTCCTCTTGATATTTTGTTTTCCCTTCAATTTCAGTAATTTAGTATTTGCGTTATGTTTCTATAATTTTTTTATTTTGGAGTGATCATATAACTTTAAGAAGTGTTTAGTTTTTACAATATTTGTTCAATTTCTAGAATCTATTTTATTGTTTTTTTTTTTGCATATTGATTTTCTTTGTTTGTTGATTATAGCTACTAAAAAAGATGGTTTACTTTAGTCTATGAGTGTGAGGTTGGATGAAAAGAATTATTCGTATTAGAGTTATGTAATGAGAAATGTTTTTAAGGGTAAAAAGATGTGTGGATATGTTAATGGAACTTATGTGATACCTATGAATACTGATGAGGGTTATGTTGCTTTAATATATGTTTGGGAAGCAAACAATGCAAATATTATTATGTGGATTAACAATTATGTTGAGCATTCCATAGGTATGCGGTTAGCGAAGTATGAGATAGTAAAGAAAGTTTAGGATCATTTACAAAGGTTATTCACGCAATCAAATTTTACAAAGCAATATCAAATAAAGAATAAAATACGAGCTCTTCACTAGAAAAATATGAGTATTCATGATTTTTATTATACTATATTAGATTTTTGGGATCAATTGGCTCTTTTAGAATAAGTAGAATTAAAGGCATGTAGTGCTTACGTTGCTCATAGAGAGTATTAATGATTTGTATATTTTTTAATGGCACTTTATAGTGATTTTGAAGAACTTAAATGTTCATTTTTGTATCGTTCTCCATTGTTTTTTAGTGATTCTATTGTTAATGAGTTATTGCCTGAAAAAATATATCTTCAGTCTTATACTAAAAAGAGAATTCTTTTTACTTCTAATCCTTATGTACTAACAATACCTTTTAAACCATTATCTAATCATTAGAATAAGCCTTATACAAGGATTGTCTTCGACTTGTGTAGTTTCTATAAGCAGAAAAGCCATTGGAAGGTTCAGTGTCCTAAGTTGAGACAACAAAATCAAACTTGGAAGCCTGATTGTTAGTCACAATTTAATGCTTATAGACCTCCTCACAGTTATAAACCATTATACCATAATACTACATTATTAGTTTTATTAGGTTTTATCACCTTAGCTGATCAATTTCAGAATCATCATTAGTTTTATCAAGTTCTATCACCTTAGCTGAGCAATTTCAGAATTCTCTCCTTGTAGCCATAAGAATGTCCCCTTCTTTTTCTATAGGTCAATTGCCTCATAGTTCCTTAGGTATGTCACATTAAAAATAGGTTTTAGATTCTGGTGCTTTACATCATATGTTTCTAGATTCTTCATCTTTTGCTTTTGTATCCCCTCCATCCTCTATTCCTATTATAACTACTAACGACACTCTTATGCTCTTAATAGACATTGATTTTATTATCACTCCTTACTTTTCTCTCTCTAATGTTTATCTTATTCTAAAACTTAGATTGAATATTGCTTTAATTGGTTAGTTATGCGATTTTGGTGATTATCTAATTATTGTTTCCTCCTCTCTTTTTTTTGGTATAGAATATGCAATATTAGAAAGTGATTGGGTTAGACCATATGGAGAAGGGGACTATATATTTTGGATGAGTTAAAAGTTTCAGTTGCTGCTACTATTGCTGTTACTAGTGATGATTTTTTTTTTAAGTCTTTCCTTTTCTAATTTTTATTTGGCATTCTTATCTAAGCCATGTTTGGTCTTCTTGTTTGAGATTTTTGGCATCTATAAGAGCTTTATAACATTTACAAACTTGTAATATTTTTACATGTAGTGGATATGAACTGATGAAATTAGATACTTTACCTTTTAATCAAAGTTTTTTGTTTCTTCTTTTCCATTTGACTTGATTCATTCTGATGTATAAGGACTTTCTCTTTTTACGACCAAATAAGGGTCTCGATATTATGTTTTTTATTGATGATCATACTTGTTATTGTTGGGTTTATTTAATGAAACATCATTGTGAATTCTTTGAAATATATGTGGTTGTTTTAAGCTTTTATCAAAACTTAATATTCTATTATTATCAAATATTTTAGATGTGATTTAGATCAGGAATACACCTTTAATAAAATTTATAAGTTGGTTGCCTTAGATAGAGTCATTCACCAAACTTCATACACAAATACTCCTAAGCAAAATGGAGTTACTGAAAGAAAAAAATATATATATATAGATATAGATATAGATATAGATATAGATATAGATATAATCAAAATTGTTCATTCTCTCTTGTTGTCTGCTTCTGTTCTTAGTGAGTTTTGGGAAGACATTGTTCATGCTACTATAAGGTTAATTAATATAATTTCATCTTCTCATATTTTAAGTTTTTCTCCTTTCAAAAAGTTGCATGGGTATGCCCTGAATTATTTCTGCTTTAGAGTTTTTGGTTGTACTTGTTTCTTTTTTTATTCTCATGTAAAACACAATAAGTTATCCTTTTGATCTATTATTTATGTCTTTCTTGGTTATGATGAAAGTAAAAGGAGGTATCATTGTTTTGATCCAATAACTTAAAAACTTTATGTGTCTCATTATGTTGTCTTTCTCAAGCTCATACCTTTTTTAATTACATTCACTACTGACACAATCAAAATATTGATGTTTTCTCCCAGGTGGAGGAGTGTCGAAGTAATAAATAACTCAGCAAGACCGGAATCAAACCATAGGGAGGTTAATTATATAAATTATAGATAATAATAATACAATAACAACAACAATAGTAATAATAATAACAATAATAAAAAAATAATAACAATAGTAGTAGTAATAATAGTATTAATAATAATAATAATAATAATAATAATAATAAAGAAAAAAGAGAGAGAAGAAGAAGAAGAAGAAGATGAAAACTTTGAGATTGAATATTAATGTAAGGATTAAACAATGATAAGAACAAACATCAAGATTAGAGGTTTCACTAATGTTATGTCAAACAAGTGTAGTATAAACTCTTATTATTCAATTGGAAACCACACATAAAGTAGGTTCCAATTATATTATAAATTGTTAATATGATCACATTAGTTATCTTATTTGATTAATGCTTATACTTGTAAATCTTGTCAAGTATTCATGATTATAACTTACGTTAACAACAAATCAAATTCCTTTCATAGCTCAGATGTCGGTTATACCATACAGTATGAGTCATGAGAGTGCCAAGCATTTGTTGTACCAAGTGTTATACAATATAAATCAAGATTAGTCATTTAACAAGCAAAGTATTAAAGAGTGAATAAGATAACAAATACAAAACATGTTAGTATCAAATATTAAGGTCCATGTTGAGTTTACACTGTAATTATTCTTACACCATTAATTTAAGCTTTTCACCTTAACATAATAAACTTAACTAAATATAATGAAAGAAAGAAAAATAAATAAACAAAATAAGAACATAAATAAGATAAAAGTTAACTAAGTTAAGGAAAAAAAATAAAAGACATGAATTTCATATCAATGAAAGCAAAAACTTTTCTTTGTCTTGGGTACTCCAATAAGTTGACAAATCTCCTGAAACAAAAAAAATTGATATTTTTATCATACCAAGGTGTTAGACTAAGAGAAAGGAAGGATTCATCAAGAAAGTAATAATCGATTGGTGTGATGTCAGATGTCTAATTTGTTGTCACTTTTGATAAAAGATTCGCATCAATATTTTTGGTGTTTTTTTCATCTATGATTTCTTCTTAAGAATAAATCATTTGCACATCTTCCGATTCATCAAACTTTGTTTTACTCACGATAGATTCAAATTGATCATAAACTAATTCATCAATAAGATCTACTTCCTGTGAATCATTATCATCTCCAAGTTGCTTGCAAATGTTGAAAATATTTATCTCCAATGTCATGTTTCTAAAAGATAGCTTTATAAGTCCATTCCTATAATTAATTAATGCATTAGAAGTTCCAAGAAACGAACGTCCTAAAATAACAGGAAATGAATTACATGTTTCATCAAGTTCTGTATCTAAGACAACAAAATCCACAAGATAAAAGAATTTATCGACTTGTACTAACACATCTTTTATTATTCCTCTACGCACTTTTATAGATTTATTGGCAACTAAAAGAGTTACGGAAGTTGGTTTTAACTCACCTAGATTGAGATTTTAGAAAACTAAATATGGAAGTAAATTCACACTAGCTCCAAGATCAAGTAATGCTTTTTTAATTTTATGTTCTCTAATAAAGCAAGAAATTGTAGGACAACTAGGGTCTTTATATTTCAAAGCATTATTGTTATGAAGAATGACACTTACTTGTTCAGCTAAAAAGACTTTCTTTTTCACATTCAATTTTCTCTTCACAATGCATAAATCTTTCAAAAATTTAGCATAAGAAGGAACCTGTTTAATAGCATTCAGCAAAGATATATTGATCTTTACTTGTTTGAAAGTTTTAAGGATTTTAGAATTGTGATTAACTTTTCTTTGTTTGGTCATGACATGAGGAAATGGAAGTGTTGTCGGGAAATCAGTCGTTTTTTTATAGTTTTAAAATTTTACACATTCCTTACCCTTAAAGATTGACTCATCATCTTTCTCATAAGGTTTAAAAGTGGGTTTTTCAATAACCTTATCACTGTGAAAAGTAGTGACTGATTTGACTTGATCCATGTGTTGTCTTTCAGAACTACTTGCATTTGCATTGTGTTGCCATTTGAAATTTTATTGTGGTTGAGATAGAAACTTACCTTTCTCTTGAAAAATGAGCATAGATGTAATTTTGCAAGAGCATCTTTAAAATCTGTTATATTTTGAGCAAGTTTAGTATTGATTATCTCTTTCTTTTCAATAAATACATGCAATGTTTCCTCAAGATTTCTTCTATGAGGTGGAGCATAAGAAAGTACATATCCATGAGAATTTTGAAAATTGTGGTGTGCTTAAAATGATGATTGTGAAGTTTGTACATTATTATTATCACTCTTCCAACTGAAATTTAGGTGATTTCTCTTACTAGGGTTGTATGTTTGCCAGTATGGGTTGTGGTTGGCTCTTTGAAAATTGTTTAAAGCATGGGCTTGTTCATGGAGACATTCCTTAAAAGAAGGCAAGGTTGGATAGTTATTAGTTAAGAGTTCATTTATTTCACATATTTGATACGCAATGTTTTCAACATATTTTAATTGACCACTCTTTTTTAATTCTAGTGCCTCGACTTTTCTAGCTAAAGATGCAAACTTGGCTTAGAAGTCATGATCTTTCCTAAGGTTGTACATACCTCAACTAGATGTATAAGGTTGAGTATTATCCGATGCCTTATAAGTACCAGTGGTGTCCTAATTTTGAGCATTTTCAACTAACAAGTCTAAGTACTTCATTACTTCATCAGGGTCTTTATCTTCAAAAGTTTCATTGCACATTAATTCAACCATTTGCCTATCTCTAGGTGCTAACCCTTCTTAAAAATGTGAAACCAATCTCCATGTTTCAAAACCATGATGAGGGCAAGTATTTAGCAAGTGAAAGTGGTGATTTATCTTTTGAAAAAGTTTGTTTTGTGAGATGGGAAAAACTTCTTTAAAAACTATTGTTGCATTTAATCCAAAGCATGAATGGATCCTAATCTTAAATTTTGTAGCCATGTTTTAGCTTTATCTTTTAATAAAAAAGGAAAAAGCTTTAATTTGATGGTGTTCATGCTACAACTTGAGTCATTATACGTGTTACAAACCTCAAATTCCCTTAAATACAAGTATGGATTTTCCAATTCTAAGCCATGAAAAGAAGGTAAAAGTTGAATAATGCCCGACTTAAAATTAAAATGAGATGCATCAGGAGAAAAAACTATACATGATGGTGCATTTGTTCTTGTGGGATTCATGTGGTCTCTAAATGTTCTACCATGGTTATTCTCATTATTCTTATTATGAAGTGATTGATTATCTTCTACAACTATATTTTCTGAAAATGATGAGGATATCCTACAAAGTCTACCACTTGATGTATGTGACGACACTCTCATGCACGTGTAGAAATAGAATAAATGAAAGAAGAAAACAAGAGAAAAGAAACAAAGTTATATACAAGAAAAGTGAAAAGAGAAAATAAAATAACTATTACAATTCATATAAGAACTTACCTCCTTGGCAGCGGCTAACACGATCAAAGAGTTGATGTTTTATCCCTAGTGCAGAAGTGTCAAAGTAATAAATAACCTGGCAAGACCAGGGTTGAACCATAAAAAGGTTAACTCTATAAATTATAAATAAAAACAACAATAACAACAACAACAACAACAATAAATAAAAACAACAACAATAATAACAATGATGGTGGTGGTGGTAAAGATGAGCTAAAGAGGACTTTGAGATGTAAAATTAATGTGAAGATTATACAATGATAAAAACAAATATCAAGGTTAGAGGATACACTAATAGTATTAGAGATAAGTAAGGTATAAACTCTTTATTAATTATCAACATGATCATATTAATCATCTTATTTACATAACACCGTACTTATAAATTTTATCAAGTATTCATGATGCTAACTTATGTTGACAACAAATCAAGTTCCTCTTATAATAACAATGTTGGTCGAATAATATGAAGGATCAAGTATTTGATATACCAATTGTTACACAACACAAATCTAGATTAACCATTTAACAAGTAAGGTATTAAGAATTAATAAGATAAAAATGATAAGACTAGTTAATAGCAAGTTGTTTAGGATATAAACATTGAAGTCCATATTGAGTTTATATTTACTTATCCTAACACCATTAGTAAAACTTTTTCACCTTCACCTAATTAACTTAGCTAGACATTATGAAGGAGAAAAACTTAAAGAAACAATATAAGAACATAAACATGATATAAGTTAACTAAGTATAGTAAAGGAAATGAAAAGCATGAACAAGAGATTAATGAAAGCAAAACTTAAGCATTACAACAATATAAAGAGAAAGAGCAAGAACATGATTTTGATATGGAAAACAAGATGCCTAAATGAATGGCGAATGCCTCCTTTTATAGGCTAAAATTCAAAACCATTCATGTGATAATTGATAATTAATATACTGGTTAACTATTGATTAGTGGACTTGGTAAATAGCATCACTCAAGCACTTTGGATGTTTGAATTGACATTGATGCAACCAAAATTTGGCAAAGTGTTCTCATGAAAGTTGTTAGAAATTGTCTTTTCCTTCCAAACACCAAAGTTCAGATCATTTGGATCACTATAGCTCGAAATATGTCAAAAATACTGAGTAGTGCTGCTGGTAGACATGGTGAATAGACCTCATGCTCTTGTGTGGATGAAATCTCATTTCTACCATCCGAATTTAAGCTTGTTCTCTCATGAAAGTTGTTGGAAATTATCTTTTCTTTCCTCCCACCAAATTTCAGATTATTTAGACTTCTAGAACTCCAGTTATGGATAAAACTTTGAGTAGTGTTAGGGTTGGATTGCAAGACATATTTGGACTTCTCTTGTATGGCCAAACTTTGAATTTGAAAATGGCAAATTTGGGTCTTTCCATACACATGAAAGTTGTAGGCCTAGTTGTTATCTTTCCAGCCATATAAATTAATATAAAATCCAAGATTTATAACTCTAGATATGATCCCATGACTAAATAGTGTTCGAATTTAAAGTGAATCGGCATCTCCTTCATAAGCTTAGCCTTTTCTTTGTCCTTTCAGTTCCAATAGTTAATCACAAAAATCAATCCTTTGAATTGTGAGAATACCTGTAGTTAAAATGAGCATTTATCATAAAGTAAAGGTATGTTATATTATCAGTCCGTCATTACAAAACATGTTCTAGTTAAGGAGTTATTGATACTTCAAGTGCAAAATAATGATATAAAACCTTGATAAAAATGCACTTTTAAGTATTAATAAGTGGTGCCAAAAACTTGACACGACTAAAAGATTGATATCCTCTCCCATATGCAGGAGTGTCAAAGTAATAAATAACCCGGCAAGACCGGGGTTGAACCATAGGGAGGTTAATTGTATAAATTACAAAGAACAATAATAATAACAATAACAACAACAACAACAACAACAACAACAACAACAATAATAATAATAAGGAGAAGAAGAAGATGATAATGAGAACTTTGAGATGGAATATTAATATAAGTATTAAACAATGATAATAACAAATGTCAAGGTTAGAAGATTCACTAATGGTAAACAAGTATAGTATAAACTCTTATTATTCAATTGGAAACCACACACAAAGGAGGTTCCAATTAGATTATAGATTGTTAACATGATTACATTAGCCATCTTATTTGATTAATGCTAATACTTGTAAATCTCGTCAAGCATTTATGATTATAACTTATGTTAACAACAAATCAAGTTCCTTTCACAGCTCAGGTGTTGGTTATATTATACAGTATGGGCTATCAAAGTGCCAAGCATTTGTTCTACCAAGTGTTAAGCAACATAAATCAACATTAGTTATTTAACAAGCAAAGTATTAAAGAGTGAGTAAGATAACAAATACAAAATATGTTGATGAGTAGGTAAGCAACTCTTAACTAAGTGACAATCCTTCTCTTCTCTTGTCTACCCAAAACATCATTGATAACGTCAAAATTGGAGCCACTTGAAAACATGAAAGTTGTAGAAAATTATCTTAGCTTTCTTATGTAAACAATTCAGGTCATTTAGACTTCTAGAACACTAAATAATGTTGCGCTAGAAGATAAATTCGAACTTCTTTATTGTTGCTATAATTTGGACTTAAAAATGACCTTTTTAAGTCTAGGCTCTATATGAAAGTTATAGGCTTATGTCTTACCTTTCTGTTCATATAAAACAGACCTAAATCTGAAATCTACATCTCCAAATATGACTCAATTACCGAACAATATTCTGGTTTGGATTGCACCAACATTTTTTTTCTAAGTTTGGTCATATCTTTTTCCTTTCAATTTCAGTTCTTAAATTCATCAATCAATCCTTTCATTTATGTGATAGGCGTGCATTTAAAATAAACATTTACCATAAATTAAAGGTATCTTATATTATTAGATATATTATTATAAAACATGCTTTAGTTAAGGAGTTATTGATACTTCAAGTGTAAAATGATGATATAAAACCTTGATAAAAAATACATTTTTAAGTATTAATGAGCAAGTATGGATTTTCTAAATCTAGGCTATGAAATGAAGATAAAAGTTGAATAATGTCTGGTTTAAAATTAAAATTAGATGCATCGAGAGGAAAAAACTATGCATGATGGTGCACTTGTTCTTATGGGATTCATGTGGTCTCTAAATGTTCTAATACGGTTATTCTCATTATTCTCATTATGACATAATTGATTATCTTCTTTGCCCATATTTTCTGAAAATGATGGGGATACCCTATAAAATCTACCACTTGATATATGTGACGACACTCTCATGCATGTGTAGAAATAAAATGAAAGAAAGATGAAAATAAAAGTAAAAAAAAAACAAAAGAAAAGAAATAAAGTTATATACAAGAAAAGTGTAAAAAGAAAATAAAATAAATTTTATAATATATATAAAAACTTACCTTCCCGGCAACGATGCTAAAAACTTGACACGACCAAAAGATTGATGTCTTCTCCCAAGTGTGATTGATACTTAAAAGTGTATTTTTATCAAGGTTTTATATCATCATTTTGCACTTGAAGTATCAATAACTTCTTAACTAAAGCATGTTTTATAATAATATATCTAATAATATAAGATACCTTTAATTTGTGGTAAATGTTTATTTTAAATGTAGGCCTATCACATAAATGAAAGGATTGATTGATGAATTTAAGAATTGAAATTGAAAGGATAAAGAGATGGCCAAACTTATAAAAGAGATGTCGATGCAATCCAAACCGAAATACTGTCCAGTAATTGAGTCATATCTGGAGCTATAAATCTCAGATTTAGGTCTATTTTATATGGATGGAAAGTTAAGACATAGGCCTACAACTTTTATATGGAGCCTAAGATCTAAAAATATCATTTTCAATTCCAACTTATAGCAACAACAAAGAAGCCCGAATCTATCCTCTAGCGAGCACTATTCAGTATTTTGACCATATCTAGAATTCTAGAAATCAAAATGAGCTGAATTTTTTACATAAAAAAGATAAGAAAATTTTCTACAACTTTCGTGTTTTCAAGTGGCTCCAATTTTGACGTTATCAATGATGGTTTAGGTAGACAAGAGAAGATAAGGATTATCACCAAGTCAAGAGTTGGTCACCCACTTATCAATTAGTCATCAAATCAATAGTTTTCAATTTTTGCTTGTTAACTCTTATCTTATTTATATTCTTATTTTGTTTATTTATTTTTCTTGCTTTCATTATGTCTAGCTAAGTTTATAATGTTAAGGTGAAAAGGTTACACTAATGGTGTAAGAATAAGTATAGTGTAAACTTAATATAGACTTTAATGTTTGATACTAACATGTTTTATATTTGTTATCTTATTCACTCTTTAATACTTTGCTTGTTAAATGACTAGTCTTGATTTATGTTGTATAACAATTGATACAACAAATGCTTAGCACTTTCATAGCCCATACTGTATGGTATAACCGACACTTGAGCTATGAAAGGAACTTGATTTGTTGTTAACATAAGTTATAATCATGAATGCTTGATGAAATTTACAAGTATTAGCATTAATTGAATAAGATGACTAATGTAATTATGTTAACAATCTATAATATAATAGGAACCTTCTTTGTGTGTGGTTTCCAATTGAATAATAAGAGTTTATACTATACTTGTTTGACATACCATTAGTAGAACCTCTGACCTTGACATTTGTTATTATCATTGTTTAATCCTTACATTAATTTTCCATCACAAAGTTCTCATCAACTTTTCTTCTTTTTCTTTTTCTTTATTGTTGTTGTTGTTAGTACTACTACTACTACTACTACTACTACTATTACTACTAGTATTAGTAGTATTATTAGTATATTATTATTGTTCTTGTTATTGTTACTATTGTTGTTGTTTATAATTTGTACAATTAACCTCCATGTGGTTCGACCCCGGTCTTGCCAGGTTATTTATTACTTTTACACTCCTGTACTTGGAAGAAGACATTAATCTTTTAGTCATGTTAAGTTTTTGGCGCCGTTGCCGGGAATGTAAGTTTTGTATAAATTATAATATTTATTTTATTTTCTCTTTTCACATTTCTTATATAGAACTTTGTTTCTTTTCTCTTGTTTCTTCTTCTTTTGTTTTTCTTTTCCTTTTATTCTATTCCTACACGTGCATGAGAGTGTGGTCACGTACATCAAGTGGTAGACTTTGTAGGGTATCCTCATCATTTTCAAAAAACTATGGCTGAAGAAGATAATCAATCACTTCATAATGAGAATAATGAGAATAACCGTGCTAGAATACTTAGAGACCACATGAATCCCACAAGAATAAGTGCACCATCATGCATAGTTTTTCCTCTCGAAGCATCTCATTTTAATTTTAAACCAGGCATTATTCAACTTTTACCTTCTTTTCATGACATAAAATTGGAAAATCCATACTTGCATTTAAGGGAATTTGAGGAGGTCTGTAACACATATAATAATTTAAATTGTAGCATGAACACTATCAGATTAAAGCTTTTTCCTTTTTCATTGAAAGATAAAGCTAAAACATGGCTATAAAATTTAAGACCAGGATCCATTCGCACTTAGGATGAAATGCAACAATAGTTTTTAACGAAGTTTTTCCCATCTTATAGAATAAACTCTTTCAAAAGACAAATCACCACTTTCACTAAAAAACCAGGAGAAAATTTTTACCAATGTTGGGATAGGTATCGAGACTTGCTTAGTACTTACCCTCATCATGGTTTTAAAACATAGAGATTGGTTTTACATTTTTATGAAAGGTTAACACCTAAAGATAGGCAAATGGTTGAATTGATTTGCAATGAAATTTTTAAAGATAAAGACCCTAATGAAGCAATGGAGTACTTAGACTTATTAGCTGAAAACACTCAAAATTGGGACACCGCGGGTAGTTATGAGGCATTGAGTAAAACTCAACCTCATACATCTAGTGGAGGTATGTACAACCTTGGGGAAGATCATAACCTTCAAGCCAAGTTTGCATCTTTAGCTAGAAAAGTCGAGGCACTAGAATTGAAAAAGAGTGGTCAATTAAAATTTATTGAAAACATTGTGTCAAATATGTGAAACAAATGAACACTCAACCAATAACTATTCAACCTTGCCTTTTTTTAAGGAATGTCTCCATGAACAAGCCCATGCTTTAAACAGTTTCCAAAGGGCCAACCACAACATATACTCACAAACGTATAACCCTGGTTGGAGAAATCACCCAATTTTTAGTTGGAAGAGTGAGAACAACAATGCATAAACTTCACAACAACCATTTCAAGCACACGATAATTTTCAAAATTCTCATGGATATGCACCTCCTTATGCTGCACATTTTAGAAGAAATCTTGAGGAAACATTGCATGTATTCATTGAAAAGCAAGAGACAATCAATACTCAACTTGCTTAAAACATGACAGCTTTTAAAGATACTCTAGAAAAATTGACATCTGCTCTTAGTTTCCAAGAGAAAGCTAAGTTTCCATCTCAACCACAATAAAATCTCAAGGGGCAATATAATGTAAATACAAGTAGTTTTGGAAGCCAACATATGGATCAAGTCAATTCAATCACTACTCTTCGCAGTGGTAAGGTTATTGAAAAACCCTATCTTAAACCTTATAAGAAAAATGATGAGTCAATCTCTAGGGGTAAGGAAGGGGTTGAATCTAAAAATTGCAAAGAAAAGACTGATTCTTAACCAGCACTTCCATTTCCTCAAGCCATGACCAAACAAAGGAAAGTCAATCACAACTCTGAAATCTTTGAAATTTTCAAACAGGTAAGGATCAATATACCTTTGCTGGATGCTATTAAACAGGTTCCTTCCTATGCTAAATTTTTGGAAGATCTATGCACTGTGAAGAGGAAACTGAATGTGAAAAATAAAGTCTTTGTAGCCGAACAACTAAGCGTCATTCTTCATAACAATAATGCTTTGAAATATAAAGACCCTGGTTGTCCTACAATATCTTGCTTTATTAGAAAGCATAAAATTGAAAGAGCCTTACTTAATCTTGGTGCTAGTGTGAATTTACTTCCATATTCAGTTTTTTAAAGTCTCAATCTAGGTGAGTTAAAACCAACTTTTATATCTCTTTTACTTGCTGATAGATTTGTAAAAGTGCCTAGAGAAATAATTAAAGATGTGTTAGTACAAGTCAATAAATTCATTTATCCTGTGGATTTTATTGTCTTGGACACAAAACCTGTTGAAGTATGTAATTCATTTCCTGTTATTTTAGTACGTCTGTTTCTTGCAACCTCTAACGCATTGATTAATTGTAGGAATGGACTGATGAAGCTATCATTTGGAAACATGACATTGAAGGTGAATATTTTAAACATTTGCAAGCAACCTGGAGATGATAATGATTTACAAGAAGTATATCATATTGACAAATTAGTTTCTGATCAACTTGAATCTACTTTAAGTAAAAATGAGTTGGATGAATCTAAAGATTTGCAAATGATTTATTCTAAGAAAGAAATCATGAATAAAAAACACACCGAAAATATTGATACGAATCTTTTTTCAAAAGTGACAACAAATTTGACATCTAACATCACATCAATCGATGATTACTTTCCTATCAAATCCTTACTTTCTCTTAGTCCAATGCCTTGGTATGATAAAAATATCAATTTTCTTGTTTTAGGAGATTTGCCAGCTGATTGGAGTACCCAAGACAAAGAAAAATTTTTAAATGAAGTGAAGAACTTTTATTATAATGACCCTCACTTATTCAAATGTTGTCTTGATCAAATATTTCAAAGATTCATTCCTGACAATGAGATAAGTAGTGTCATTAAACTTTGTTATTCAGATACATATGGAAGTTATTTCTCATAAAAAAAGACAGCTACAAAAATCTTTCAAAATGGATTTTATTGACCCACCATGTTCAAAGACACACATGCATTCTACAAAACTTGTGAAAATCATCAAAAAGTTGATACTGGTCAAAAAGTTTTGTTTTATAATTCTCAACTCTATGCATTCCCTAGAGAGCTAAGATCAAGATGGAGCAATCTTTATAAGGCCTTTGATATTAAGAATTCAATGAATGACAATGTTTTTAAGAAAAATAAACATCGTATGAAAGCTTATTTTGATAATTTTTTTAGTGAAAATGAATCAACTTGTTTGAATAATCTTATAGATAAAGTTTGATTATTTTGTTTTTCTCACATTGTTTTTGTGTTTCTTTTTTTGAGTGACTTTTGCTAATTTCTCTTACCCCGGTCAAATGGCAGATAACGGTAATCCATGATTAAGTTGGTTCTTTCAATTTTCCACAATAACTGATATCTGTGTATATATTTGTGCAATTTTTTGAATCTCTCTTCCAATTCTCATTTGAGAATGCACACTGATCTTGAAAATTGAAAAAGTATTTTCCCGCTCTCCCTCATAATGCAATTACAAAAATTTACCATGCTAGATGTACAAGATTGAGATTGTTAATGAATCATGGAATTCCTGAAAATATTCACCAGTTGATTAAAGCAAAGGTCCGATTATCAGGTGAGTCCTCTAACTCCTTTAGTTCACACATGCCTGGAATAGGTAAAAGCACTTTTATAAAGAAACGTCATGCAAAATGACTGAAAGTCTGTCATCGATGCGCTAGATGGACTTGTAATGCAAAATGTCATTCTTTAGGAATGGTATCTATAAACCGTGAAGATAAAATACAATTCATTAAAGATGGTCTGAGTAAGGAGTCTTTAAACAATCTTCTATTGACTCTTGAGACACATTCTATGGAGATATGCATCATGCAATTCATGATTTCTGGCTATTATTTCATAAAAAACATGATCGACTTAGTCTTGGTAATCTGACTAAAAAAGACCCTGTTTGCTAGTTTTTAAGAAAACTGGATGGGAAGCCTATCCCTGACCCATAGAGGGTATTTAAGCCATTCTTGGATGTAAAACCAAGGAAAGATGTGAGCCACAATCATAACTACTTGTACATACATATGCTTTTTCAAAAGTAAATAAATAAATAAAGAGAGAGAGAGTGTGTGAGAGACTCTAGCTGGCCTACATATAGGTGGTATGATTGCCTTTCTAATTTCTCATCTATAAAACCTTCTCTTCCTTCCTTTCATTTCTACTCAACCTATATATTCAACAAATACCGAAGTGTGTAAAAATGACAAGTTTCTCAGGTCATCATATAAGAAATATTTGTGTTTTCTGTGGATCTAGTCCTAGGAAAGAAAAGGATTTTTTAGAATCAGCAAATCATCTTGGTCAAGTGCTAGCTGAGAGAAAGATTCATATAGTGTATGGGGGAGACAGTCTTAGGTTAATGAAAGGTGTGTCAATAGCTGCATTTTTAGGAGGTAGTCAGGTCTTAGGGGTCGTCCTTGAAGCTTTAGCACAAGGGGACATTATTGGAAAAACAATTGGAGAAGAACTTAAGGTCTCTACAATGTCAACTCGAATGAATGCAATGTTTAACCATGTTGATGCCTTCATTGCTTCACCAGGTGGTTTAGGCATATTGGAAGAGATCTTTTTATATTTTCTCTTGGGCCCAATTACACATTCACCATAAACTCATAGGTTTGTTAAATGTTAATGGTTATTATGATAAGTTGTTGTCTTTTCTTGATCATGCTGTGGAACAGGAATTTCTAACATCTTCTACATGACAAATTATAATCTCTGCTACTACTGCTGAACAATTGATTAACAAACTACATCTTTCATTCCTATAATTGATCCTTCCATGAGTTGCATAAATTGGTTAACTAATGAAAGCCGTAAAACGCTTAGATTGGATTTAAGCCTTCATTTATGAATCTTTATGACTTTTGGTTTTATTATTGTGTTTTGTTGTTTCTTATATTTATTTCAGTGTGTTTCAGGCTTGTTAGTGTTTGTTATTTCAAGTGATATCTTTTATACTCTATCTTTTTACCTTTAAACATTGAGGATAATGTCTCGTTTTAGTTGGGGGAAGAGGGTAATAGCTAAAAAAAAACCATGTTTTCTATTCCATAAAGCATGTGCAAAATTGTTGTTACTATGATGACAGAGTAAGGAGAACTTTTTATGACTCTTGAGACGCATCTTAGTAATCATTCGTAACAAGGTCTATCATAATAATTCTTGAAATATTCAAATTTACAAACTCTCGCATTGTTATCACTTAATTTTGCTCATATTCTTATTTAACATGTATTCTTAAACCTTAATTTACACACACACACTTTAACATATGATTGTGGGTTGCATATTGGATTATTACATTATTTATGTTCTTTTGTTAAAGGTAACAACTAAGAGAAAGGGATAATATATAATTAAAAAAAGAAAAAAAATGATACTAATAAAAATATAGATAAGTTCGGTTTCGTAGCTTCCTTAACCTAATCAATTAAGCCCGAAGGGGTGTTTTAACACCTAATACCCTAAAGTCAACTAACTTGAGAGCTATTGGCCAATGCTTTTTACATGGGTTAAGGAGAAAAGCTTAAGAAAATCAAACATTGCACTATCTATATATCAGTATTTATGACCCGAGTTACTAAGCTCGTAGAGGTGTCTTAACACCTAATACCCTGAGACCAACTGGTCTAAGAGTCATTAGCTGAAAGCTTGTTACATGGGTTAAAAATGCATGGTGTTTTTAAATTATATATATATTTGAAAAAGACAAAAATAATAATCTCAACCCAAGAAATTTAACCTTAAACATTAAAACAAAAATTTTGTTTTCTTCTAAGAAAAGTCCCATAATTATGTGTTGGTATATGGAGCACAAAAGAAAGGTTTAGGAATATCTTGTTAAAAGGTATTGAGCAGGTATATAAATTTAACAAGAGTTTGTTTGTCTAGATAGATTAATGGAAGTTAAATGATGACTACCTGCTTTGTGAAATTTGCATAGTATTTTTCTACTTTAACACTTTGATTACTAGGGACTAGTAATAAGCTAGTTGGGGGGTGTGATTAATACATAAAAGTGTATTTTTATCAAGGTTTTATATCATCATTTTGCACTTGAAGTATCAATAACTCCTTAACTAAAGCATGTTTTATAATAATATATGTAATAATATAAGATACCTTTAATTTGTGGTAAATGTTTATTTTAAATACAGGTCTATCCTCCAGCTTGAGCACTGTTTAGTATTTTGACCATATCTGGAGTTCTAGAAGTCAAAAAAAGCTAAAGTTTTTACACAAGAAAGTTGAGACAATTTCAAGTGGGTCTAATTTTGACATTATCAATGATGTTTTGGGCAAACAAGAGAAGATAAAGATTGTCACCAAGTCAAGAGTTGATCACCCACTCATCAATTAGTCATCAAATCAATAGTTTCTAATTTTGGCCTATAAAAGGAGGCATTTGCCATGCATTTAGGCATCTTATTTTCCAGATCAAGATTATACTCTTGCTTTCTCTCATTGTATTTTTTGTAATGTTTATGCTTCACTTTCATTAATATCAAGTTTATACCTTTTAATTCTTTTCGTTTGCTTTTAACTCTTATCTTATTTATGTTCTTATTTTGTTTATTTATTTTTCTTTCTTTCATTATGTCTAGCTAAGTTTATTATGTTAAGGTGAAAAGGTTACACTAATGGTGTAAGAATAAGTATAGTGTAAACTTAATATAGACTTTAATGTTTGATACTAACATGTTTTATATTTGTTATCTTATTCACTCTTTAATATTTTGCTTGTTAAATGACTACTCTTGATTTATGTTGTATAACAATTGGTACAACAAATGCTTGACACTTTCATAACCCATACTGTATGGTATAACCGACACCTGAGCTATAAAAGGAACTTGATTTGTTGTTAATATAAGTTTAATCATGAATGCTTAATGAAATTTACAAGTATTAGCATTAATTGAATAAGATGACTAATGTAATCATGTTAACAATCTATAATACAATTGGAACCTTCTTTGTGTGTGGTTTCCAATCAAATAATTAGAGTTTATATTATAGTTGTTTGACATACCATTAGTGAAACCTCTCACCTTGACATTTGTTATTATCATTGTTTAATCCTTACGTTAATTTTTCATCTCAAAGTTCTCATCAACTTTTCTTTCTTCTTTTTCTTTATTATTGTTCTTATTATTATTATTATTATTATTATTACTACTACTACTACTAGTATTATTAGTATTATTTTTGCTACTATTATTATTGTTATTGTTATTTATAATTATTGTTTATAATTTCTACAATTAACCTCCTTGTGGTTCGACCCCGATCTTGCCGGGTTATTTGTTACTTTGACACTCCTGCACTTGGGAGAAGACATTAATTTTTTAGTCTTGTCAAAGTGCAAGAGTGTCGAAGTAATAAGTAACCTTGTAAGATCGGGGTTGAACCATAAGGAGGTTAATTGTATAAATTATAGATGACAATAACAACAACAACAACAACAACAAAAACAACAAGAATAATAATAAAGACGAAGATGATGAGAACTTTGAGTTGGAATATTAATGTAAGGATTAAATAATGATAATAACAAATATCAAGGTTAGAGGTTCCACTAATGGTATGTCAATCAAGCATAGTATAAACTCTTATTATTCAATTGGAAACCACACACAAAAGAGGTTCCAATCAGATTATAGATTGTTAACATGATGACATTAGTCATCTTATTTAATTAATGCTAATACTTGTAAATCTTGTCAAGCATTCATGATTATAACTTATATTAACAACAAATCAAGTTCCTTTCATAGCTCAAGTGTTAGTTATACCATACAGTATGAGCTATGATAATGCCAAGTATTTGTTGTACTAAGTGTTATACAACATAAATCCAGATTAGTCATTTAACAAGCAAAATATTAAAGAGTGAATAAGATAACAATTACAAAACATGTTAGTATCAAACATTAAAGTCCATATTTAGTTTACACTATATTTATTCTTACACCATTAGTGTAACCTTTTCACCTTAGCATAATAAACTTAGCTAGACATAATGAAAAAAAGAAAAATAAATAAACAAAATAAGAACATAAATAAAATATGAGAATATGAGTTAACAAAACAAATGAAAGGAATTGAAAGGCATAAACTTGATATTAATGAAAGCAAAGCATAAACATTATAAAAAATACAAAGAGAGAAAGCAAGAGCATGATCTTGATCTGAAAGCCAAGATGTCTAAATGCATGGCAAATGCCTCCTTTTATAGGCCAAAATTAGGAACTATTGATTTGATGACTAATTGATGAGTGGATGTCCAACTCTTGACTTGGTGAGAATCTTTTTCTTCTATTATTTACCTAAAACGTCATTGATAATGTCAAAATTGAAACCACTTGAAAACATGAATGATGTAGGAAATTATCTCAAATTTCTAGGATAAAAAATGGAGATCATTTAGACTTCTAGAACTCCAAATATAGATCAAACACTGAATAGTGCTTAGGCTAGAGGACAAATTCGGACTTCTTTGTTGTTGCTACAATTTGGACTTGAAAATAGCCATTTTAAGTCTTGGGCTCCATATGAAAGTTGTAGGCCTATATCTTACCTTTCCTTCCATATAAAGTAGACCTAAATCTAAGATTTACAGTTCCAAATATGACCCAATTACCGAATAGTATTCCAGTTTAGATTGCACTGACATCTCTTTTATATGTTCGCCATCTCTTTGTCCTTTCAATTTCAGTTCTTAAATTCATCAATCAATCCTTTTATTTATATAATAGGCTTGCATTTAAACTGAATATTTACCACAAATTAAAGATATCTTATATTATTAGATATATTATTATAAAATAAGCTTTAGTTAAGGAGTTATTGATACTTCAAATGCAAAATAATGATAAAATTTTTTGATAAAAAATACACTTTTAAGTACTAATCACACCTCTCAATCAGCTTATTACTAGTCTCTAGTAATCAAAGCGTTAAAATAGAAAAATAATTTGCAAATTCCACAATGCAAGGTATTCATCATTCAACTTCCATTAATCTATCTAGATAAACAAACTCTCATTAAATTTATATATCTGATTAATACCTCTTAACAAGATATTAATAAACTTATCTTTTATACTCAATATAATAACACATAATTATGGGGTTTTTCTTGGAAGAAAACAAATTTTTTATTCCAATGTTTAAGGTTAACTTCCTTGGATTAAGATTTTTTTTTCATTTTTTTTAAATATATATACATATAACTTAAAACACTATGCATCTTTAACCCATGTAACGAGCTTTCGACTAATGACTTCCAGACTAGTTGGTCATAGAGCATTAGTTGTCGATACACCTCTACGAGCTTAGTAACTCGGGTCGTAGATACCGATACGTAGATAATGCAATGTTTGATTCCCTTAAACTTTTCTCCTCAACCCATGTAACAAACGTTTGGCCAATAACTCCCAAGTTAGTTGACTTTAGGGTATTAGGTGTTAAAACACCTCTTCGCACTTAATTATTTACGTTAGGGAGGCTATGTAACCAAACTTATCTACATTTTTATTACCATTATTTTTTTTGCTCTTTTTTTTGTTTTTTTAAATTATATACTATCCCTTTTCCTTAGTTGTTACATTTAACAAAAGAACATAAATAATATAATAATCTAATATGTAACTCACAATCATATGTTAAAGTGTGTGTGAAAATTACGGTTTAAGAATACATGTTAAATGAGTATATGAGCAAAATTAAGTGATAATAATGCGAGAGTTTGTAAACCTGAATATTTTAAGAAGTATTATAATAGACCTTGTTAAGAATGATTACTAAGATGCATCTCGAGAGTCACTTTAACAAAAGAGCTCTTTTACTCTACCATCCTAGTAATAACAATTTTACACATGCTTTATGAAATGGAAAATAATTTTTTTTTATCAACTACTACCCTCTCCCCCAAACCAAAACAAGACATTGTCCTCAATGTTTTAAAGTAGAAAGATAGAGTACAGAAGACATCACCTGAAATAACAAACATTGACAACCCTAAAACACACTTAAACAAATATAAGAAACAACAAAACACAATAATAAAAGCAAAAGACATAAAAATTCACAAATAAAGACTTAAATCCAATCTAAACTTTTTACAGCTTTCTGTAGATGACCAATTTATACGACTCATGAAGGGATCAATTATAGGAATGAAAGATTGTAGTTAGTGAATCAATTGTTTAGCAGTAGCAGCAGAAATTATGATTTGTCATATAGAAGATATTAGAAATTTTTGTTCCACAGCTGATCAAGAAAAGACAACAACTTATCATAATAATCATTAACATCTAATAGACCTATGGCTTTATAGTGAATGTGTAGTTAGGGCCAAGATGAAATATAAAAGATCTCTTCTAATGTGCATGGACCACCTAGTAAGGCAATGAAGGCATCAATATGGTTAAATATTACATTCATTCGAGCAGACATTGTGGAACCTATAGTTCGTCCCCAATTGTTTTTTCAATGATGTCCCCATGTGTTAAAGCTTAGGGGACGACCCCCAAAACTTGACTACCTCCTAAAAATACAGTTATTGACACACCTCTCATTAACCCAAAACTGTCTCCCCCATACTCTAAATGAATCATTCTCTCAACTAGCACCTGAATAAGATGATTTGCTAATTCTAAAAACTCCTTTTCTTTTCCAAGACTAGATCCACTAAAAACACAAATATTTCTTATACGATGACTTGAGGAACTTGCCATTTCTGCACACTTCTATATTTTTTATATTTGTTGAATGTATGGGTTAAGTAGAAATGAAAGGAAGGAAGAGAGGATTTTATAGATGAGAAATTAAAAAGGCAATCATACCACCTATATGTAGGCCAGCTACAGTCTTACATACACAAACACACACACACTCTCTCTCTTTATTTATTTATTTCTTTTTGAAAAAGCATGTGTATGTACAGGTAGTTATAATTATAGCTCGTATCTTCCCTTGGTTTTATGTCTATGAATGGCTTAAACGCCCTCTATGGGTTGGGGATAGGCTTCCTATCTAGTTTTCTTAAAACCTGGAAAATAGGGTCTTTTTTAGTAAGATTTCCAAGACTAAATTGATCATGTTCTTTATGAAAATGGGGTCATAAGTCATGAATTACATGATGCACATCTCTACTAAGTTGCATCTCAACAATTAATTTAAGGTTATTTAAAGACTCCTTACTCAGGCTATCTTTAATGAATTGTATTTTATCTTCACGGTTTATAGATATCATTCATAAAGAGCGACATTATGCATTCCAAGTCCATTTGGCACATCGATGATAGATTTTCAGTCATTTTGCATGATGTTTCTTGATAAAAGTGCTTTTACCTGTTTCAGGCCTTTGTGAAATGAAGGAATTAGAGGACTCACTTGATAATCGGACCTTTGTTTCAATCAACCAAGGAATATCTTCATGAATTTTATGATTCATTAACAACCTCAATCTTGCACATCTAGCATGGTAAATTTTTGTAATTGCATTCTAAGGTAGAGCGAGAAAATACTTTTTTAATTTTTCAAGATTAGCGTCCATTATCAAATGAGAATTGAAAGAGAGATTTAAAAAATCGCACAAATATATACATAAATATCAGCTATTATAGGAAACTAAAAGAACCGACTTTAAGTCACAAAGTACCGTTGTCCGCCATTTAACCGGGATGAGAGAAACTAGCAAAAATCACTCCAAAAGAAACATGAGAAAAACAAAATAAACAAAATAATCAACCTTTATCTACAAGATCATTCAAAATATTTGATTTATTTTCACTGGAAAAATTATCAAAGTAAGCTTTCAAATGATATCCATTTATCTTAAAAACATTGTCATTCTTTGGAAACAATAAAATTCATAACCTACAACTCTTTTTAGGATTTGAAGCATGAAAGGTAAAGGAAAATGATCTTTTCTAGTCACTGAATTAAGTTTCCTATAGTCAATGCACATACGCCAACTAGTAATAGTCCTAGTGAGAATTAACTCATTGTTCTCATTTGTTATCATAGTGACTCCAGATTTCTTGGGCACAACTTGGGTAGGACTTACCTATTTGCTGTCAGAAATAGGATAAATGATTCTACTATCTAGAAGCTTAATGATTTTATTTTGCACTACTTCTTTCATATTAGGATTTAGCCTTCGTTGCCTTTCCCTAGAGGGTTTAGCATTCTCTTTCAAATAAATTTTGTGTACAAATCAAAGGAATAATTCCTTTTATGTTAGTTATGATCCATCCTAATGCATTTTTGTGCATTTTCAGAGTTTGTAATAACTTACCTTTTTTATGTGTATTACGTTTGGAAGAGATTACTACCAGAAAAGTTTTATTTTCTCCCAAAAACAAGTATTTGAGATTGAATGGCAATAACTTCAAATCAGGTTTGGGTGGTTGAACAATTAAAGGTATGGACTTAATTGATCATGGTGGCAATTCCTCAATTTATAATCTCCAATTACTTGCCTTTGATTCTTCCTGAAAATAAACCATTTGCAAATTATCAAATTCATCAATCTCAATTTCACTGGAAGTAGTTTAAAATTAATCATGAATTAATTTTTCAGTAAAGTCCACTTCTTATAAATCATTATTATCTTCAAGTTACTTACAAATATTGAAAATATTCATCTCCAATGTCATGTTTTCAAATGATAACTTCATCAGTCCATTCGTATAATTAATCAATGCATTAGAAGTTACAAGAAATAGACATCCTAAAATAACAGGAAATGAATTACATACTTCAATAGGTTGTGTGTCTAAGACAATAAAATCCATAAGGTAAATGAATTTATCAACTTATACTAACACATCTTCAAGTATTCCTCTAGGCACTTTTACAGATCTATTGAAAAGTAAAAGAGTTATAAAAGTTGGTTTTAACTCACCTAGATTGAAACTGTGAAAAACTGAATATGGAAGTCATGATCTTTTCTAGTGCTTTAACTTTTTTAGCTAAAGATACAAACTTAGCTTGGAGGTCATGATCTTTCCTAAGGTTGTACATACCTCCACTAGATGTATAAGGTTGAGTTTTACCCAGTGCCTTGTAAGTACCTGCAGTGTCCTAAATTTGAGTATTTTCAGTTAATAAGTCTAAGTACTCCATTGCTTCATCAGGGTCTTTATCTTCAAAAGTTTCATTGCACATCAATTCAACCATTTGCTTACTCTAAGTGTTAACCCTTCATAAAAATATGAAATCAATCTCTATGTTTCAAAACCATGATAAGGGCAAGTATTAAGCAAATCTTCATACCTATCCTAACATTGGTAAAATGTTTCTCCTAATTTTTTAATGAAAGTGGTGATTTGTCTTTTGAAAGAGTTTGTTCAATGAGATGGAAAAAACTTCTTTTAAAATTGTTGTTGCATTTCATCCCAAGTACGAATGGATCCTAGTCTCAAATTTTATAACCATGTTTTAGCTTCATCTTTTAATGAAAAAGGAAAAGGCTATTATCTGATGGTGTTCATGCTATAATTTGAATCATTATATATATTGTAGACCTCCTCAAATTCTCTTAAATACAAGTATGGATTTTTCAATTCTAAACCGTAGAAAGAAGGTGAAAGTTGAATAATGTCTGGCTTAAAATTAAAATAAGATGCATTGAGAGGAAAAACTATGCATGATGGTGCACTTGTTCTTATGGGATTCATGTGGTCTCTAAGTATTCTAGCACGGTTATTCTCATTATTCTCATTATAAAGTGATTGATTATCTTCTTCGCCTATATTTTTTAAAAATAATGAGGATATCCTACAAAGTCTACCACTTAATGTACGTAACCAC
The DNA here is from genome assembly GCA_015708895.1 of Populus ilicifolia. Taxonomy (NCBI): domain Eukaryota; kingdom Viridiplantae; phylum Streptophyta; class Magnoliopsida; order Malpighiales; family Salicaceae; genus Populus; species Populus ilicifolia. The sequence goes on from SRLM01000446.1 coordinate 125,744, forward strand.
ACTATCATGCACGTGTAGGAATAGAATAAAAGGAAGAAGAAAATGAAAAAAAAAAGAGAAAAAAATAAAAAAAACAAAGTTATATATAAAAAAAAAGTAAAAAATAAAATAAAATAAATACTATAATTTGTACAAGAACTTACCTCCTCGACAATGGCGCCAAAAACTTTACACAACAAAAAAATTAATGTCTTCTCCAAAGTGCAGAAGTGTCAAAGTAATAAATAACCCAGTAAAACCGGGGTCGAACTATAAGGAGGTTAATTGTATTAATTACAGATAACAATAACACAACAACAATAACAATAGTGGTAGTAGTAGTAGTTGTTGTTGTAGTAGTAGTAGTAGTAGTAGTAGTAGTAGTAAAGAAAAAGAAGGAGAAAAAGAAGAACACGATGAGTACTTTGAGATGGAATATTAATGTAAGGATTAAACAATGATAATAACAAATGTTAAGGTTAGAGGTTCCACTAATGGTATGTCAATCAAGCATAATATAAACTCTTATTATTCCAATGGAAACTACATACAAAGGAGGTTCCAATCAGATTATAGATTGTTAACATGATGACATTAGTCATCTTATTTGATTAATGCTAATACTTGTAAATCTCGTCGAGCATTCATGATTACAACTTATGTTAACAAATCAAGTTCAATTCATAGCTCAGGTGTCGATTATACAATATAATATGAACTATGAAAGTGCAAAGCATTTGTTGCACCAAGTGTTATACAACATAAATCAAGATTAGTCATTTAACATGCAAAGTACTAAATAGTGAACAAGATAATAAATAGAAAACATGTTAATATCAAACATTAAAGTCCATATTGAGTTTACTTTATACATATTATTACACCATTACTGTAACCTTTTCACCTTAACATAATAAACTTAGCTAAACATAATGAAAGAAAAATAAATAAATAAACAAAATAAAAACATAAATAGGATAAAAGTTAACTAAGTAAAGGAAAGGAAATGAAAGGCATAAACTTGATATTAATGAAAGCGAAGCGTAAACATTATAAAAAATATAAAGAGAGAAAGCAAGAGCATAATTTTGATCTGGAAACCAAAATGCCTAAATGCATGGCAAATGCCTCCTTTTATAGGCCAAAATTAGGAACTATGATTTAATGACTAATTAATGAATGGGTAAGCAACTCTTGACTTGGTGACAATCCTTATCTTCTCTTGTTTACCCAAAACATCATTGATAACGTCAAAATTAGAGCCACTTGAAAACATGAAAGTTGTAGGAAATTATCTCAGCTTTCTTGTGTAAATAATTCAAGTCCTTTGGACTTCTAGAACGTCAGATATAGGTCAAACACTGAATAATGCTCGGGCTGGAAAATAGATTCGAACTTCTTTGTTGTAGCTATAATTTGGACTTTAAAATGGCCTTTTAAGTCTGGGCTCCATATGAAAGTTATAGGCCTATGTCTTACCTTTCTATCCATATAAAATAGATATAAATATGAGATCTACAACTCCAAATATGACCCAATTACCAAACAGTATTCTGGTTTGGATTGCACCAACATCTCTTTTCTAAGTTTGGTCATCTTTTTGTCCTTTCAATGTCAGTTCTTAAATTCATCAATCAATCCTTTCATTTATGTGATAGGCCTGCATTTAAAATGAACATTTACCACAAATTAAAGGTATCTTATATTATTAGATATATTATTATAAAACATGCTTTAGTTAAGAAGTTATTGATACTTCAAATGCAAAATAATGACATAAAACCTTAATAAAAAAATGTACTTTTAAATACTAATCAATGGTGCTTAGGTTGGATGACAGATTCAAACTTCTTTGTCATTGCTATAATTTGGACTTAAAAATGGTCTTTTTAAATCTTGGGCTTCATACAAAAGTTGTAGGCCTATATCTTACCTTTCCATCCATATAAAGTAGACCTAAATCTGAGATCTATAGCTCCAGATATGATCTAATTACTAAACAATGTTCTGGTTTGGATTGCACCGACATCTCTTTTCTAAGTTTGGCCATCTCTTTGTCCTTTCAATTTCAGTTCTTAAATTCATTAATCAATCCTTTCATTTATGTGATACGCCTGCATTTAAAATGAACATTTACCATAAATTAAAGGTATCTTATATTATTAGATATATTATTATAAAACATGTTTTAGTTAAGGAGTTATTGATACTTCAAGTGCAAAATGATAATATAAAACATTGATAAAAATACACTTTTAAGTACTAAACAACTACTCATAACTTGACTAGATCTTATCTTATTCATAAAAATCCTTTTTCTGAGGATTTTGATAGTTTATCATCTCAAGTTCCTAATATCTCAAATACCTCTTTCCATGTTCAACCAATTAGTATTAATTATCTTGGAGGTAATGACACTTCACTCTCTAACACACCTGAAGCTCCTTTCTTCTCTACCATCCTTAAGTTCCATCTGAGATTATGGATCTACCTTTACATCAATCTATAAAGTTACTAGATTTTGTTTATTCTTGTTATTCTTCATCGTTTACTTCCTTTTTAGCTTTTATTCATTGTCTCTTTTAGCCCTCTTCCAATAAAAAGGCAATTCTTGATCCTCTTTAGCAGTAAGCTATTAATGAGGAACTTTCTATTTTGCACAAGATAGATACTTGAAATTTTAGTTCCTCTACCTTTTAGTAAGAGTGTTGTTGGTTGTTTTTGGGTGTATAAAATTAAGATTAATTTTGATGTATCTATTGAGTGATCCAAAGTTAAGTTAGTTGCTAAAGGATACTCTTCATAGTATGGTATAAATTATGAGAAGATACTTAGCCCTGTTATAAAAACAAATACTATTTATACATTTATTGTAGTAGTTTCAGTTTATGAGTGGCATATCTCTCAACTTGATGTTAAAAATGTCTTCTTGAATGGAGATCTTCAAGAAGAAGTTTATATAGCACCACCTCCTAGTGTTTCACGTGACCTTAGATATGAATTTAAGCTCAAGAAAACATTATATAGTCTTAAACAAGCACCTCGTGCTTAGTTTGGGATATTTTTTGTTGTGACCTCTTCTCTTGGATTTGTTTCTAATAATCATGATTTCGTTTTATTTTTGTTAGATGCACTGATGTAGATTGTATCATTATATCTTTATATGTTGATTACATGATCATTACTAGTGATGACATTAATGATATTTTAGTTTTGAAGATAAAGTTTATTAGACAGTTTGAAATGAAATATTAGGGTTATCTATAATATTTTCTAAGTATTTGTGGTAGCCTACTTACCTAGAGATTACCTTTTTTCTTAATTGAAATATGTTGTAAATATTTTTTAGTGGGCTAGACTTACTAATAATAAAATTATAGATACTCTTATTGAGATTAACACAAGGTATTCTTCTTCTGATGGTTTACCTTTTTTAAATCCTATTTTATATCATATTATTAACCAGAGCTTTGTATATGACATGGCCAAAAGATTGATGTCTTTTTCAATGTATAGGAGTGTCAAAGTAATAAATAACCCAGCAAGACCGGGGTCGAACAACAAGGAGGTTAATTGTATAAATTATAAATAATAACAATACAACCACAATAACAATAATAATAACAACAACAACAACAACAACAACAATAATAATAGAAGAAGAAGAAGAAGAAGAAGAAGTTGATCAGAACTTTAAGATGGAAGATCAATGTAAGGATTAAACAATGATAACAACAAATGTCAAGGTTAGAGCATCCACTATTGGTATTTCAAACAAATATGGTATAAACTCTTATTATTCAATACGAAACCACACACAAAGGAGGTTTTAATCAGATTATGAATTGTTAACATGATTACATTAGTTATCTTATTCAAATAATGTTAATACTTGTAAATATTGTGAGGTATTCATAATTATAACTTATGTTAACAACAAATCAAGTTTCTTTCATAGCACAAACGTCGATTATACCATATGATTGGGCTATGAAAGTGTTAAGTATTTGTTGTGTCAAGTATTTGTTGTACCAATTGTTATACAACATAAATCTAGATTAACCATTTAACAAGCAAAGTATTAAGAATGAAGAAGATAGCAACTACAAAACAGGTTAGTATCAAACATAAAAGTCCTTATTGAGTTCCGCATGAATAGACTGCTATGTTGTTGCTAAGATTTAGACTCTGAAATAGCAGTATTGAATCGACTTTCATATAAAAATTTTAGGCCTATGTATTAGCTTTCCATCCATATAAAGTACACCTAAATCTGAAAACTACAGCTCTATATATGACTCAATTACTAAACAGTGTTCCAGTTTGGACTGCATCAGCATCACTTTTCTAAGTTTAGCCCTCTCTTTGTCCTTTTAATTTCAATACTTCAACTTATTAATCAATCCTTTTATTTGTGTGATAGGCCTACATTTAGGATGAACATTTACCATAAATTAAAGGTACCTTATGGTATCAAAGTTGTTATTATAAAACATGTTTTAGTTAAGATATTATTGATACTTCAAGTGCAAAATGATAATATAAAACCTTGATAAAAATACACTTTTAAGTATTAATCAGTATATCTCATTATTACTCATCCACATACTACATATGTTGTTCATATTATTATTCAGTTTGTTGCTTCTCCTATTATCGTTCATTGGGTAGTTGTTCTTCGTATTTTGTGATTGTTTCAGGGTACAGTCTTTTAGAGTCTTTTACTTTCATCTACCTCTTTATTAGAGCTGCGTGCATACTCTAATGTTAATAATGATAATGATCCCACAAATCACAATTCTATTACTAGTTTTTGTATCTTTTTAGGTAATTCTCTTATTTCTTGATAGAGTAAGAAATAATCTATTGTTTCTCAATCTTCAATCGAACAAAATATCATGTTATGACATCTACTACTAAAAATATTGTTTGATTACGTAGGATACTTGCAAATATAGAAGTCTCTTTTTCCCATCCTGCTCCTATAAATTGTGACAATTAGAGTTCTATTCAGATTGCTCAAAACTTGATTTTTCATGAACAAATTAAGCACATTGAGATCAACTATTATCTTACTTGTCATTATCTCAAGCATGACATCATTACTTTGCCTTTTATTTCTTCTTCTTATTTGTAGATTGTAAAATTCTTTATTAAATCAAATTGTATTTCCTATTTTTTTTTAGTTAGTAAAATCATGATACTTGTAACTACCGCATTGTGAGTTTAATAAAAGATGTTAAGAAATATATTTTATTTTATTTTATTTATTAAGGATAGAATAATATTTTTATTTTAACCTATATATAATCTCTTTATATTTAGATTAACATCAGTATTCTTCATAATAAAGTGATCATGTAATATCAATAAAACCCTAGCCTCCATCCTCATTTATTTTTGTTTTTCTCTTTGTTTAGTTGGATTGTTTAACATGGCTCTATTATGATTATTTAACTTACAACAAAGGCATACAACCTTCTTTTAATTGGTAAATAGTTAAGGCTCATATAGACCAAGAATTATACATGTATATGATTTGGGTTAGCATGTAGGATCTAAAAAGAGATTAAGTTATAAAATTTACAAGCTTGATGTGTCATTTATTTTATGCTTAGGTGATTGGATTAGGATCCTACTTTTTCATCTAACATGTTCCATTGTTGGAGGTTTTTATTTTTGGTGAATTAGTATGGCTTCATAGGTTGTATTTCAATCCCCCATCATAGATTTTAGAGAGAAAATAGAGAGTCAAGTCAAGTAATTTTAGATGATTTTATTCATTATTCTCATGCTTGGTTGGATTCTTTCCTTGGCTTAAACTTATAACATTTATAAATGTAGTTTTTTGTGAGTTTTCCTCCCTTATAATTTTTTTTCATAAGGAATTTTTGTTATATTAGTAAATGCATTCCTCAAAATATTTTACATTTAAATGCTCTAATTTTCTTATCTTCCAATTACTTTTATATTTGAAAAGTTTTTTTCCCTAAACTTGATTTGGTTTTTTGTTGACTAGGGACCACATCTTCTTCATTACTTGTTGTATTAAAGGTTGAGTTTTTAGTGATCTAACTATATTGTCATAGAATTTGCTTTATATATTTGTTGTTTTTTTATCTTTCTTTTCACACTAACAATTGATTATTAAACAAATATTATAGTCTGCCTTGATTGTGTAAATTGTTTTTAATTTTCTTTTTGATTTTTCATATTTTTCTATATTTTTTCCAGATTATGGAATTTAGTTCCATTTAATGGTAATGCATTGCCATGTAACTAGAATTGTGTATGTTATTTTACTTTTCACTTTCTTTTTACAATGTTAATTTATTAGTTTTAGTTTTTTTTCTTAGGCTATCTCCCTCGTACTATTTTTTTTTTCAATTTTGGGTGTTCCACTATTGTTTGATGAGATATGGAGTTTGTGTAGGGCTTCAGTTTTACCATTAATGCTCAGAACCAGTTATTTGCATAAGTTTTCCCTTCTTTCTATTCATGGATAGAAAGGTAAGACATAGAACCAGTTAGGGCTTCTTTTTATTGGCTCATATTTGCAATTATTCCTATCAATTTCTTTCTTTTGACTTAAAGTACGTAGCTATTCATTTTTTTTATTTTCTAAGTTGACTGTTGACAATATATTATTGATTAATACTTAAAAGTGTATTTTTATCAAAATTTTATATGATTATTATACACTTGAAGTATCAATAACTCCTTAACTAAAACATGTTTTATAATAACATATCTAATAATATAAGATACCTTTAATTTATGATAAATATTCATTTTAAATACAGGTCTATCACATAAATGAAAGGATTGATTGATGAGTTTAAGTACTGAAATTAAAAGGACAAAGAGATGGTCAAACTTAGAAAAGAGATGCTGGTGTAGTTCAAATCAAAATATTGTTGGGTAATTGGATTATATTTGGGGTTGTAGATCTCGGATTTAGGTCTAGTTTATATGGATGGAAAGGTAAGACATAGACCTACAACTTTCATGTGAAGGTCTAGTTTTAAAAAGACCGTTTTCAAGTTCAAATTGTAAAAACAATGAAAAAGTCTGAATCTGTCCTGCAGCCTAGACATTGTTTAGTGTTCAAACCATATCTAGAGTTTTAGAAATCCAAATGACATTATTTTTTTAGCTAAATTTATTATGTCAACATGAAAAGGTTATACTAATGGTGTAAGAATAAGAATAGTGTAAACTCAACATGAACCTTAATGTTTGATTCTAACATATTTTGTATTTATTATCTTGTTCACTTTTAATACTTTGCTTATTAAATGATCAATCTAGATTTATATTGTATAACACTTGGTACAATAAATATTTGGCACTTTCATAGCATAAACCAAACTTATTATCAGTTAACTTTAGGTTATTAAGTGTTAAAATACTCATTCAGGCTTAATTGCTTAAGTTAAACAGACTACTAAACCAAACTTATCTATATTTTTATTATCATTATTCTTTTTCTTTTTCTTTTTTTTTACAAATTATATATTATCCATTTTCCTTAGTTGTTACCTTTAACAAAAAAACATAAATAATCTAATAATCTAATGTGCAACCCACAATTATATGTTAAAGTGTATGTGTGTGTGTGTGTGAAGATTAAGGTTTAAGAATACACCTTAAATGAGTATATGAGTAGAATTAAGTGATAACAATGTAAGAGTTTGTAAACCTGAATATTTTAAAAAGTATTATGATAGACCTTATTAAAAATAGTAACTAAGATGAGTCTCAAGAGTCACTTTAACAAAAGAGCTCATTTACTCTGTCATTTTAGTAACAACAATTTTGCATATGCCCTATGAAATAGAAAACACAGTTAGTTTGTTTTTTTTTAACTACTACCCTCTCCCCCCAACCAAAACGAGACATTGTCCTCAATGTCCTAAGGTAGAAAGATAGAAGATAGAAGACATCACCTAAAATAACTAACATTAACAAACTTGAAACATTCAATGTCCTAAGGTAGAAAGATAGAGTATAGAAGATATCACTTGAAATAACTAATACTAACAAACTTGAAACACACTTAAACAAATATAAAAAGAAACAAAACACAATAATAAAACCAAAAGACATAAAGATTCACAAATAAAGCCTCAAAACCGATCTAAGCTTTTAACGGTTTTTCTTAGTTAACCAATTTATGCAACTCATTGAGGGATCAATTACAGGAATGAAAGATTGTAGTTGGTCAATTAATTATTCAGTAATAGTAGTAAAGATTATGATTTGTCGTGTAGAAGATGTTAGAAATTCTTGTTACACAGTATGATCAAGAAAAGACAACTTATCATAATAACCATTAACATTTAACAAACCTATAGGTTTATGGTGAAGGTGCAATTGGGCTCAAGAGAAAATATAAAAAATTTCTTCCAATGTACCCAAACCACTTGGTAAGGTAATGAAGGCATCAGCATGGTTAAACATTGCATTTATTCAAGCAGACATTGTGGAGACATGTAGTTCCTTTTCAATTGTTTTTTCAATGATGTCTCTTTGTGCTAAAACTTTAGGGACAACCCCCAAAACTTGACTACCTCCTAAAAATACAATTATTGACACACCTCCTATTAACTCAAGACTACCTTTCTCATACACTAAATGAATATTTCTCTTAACTAGTACCTGACCAAGATGATTTGTTAATTCTAAAAACTCGTTTTCTTTCCCAAGACTAGATCCACCGAAAACACAAACATTTCTTATTTGATGATTTAAGGAACTTGCCATTTCTAGACACTTCTATATTTGTTAAATGTATGGGTTGCGTAAAAATAAAAGGAAGAAAGAGAGGATTTTATAGATGAGAAATTAAAAAGGTAATCATACCACCAATATATAAGCTAGCTCAAGTCTTACACGTACACACACACTCTCTTTCTCTCTTTTTATTTATTTATTTACTTATTTTGAAAAAGCATTTATATATACAGGTAATTGTGATTATGGCTCACATCTTCCCTTAGTTTTACATCCAAGAAAGGCTTAAATGCCCTTTATGGGTCGAGGATAGGCTTCCCATCTAGTTTTCTTAAAAACTGGTAAACATGGTGTTTTTTAATCAGATTCCTAAGACTAAGTCAATCATATTTTATATGGAATAATAGTCATAAATCATGAATTGCACGATGCACATCTCCACTATGATGCATCTCAAGAGTTAATGGAAGATTATTTACAGCTCCTTACTTACGTTATCCTTAATAAATTGTATTTTATCTTCACAGTTTATAAATATCATTCCTAAAGAATGACATTATGCATTACAGGTCCATCTAGCACATCAATGATAGACATTCAGTCGTTTTGCATGACGTTTCTTTGAAAAAATACTTTCACTTGTTCCAAGCATGTGTGAAATGAAAGAATCAGAGGACTCACCTGATAATCAAACCTTTTGCTTTAATCAGCCAGCGAATATCTTCAGGAACTCCATGATTTATTAACAATCTCAATCTTGCACATCTAACACTGTAAATTTTTGTAACCGTATTCTAAGGTAGAGCAGGAAAATACTTTTTTAATTTTTCAAAAGTGGTGTCCATTTTCAAATGTGAATTGGAGGAGACATTTAAAGAAAGGGGAAAGAGTAAAGAATTGCACAAATATATACATAAATATTAGTTATTATGGGAAATTGGAATAATTGACTTAAGTTATAGAGTACCGTTATCTGTCATTTAACTAGGGTGAAAAAAACTAGCAAAAAAAATCACAGCAAAAAAATGAACACAAAAAATAAGGAAAAAAAATCAATCTTTATATACAGGATCACCAATTCAATAGAGTTATTTTCAATTTGAAAAATTATCAAAGTAAACTTTTAAACGATGTTTATTTACCTTGAAAACAGTATCACTCTTTGGATTCTCGATATTATATACCCTATATGGATACACACGTTTCATAATAAATAGACCGCTCCATCTTGATCTTAGTTTTTTAGGAAATAAATAGAGTCTGGAATTATAAAGTAAGACTTTTTTACCAATATTGAATGTTTTTCTTAGTTTTTTCTTATCATCAAATTCTTTGATTCTTTATGAATTCTTGAATTTTTATATGCATCATTTCTCATTTCCTCAAGCTCATTTATTTGTAATTTTCGCAGTTGACTAGCATCATCAAGGTTTAAATTGAAAGTTTTAACAGCCTAATAAGCTTTATATTCAAATTCCACAAGCAAGTGACAAGGTTTTCTATAGACTAGTCTATAAAGTGACATACCTAATAATGTTTTATAAGCAGTTCGATAAGCGCAAAATGCATCATTAAGTCTTAAAGACTAGTCTTTTCTATTATGGTTCACTATTTTCTCCAAAATATGTTTGATCTCCCTATTAGCAAGCTCTACTTGTCCACTTCTCTAAGGGTGATAAGGGTATTTGATCTAAGGGTGTTTGATCTTCCTATTAGCAAGTTCTACTTGTCCAATTTTTTTTAGTGGTGGTGTAATTCATTTAAGCACTATTTAAAGTTTTATTAGCATAGTTAAATCACATAAGTTTTCTTATCTTTTTTTATCCCAAAACAGCACCCACAGTATAATCACTAGCATCACATATTATTTCAAAAAGTAATGACTAATCAGGAGGTTGAATGACAAGAGCAGAAGTAAGGAAGTTTTTAAGTTTAATAAAGGCTTTTTCACAATGTTCAGTCCATTCAAAAATATTATCATTTGTTAGAAAGTTACTTAAGGACTTAAATATTACACTAAAATCTTTGATGAACCTTTTATAAAAACCAGCATGTCCTAAAAATGATCTAACATCTTTAATAAATTTTGGTGTTAGCAAGTTAACAATTAACTCGATTTTAGATTTGTCAACCTCAATTCCTTTTAATGAAACAATGTGACCAAGTACAATGTTGTTTGTTACCAAAAAGTCATACTTTTTCCAATTTAGTACAAGATTCTTCTCTTCACACCTGCTCAAAACCTTTTTTAAGTTAGTCAAACAATCATCAAATGAATACTAAAAATAGAAGAATTATCCATAAAAATTTCAAGAAAATGTTCAACCATATCATATCACTAAATATACTAAGCATGCATCTGGTGCATTACATAATCCAAAAGGCATCCTTCAATATGCAAAAGTACCAAAAGGACATATGAAAGTAGTCTTTTGTTTATCTTCCAATACAATTTTAATTTGGTTGTAACCTGAATAGCTATCTAAGAAACAACAAAATTCATAACCTGCAACTCTTTCTAGGATTCAATCCATGAAAGTTAAAGGAAAATGATCTTTTCTAGTCATTGAATTAAGTTTCCTATAGTTATTGCACATGCGCCAACTAGTAATAGTCCTAGTTGGAATTAACTTATTTTTCTCATTTGTTATCATAATGACTCCAGACTTCTTGGGTACAATTTAGGTAGGACTTATTCATTTGTTGTCAAAAATAGAATAAATGATTTCATTACCTAGAAGATTAATGACTTTATTTTTCACTACTTATTTCATATTAGGATTGAGCCTTCATTGCATTTCCCTAGAGGGTTTAGCATTCTCTTCCAAATAAATTTTATATGTACAAATCAAAAGACTAATTTCTTTTATGTCAACTATAGTCCATCCTAATACAATTTTATGTATTTTTAGAGTTTGTAATAACTTATCTTCTTGATCTGCATTAAGTTTGGAAGAAATTATTTTCTTCAAAAAATAAGTATTTGAATTTAAATGGTAATGGCTTCAAATCAGGTTTGGGTGGTGAACACTTGAAGGTATGGACTTAATTGATCGTGGTGGCAATTCCTTAATTTATGGTCTCTAATTACTTGTCTTTAATTCTTCCTGAAAATAAATTATTTACAAATCGTCAAATTCATCAATCTCAGTTTCACTTAAAGTGGTTTGAAATTAATCATGAACTAATTTTTTAGTAAAATCCACTTCTTGTAAATTATTATCATCTCTAGGTTACTTGTAAATGTTAAAAATATTCATCTTCAATGTCATTTCTCCAAAAGATAGCTTCATCAATCCATTCCTAGAATTAATCAACACATTAGAAGTTGCAAGAAATGGACGTCCTAAAATAATAGGAAATGAATTACATGCTTCAACAGGTTGTATGTCCAAGACAATAAAATCAATAAGATAAATGAATTTATCGACTTGTACTAACACATCTTCAACTATTCCTCTAGGCACTTTTACAGATCTATGAGCAAGTAAGAGAGTTACAGAAGTTGGTTTTAACTCACCTAGATTGAGACTTTAAAAAACTGAATATAAAAGTAAATTCACACCAGCTCCAAAATCAAGTAAGGCTCTTTCAATTTTATATTCTCTAATAAAGCAAGAAATTATAGAACAACCAGTATCTTTATATTTTAAAGCATTATTGTTCTAAAAAATGACACTTGTTCGACTAAAAAGGCTTTCTTTTTCACATTTAGTTTTCTCTTCACAATACACAGATCTTTCAAAAATTTAGCATAAGAAGGAACATGTTTAATAGCATCCAGCAAAGATATATTAATCCTTGTTTAAATATTTCAAAAATTTTAGAGTTGTATTAACTTTTCTTTGTTTGGTCATGACATGAAAAAATAAAAGTGTTGGCGAGGAATCATTCATTTATTTGTAATTTTTAGATTCAACCCCTTTCTTTCGCTTAGAGATCGACTCATCAACTTTCTCACAAAGTTCAAGAGTGGGTTTTTCAATAACCTTACCACGGCGAAAAGTAATGACTGATTTGACTGAATCCATGTATTGAATTTTAGAACTACTTGCATTTGTTTTATATTGCCCCTTGGGATTTTGTTGTGGTTGAAATGGAAACTTACCTTTCTCTCGGAAACTGAGAGTAGATGTCAATTTTGTAAAAGTATCTTTAAAATCTATCATGCTTTGAGTAAGTTGAGTATTCATTGTCTCTTACTTTTTAATAAATGCATGCAATGTTTCCTCAAGATTTTTTCTAGGAGGGGGAGCATAAGAAGGTGCATATCCATGAGAATTTTAAAAATTATAATGTGCTTGAAATGGTCGTTGTGAAGTTTATGCATTATTGTTCTCACTTTTCCAACTGAAATTTGGGTGATTTCTCTAACCAGGGATGTATGTTTGCGAGTATGGGTTATGGTTGAGCCTTTGAAAATTGTTTAAAGTATGGGCTTATTTATGGAGACATTCCTTAAAAGAAAGCAAAGATGGACAGTCATTGATTGAGTGTCTGTTTATTTCACAAATTTGAAACACAATGTCTTAAATAGATTTTAATTGACCACTCTTTTTCAATTCTCGTGCCTCGACTTTTCTAGCTAAATATGTAAATTTAGCTTAAAGGTTTTGATCTTCCCTAAGGTTGTACATACTTCTATTAGATGTATGAGGTTAGGTTTTACTTGGCGTCTTATAAGTGCCTATAGTGTCTTAATTTTACACATTTTCAGCTAGCAAGTCTAGGTACTCTATTGCTTCATTAGGGTCTTTATCTTTAAAGGTTCCATTGCACATCATTTCAACTATTTTCTTATCTTTAGGTGTTAAGATATTAAGCCTTTATAAAAATGTGAAAGTAATCTTCATGTTTCAAAACTATGATGAAGTCAAGTATTAAGCAAGTCTTGATATCTATCCCAATATTGGTAAAATATTTCTCTTGGTTTTTGAGTAAAAGTGATGATTTGTCTTTTAAAAAAGTTTGTTCTATGAGATGGGAAAAATTTCTTTAAAAACTATTATTGCATTTCATCACAAGCACAAATGAATCCAGGTCTCAAATTTTATAGCCAGGTTTTAGCTTTATCTTTTAATGAAAAAGAAAAAAAAACTTTAATCTGATAGTGTTCATGCTTAATTTGAGTCATTATAGGTGTTACAAACCTCCTCAAATTCCCTTAAATGCAAGAATAGATTTTCTAAATCTGAGCCATTAAATAAGGTAAAAGTTGAATAATGTCTTGCTTAAAATTAAAATGAGATGCATTGTAAGGAAAAACTATGTATGAGGGTGCACTTGTTCTCGTGAGATTCATGTGATCTCTAAGTGTTCTAACACGGTTATTCTCATTATTCTCATTATAAAGTGACTGATTATCTTATTCGGCTATATTTTCTAAAAATAATAAGGATACCATACAAAGTCTACCACTTAATATACATGACCACACTCTCATACATGTGTAAGAATATAATAAAAGGAAGAAGAAACAAAACAAAAGAAATAAAGTTAGATACAATAAAAGTGAAAAGAAAAATTTATACAATAATTTACTTCCCCACCAACGGTGTCAAAAACTTGACACAATCAAAAAATTAATGTCAGCTCCCAAGTGCAAAAGTGTTGAAATAATAAATAACTTGGCAAAACCGGGGTCGAACCATATGGAGGTTAATTGTATAAACTATAACAATAATAATAACAACAACAACAACAATAATAATAATAATAGTAATAATAGTAATAATAGTAATAGTAATAATAAAAGAAAAGGAAGAAGAAGTTGGTGAAAACTTTGAGATGAAAATCAACATGAGAATTAAACAATGATAATAACCAAGGTTAGAGGATCCACTAATGGTATTTCAAACAAGTATAGTATAAAATTTTATTACTCAAATAGAAACCACACACAAAGGAGGTTAATTGGATTATAAATTATTAACATGATTACATTAGTTATCATATTTGAATAATGTTAATACTTGTAAATGTTGTCAGACATTTATGATTACAACTTATGTTAACAACAAATTAAGTTCTTTCATAACATAGGTGTAGGTTATACCATACAGTTGGGCTATGAAAGTGCCAAGCATTTGGTGTGCCAAGTGTTATACAACATAAATCTAGATTAGTCATTTAACAAGCAAAGTATTAAAAATAAACAAGATAACAAATATAAAACATGTTAGTATCAAACATTAAGTTCTATGTTAAGTTTACACTATACTTATTCTTACACCATTAGTGTAACATTTTCACCTTAACATAATAAACTTAGGTAAACATAATGAAGAAGAGAAACATAAATAAACAAGATAAGAACATAAATAAGATAAAAGTTAACTAAGTAAAGGAAAGGAATTGAAAAGCATAAAGAAGATATTTATGAAAACAATACTTAAGCATTGCAAAAATACAAAGAGGGAAAGCAAGAGCATGATCTTGATCTAAAAACCAAGATGTCTAAATACATAGTAAATGCCTCCTTTTATATGCCAAAATTTAAAACTATTGATTTGATAAATAATTAATGAGTGGGTGACCACATCTTGACTTGATGACAATCCTTATCTTCTTGTCTGAATAAAATATCTATGATAACATCAGAATTATAACCACTTGTACCACATGAAAGTTTAGGAAATTGTCTTAGCTTTACAGGAAAAAAAAAAGGTCATTTGGACTTCTAGAACTCCAGATATAGGTTAAACAATGAACAGTGTTTGGGCTGTAAAATGGATTTGAACTTCTTCGTTATTGCTATAATTTGGCCTTGAAAACAGCCTTTTTAAAACCAGACCTCCACATTAAATTTGTAGACCTATGTTTTACCTTTATATTGATATAAAGTAGACCTAAATCTAAACTTCCTATCTTTTCTAAGTTTCGCTATCTTTTTGTCCTTTCAATTTTAGTTTTTAAACTCATTAATCAATCCTTTTATTTATGTGATAAGCCTACATTTAAAATGAACATTTACCACAAATTAAAAGTATCTTATATTATTAGATATGTTATTATAAAATATGTTTTAGTTAGGAGTTATTGATACTTTAAGTGCAAAATGATGATATAAAATCTTGATAAAAATACAATTTTAAGTATTAATGAATTACTCTTCGTACCTTCCTATGTAATTGTCTAGCTACACAAGTTAAGTGCTACCTCAACTACGTATTCCCCCTACATTACCAGCTTTCCTGATTCATCAAAGTTTTTACCACCTTTTCTTTACAATCTTAATTGATTGGTATCATTTTTCCCTTTTTTTCTTGAGACTAGTTGTTTCATATTCTAATGACAACAAGAACAAAAAAGAAAATAAAATGAGGCAGTTGATTTTCTTAGGGGATAGAGAAGCAATCAGCATATCTCCAATAAAACAAAGAAATTTGCTTTCCTAATGGAAAGTATATATGGTAAAACTAAAGACTTCTCCTAACATGAAAAATGAAATAATATGATTTGCAGCATCTATAAAATAAGATTGTTGACTCTCATAATATGATAAGTTAAACAACAGAATAACTAATGCATCTTTGATAAGAAAATATAGAAATTCTAATAAAATATATAATTGAAAATCCCTAGTAAAGAGGGATAACCTCGTATATTGACCAAATAGATTGGTTAAGAATCCTTAGTGATGGGATTATTGTTAGTAGAATAATGTCTAGCAAAAGGGAAGATAATGCTCTTAGTTAAGTGACCAATAAAAAAAGGTGTAGTGATTGTTAGGAACCCAAACAAAGCTTATTCTAGAGAAATGACCAACATGGGTTAACTCGAGTAGATTTGAAGGTCATATGAATAAAAAGAGCTTGATAGAAAATCTAGATCCTCAAACAAAATGATTGGAGGATTTATATTTCAAATACAAGAAAGAGGCATTGCAAGTCATCTAACCCTATGAGCATTGCACACTTGTTTTGTAGATATTTCACAAAACAAAATTCCTAATGAAATCCAATGAGACTTGGATGAATTAAAGTTCTTTTAATCCATATCAAATATAACAATTAAAAAAAAGAAAATCATAAATGAAGACAAGAAAGATGATTTTTATTCATGAAAAGGGGTTTACAAGTACAAAGGTTAAATAATGTGAGGACGATTAGGAACATTTCTATCTCGATGATCAAGCATGCCTTAGAAATCCTCAAACTATTTATGCATCCACTCCATCTCTTCCTCAAACTCGTGGTGTTAGGTATTGATATAGTACTTTCAAAAATCAACACATGTACTCAACTCTTAGTTTCTCCTCTCTAAGTTACTTCTGTGATGTTTCTCATCGTAGAGTCTATTCCTTAAATTCTCCATCTAATGATGGAGATCAAGAATTTGAGTGTTCAACTCAAGTCTCCTAGCATAAAGACATTATATAATGTCCACTGAGGATGAAATGGCTCTAATACTAAGAGCAAGTGACTAATTCACTACTTCAATATTGGTCTTGGCTACTAGTATTATTCCATCAAGGGGAAGGATCATGTCTCTAGTAATGGCCACTGCAGTATCTTTATCGCCAATTATAGTATCTTTTATTGTAACTAGATGGCCATTCACTTTAGAGATAGTGTACCAAACTACAAGCTCTACTACAAGAACAAGGTTTATGTTAGTATTGGAAAAAGAGGAAGACATAGTTAAAGCTTCAAAAGTTAAGAACTTTGAAAGTAACGAAAATGCAGAAAGTTAGCAATGTCTTATGCTAAATGTTATGTGATTTATAGAAGATTTACTCATCCCATCATTTAATAGAAGCTTAAATCCTAACCATACATATAGGACTTTCTTGAGAAGCTTTCTTATCTTTGGATCCATTTACAAATTACATATCAACTGTACATATAGGACTTCCTCGAGAAGCTTTCTTATCTTTGGGATCCATTTACAAATTAGATATCAATTGTACATATATGACTTCCTTCAAAAGCTTCAATCGATCATGAGATACTTTTGAAAAATATTTTTATTTTTTTTACACCTATTAGAACAAAACCAATATCAAAATCACTTTTATATATTTTATAAAACCAATGTTGAAATTACTTTTATGTATTTCACAAACAAGTTGGTCATCTAGAAAATAAACCAATGTTGGAATCACTTTCATCTATTTCACAAAATCAATGTTGAAATCACTTCATGTATTTAACAAACAAGTTGGTCACTTGAAAAATAAGACTAATCTTGGAATTACATGAAATGTTGCAATCATTTTCATATATTCACAAAACCAATGTTGAAATTATTTTCATGTATTTCACAAACGGGTAGGTCATTTAGAATAATTAGACTACTTTTAAAAAATCTATATATTTTTCAATACTTGGACAGATTGCCCATGAAATTTAGACCAACAAAAAAAAGAATTGCTAAGAAGATATGATTCTTTTCTTAATTTTTTTTTATCTAGGCAAATCACTGAGATGATACAATTTTGTCTCAATCCAGGTAGATTTGTGGAACGATACTACCTTATTTTCAAGTATATAGATCATTTTGTTAACTCTATAGTTTTTTTTTTTACAAGCTTATTATGCAAAAATTTTAAAAAAACTTCGTGTTGTAAGCGTCATAAAGAGAGGGCAATTGTAATAAACTAATTTTGAATTCTCCAAAATTTTCATGAATGTTATTTTATTTCTATTTTTATTCAAAAATTCCAAAATAAATTAAAAAAATAAAATTCAAAATAGATTTTTCTCAGGTCAACTGCCTTTTTCCATGAAAAAAAATGAGCTCACTACTTCATTGTGTGTCAGACAATGCCGATCATGGTAAAAAACTAAGTTTCAAGTCCTTTTAGGTCAAAAGTGTTATTTTCATATCATTTTGGGTCAAAACTAAATCCATCAAATCAATGAGTCAAACCATGTTGACAGGGATAAAAAAATAAGTTTCAGGTTGTTTCGAGTTAAAACCATTATTTTCGGTTAAAATCATGCCCGAGAAAAATATGGGTTAAATCATGTTAACTAGGGTAAAAAATAAATTTCAAGTCATTTTAAGTTAAAATTGTTATTTTTGATCAAAATCAAATCTATAAAGTTTACACTAATCAAAAAATATTTTTTAATGTTTGAAATTAATTTTTTTATTATCAAAATTAATTTTTAACAATCAAAATGGATTTTTTAATATGAATTTAAGTTTTTAGTTTTACTCGTGCTTATATATATAACAAAATAAATATTAATAATGTTGAAGCTTTTTTTCAATAAAGGAGTTGGTGCAGTGGAAAATTTTCTTTAGGATAGCTTTCTATCTCTTGCCGTGTTTTCTAAATATAAATGTCATGTCTCCTCATCACTAATATAAAAATTACTAAAAAGTTTGAAAAGAAAAAAAAAGAAGTTAATAAGAATGCTAATAATTTATAATTATTTTTAGTTTTTCTTTTATTGATTAAAAAAATTAAAAAATATATAAATATATCTTAATTATTATATCTAATAGTATTTAGTTCTAGATATGATGGATTATAAAGCATATTTGGTCCATTTCTGTTTAATTAACTCTCCATATTGGTTGGCTGGCTGGAAGGTGTTCTAAGTCAAATCTTCTTTTAATATAAAGATACTACATGGAATAAAAATATTCGATATTTGGAGGTGTATGTATATCTGAAACTGATGATTGTTGCCGACGGAGGAGTGAATAGAAGAAAACATGTGCTAGCATTATTGCTATTTCGGAGTAATGATGCTCCCTCTTTATTTTTATTTTTTTTATTGTTTGTTTTTTTTAAAAGCATGACACTAAGTTTTAAAAGTATTTTTGAAAATAATTAAAAAATATTTTAAATTAATATATTTTTTATATTTTTAAATTATTTTAATGTACTCATCTTACAATTAATTTTTTAAAAATAAAAAAAATTATTAACATATTTTTCTAAATTAAAAACATTTTAAAACAACTATATTCATACTTTCAAACATACTTATAACTTATTTTTATATAAACATATAAACAAGCAAGAACTACAACGCCTAGCAAAAAATTTCACCTTTTTGACACCTTTTTTTTTAAAACAAATCTTGAAAAGTAGGCGTCTTCAATAGTTATCGTTTGAAAACTTAAAGAAATATTATTTCTTTTGCTAATAACAATTAACAATGAAATTTAAATATATCAAAATAACTTGTTACCCTTCGATTCTTTTGATTTTTTTTAAATATTTTAATAATTCATTTAATTTTAAAGATGTTTAAAACATGGTGAGTGTTTTAAATGACAACACTAAATATAATTTCAGACTTCGTCCACTTTTGTTAAATGGAGTAAAAACTCCAATAAAGGAAAAATTTAAAGCTTAGGGGCAAGTTTGGATTTTTGATAAATTAGTCAAATAGAAAAATTAAAAATGAGAATAAAACAAATGATATTTTAAAAACATTGTGAAATCTGTTATGCATCCACACATATGAAAACTATGGATTGCAATACTGGATGAGCTTTTATTTTAACCTTGAAGCATTTTCTACTTTGGACAAGTCCTTTTCTTTTAATTTTATTTTTTTATATTCTATTGAGTAGGAATTGGACCTAATAATTTAATTTGATTATCTTGTTATAAGGTTTTAGTGG
The DNA here is from genome assembly GCA_015708895.1 of Populus ilicifolia. Lineage (NCBI taxonomy): Eukaryota > Viridiplantae > Streptophyta > Magnoliopsida > Malpighiales > Salicaceae > Populus > Populus ilicifolia. The sequence goes on from SRLM01000446.1 coordinate 146,051, forward strand.
TTTAAGAAAACAATTATGGTATTAATTTAATATTTAATTTGGCAAAACAAAAATCAGTTTTATTATTCAAAATAAATTAAGACTTGAATGATCAAATTTGACATTGAGATAATAAAAAAAAAGCCTTTTTTTATTACTTTTTTTTTTACCATAAATGTGGTGTAGATTTTAAAATTTTGGTTCTCAAAGTTTTTAATTTTCTTGTTTTGGTCCTTTCAATTTGATAATTTTATGTTTTCATTCTAAAATCTATTTTATCTATGTTTTTGTCCCTAAACTTGAAGGGAGAAAGAGAGTTTCATCGTGAAATTATAGAAGAAAAAGAAAGTGGTTGATTAACCACAATCTAACAGTCAAAAAGATTAATTTTTATGTTAATAAGCTATATTTGATAAAAAGAGTTTCATCACAATGATTTTGACTCCTCATCTTATAAGAAAAGATAAATTAAATATGATGAATTATTATTTTTTAATTGATTTGATTTTTTAGTTGCTGAACAAGCTAAAAATTTATTTGGGATTACAATGAGCTTATTGAGATTTGTGAAGGTGTGTTTTAGGTATAAAAAACAAATTGAAAAAATATTTTTTATGGCAAATAAGATAAAGCTCAACTTTTTAGTCACATGAAGTGATAAAAGATCATATAATGACGATGAATATCTATTATTATAATAGACAACACGTCATCTATCTTCTTCTTTTTTAAATGACATTTGCTCATTTAAAACAAATAAATAAAGTTATTGAGACAATCTAACTCACATGCATTTGACTACCTCTCTCTTGTAGGCTAGGCATGTTGGCCAACTCAAGCCCGTGCATTTGGTTCCTTCTTTATAGCTTTTTTTTCTATAATTTTAATTAATTTTTTTTTGAAATTAATAGAGATGTTGTTTTATTAAATATTATTTAATTTTTAAATGAGATTATACCATTTTTTTAGTATTAATGAGCATTCTTTCTAGATAGCCCTTCATTAATTTTTATTTGTTTTTTATTTTATTTATTGACTATTATACATATATTTATTTTTATAATCATATAATTAAATAAAAAATAACTTTAAAATGTTCACTAAAACAACACACAAATAGTGCCAAGATCATCCCAACAATATATTTTATTTATTAAAACTTATCAAGATCATCTCAACAATACATTTTATTTATTGAAACTTATGTTCATGATTCTAATAAGCTTTTTTTTTTAATAAAAATATTTGAGTAAAAAATTATTAAAAAATTTTTATTATGATTGGTTTTGGTTTTCATTATATAAAGCCCATCGCAAGAAAAAAGCTTTTTTATATCAAGCAAAATAACTTGATAAGAAAAGGAGGAATTATACGAAGAAATTATTTTATTTTGATATAATTATTAAAAAAACAATTTTGATATATAATTAAATAAAAAAATTAAATAGCTCCTAGTGGCATAAGAATCTGCATTCATATCTTAGCTTGTTGATCTAATTAGTATTATGACTCTTTTTAATAGTTGTTCGTGTAATCATTAATTTGCAAAATTAAAAATTTGTTCGTGTAATCATTAATTTGCAAGATTAAAAATATGCTATCAATTTTTTAATTGACAATTACACATTGACATTAATATTAGCTTTTGATCCGAATAGCAAAGATCACAAGTTACAAGTTATACAGTGAAGCATAATTTTAAAATTTAGTTTAATTTGAAAAATATGTAAAATCTGAAGTTTAAATTAAACTAAATTTATAAAAAAATAAAGATAGTTAAAAATTTAATCAACGCAATAAATTAATTGGATAATTTGACAAGACCAGATTAAAAATTCAATTACAATTCATTAATTTTTATTTTATTTTTATTAAAATAATATTATTTTAATTTATTAAAAAATAGGATTAATTTGGTAACCGAAGAGGAGGCCCAAATCTTAAATGCAGCGCAGTTATATTTTCCAACCTTAAGAGTATCGTAATCAATGATGTAATGAGGATATTTTTTATTCTATAAATTTTTCTTCTGCGTTAATCACGCTTAAACAATCACCATAACCTTCAACGTTGTTGTTTGGTTCTTGTGATCGCCGTAACCCTTCATGCATCCATCGTCTTCTTCCTCATAATCATAATCGTGATCTTCTGCTATACACGCACGTATATTCCTTGAAGTTTTTGATTTTGACCGGGATGACGAATTTAATTCCAAGTTCGTGTCATTATAATTACAGTTAATAATAGTCTTGAGGGTACTTGAGAGAAGAATCCTTATCTGCAATGATGAAATTGGTGGCTGCAAGCGAAGCACTGTGTGAAGCCTTTCTGGGGAATTACCGGAATGTATAATATACATACATAATTAAGAAAAGGATATGCATGCATGTATGTATGTATTTTCAAGTCAGTTTATATATTAATTGTGACTGGGTATTTTTCTAAATGATTTTAAAGATATAAACATCTAAATAATAATAATAATGAACTTAAATCCAAAAAGTCAAAAAGAAATAAATTTCTTTATCTACCGTATCAATCCTTTGAAGTTATGCTAGAATAATTAGGATCGTTTGCGGGGCGGATTTAGGAGTTTCGTTTGGGAGGATCAAATTAGAGAAAAAGATTTTAGGGGAGCAAAATTTAAAATTTTCTATTTTTAAAGCTAAAAATCTAATTCATTGAAGGAGAGAGGCTGAGAAAACATTTCTTTATAGGCCCTGTCTTTGCCAACCCCCTCAATTCCGCCCTTGATTGTTTAAGGGTGTTGCAAGACCAACTTATACCCAAACCTTACCTTGCTTTCTCCTCATTTTTATTTGTAGTGATGATGTAAGAGTTCAAACCTTAATTTACTCTTATTTAGATTTAAGGTTATTAGATTAGAATCTTTTAAATTTGAATTTGAATTTATTTAAATTACTTTTTTAATTTAAGCTTATGGAGACTTTCTATTAAGTCATGGGATGATTGGACAATCTTAAATATGCTATTATTAAGGCTCGAACAATCTCGAATATACTAAAAAATTATTTTTTATTTTTTTAATTATGTTACAATTTCTTTTAATTCAATAAAATTGTTATTGTTATCTATTTGAATTATCAGGTTTGTTATAATTAGCATTAGAACAATACATCTAGGGCAAAACAAGGATATCACAACTTATTGTAGTGCTTACAGGTATGAAAAACAATATAAATATTAACAAAATTGTTATTGAAAAAACTTATTATAGTAATTACATCTCAGCTAAAGGAACTTACCTTAAACTTGAAGATAAGGTTTTTTTTAACAGGGGTGGAATTGTAATTGTCTTAACCTTGATTCACTTCTATTTAAATTTAAGGTTATCATATTAAAATATTTTAAATTTGAATTTGTTTGAATTTCTCTTCTATTTAAGTAGAATTCTAGGTTATAGAAAAAATCATGTAAAAAATTTATGGAGACTTTCTATTAAATCATGAGATGATCAGATAACTTCAAATATGCTTAAAAATTATATTTTTATATTTTTTTTATTAATCTTTATAGTTAATTTTTTATAATTCAATAAAATCATTATTGTTGTCCACCTAAAATATAGGTTTGTTAGAGGTGAAAACAAATTTTAAGTCTAATATATTAGTTGTTGAATTGACCCTTTAAAGCATAAACTATCCCTCACTAAAAAAAAAAAACCACATGTTTTTTATTATTTTTCTTGTGACTCCCACCAAAAAACCTAACTACACCTCTATCGCAAAGATAGTAGAACTAATCTAGTTCAAAAAAGCAATATAGTTTAGCAAGTCTACTTTTTAGCTATTTAGTTTTTTCAACTAGTCAATACAACAAGTTTATTTTTATTTTTAATTATCCTGTTTTTGCATGTAGTAGGCCAAAATGATTGAATATGAAATTTAAATGATTAACTTTGTAATAGCAATTTAACTTGTCATATGTTATGAAAAATATTGCTTGTTAACTATGGCTGTAAACTTAGATAATATTTTAAAAAAATAGAAATTATGCTAAACATATATTATTACTCTTTTTTATATTTGATGGTAAAGACTTAAAGAATATAAATGAATCAGTATGCATTTTAATCAAGGTTAATTTTTATTTTTAAATTACCTAAAGTTTTATTATCTTGGACATTTTTTAATTCAAATATTGATACATATTTAGAAAAAGACTAAATTTTTTATAAAATTAGAAGTGGAAGCTAAATTAATCACACTGAGAGTTGAACAAATGAAATATATTTCATCCAAAAAGCTTAAAAGGCACATCATCCACCACTTCCTGATTCTAGATGTTAATAATTAAAATCACCATACTTATGTTGAAGTTAAAGGATTACAATTGATTGGAATACATGCACCTTATATTGAGGGACTAAGTTGACAACATATTTGCAGTGGTAAAAAAATGAATGTCTTGGCCTCCACTATACACCGGAGATACGACTTCAACGCGGGATGAATGTATCGAATGTAGAATGCACTAGACCGGAGCCCCTGACCCCATGTTAATTCGTGGTTGATAAAAAATAAAATAAAATAAAAAGTAAAATGTAAAATGTAAAAAATTCAATGTAAAAAAAAATAGAGAAGAAGAAAAAGAAGTAACAGGTGAAACAAGTGTTTTAAAAAAAAAGTTAAAAAAAAATATGAGATATGAGTTATTCATTTGATTGAATTTAAAAAGTTTAACTAAATTAAATAATACAAATAAAAACATCTAACAAAAATAAATAAATGAAACAAAAATTGATAATATAAAAAAGATTTAAAAACTGATCTTAATTCATTCGGGTTAATATATCAAATCTACAATCTAATCATAATATTGAGATAACCTCATTAAAAACAAACTGAATAAAACTATAAAACTCTATTATCAAATAACTTAATTTTGAAAGGTAAAACTAAAAAAATATAATAAAAAAACATAGAAAAATATCCGAGTTAACTCGGGTTAACTTGCTAACATTGCAACCATAGACATTAGATTGGGATAGCTATGTAGAAAAAAATTGAAAAAAAAGTATGATGATCAATTTTTAATAAATTAAATATTGAAGGATAAAATTAAAAAAATTAATTTTAAAAAAAATTAAACAAATATCAAAGTTAATTTGTGTTAACCTTCGAAACTCGTGACTTTAGAACTAACCCTGTAAAAAAAAATCCTAAAAATAATGAAGCAAAATTCAAAATTAATAAAATGTTGAGGAGTGAAATTAAAAAAATAAATGTAATAAAAATATCTAAAATAAAAGAAATAACAACTAATAGAATAAGTATTGAATTTGTATAAAAATAACTTGAAATCAAATTTTGAGGAATAAAATTAAAAACAAAATTCAATTAGAAAAATGATAAAAAACAATTAAAAGAATAAGGATTTAAATTATATAAGAATCAAATGAAACTAAATAAAAAAGGGATAAAATTAAAAAAATCAATTAATTTTTTTTAAATAGCAATCTAAAAAATAAGGATGAAGTTGAACACACAAAACAAATGAAATCACATATTTTTATTGTGGTAAGGAGAAGAGAAGAAAAAAGTCCAGCAAAGCCAAACTATTACATTGTCATGCACATGCACCGCGTTACCAAAAAAAATCAAGACAAGATGCTTTTAGCATTGCTGCAGAAGGCTTCATTTAGAAGTAAGATGGTACCTCATTTGGTACTTTAAGACTGCGAACATTGTCTACATGCTGCGCATGCGTTACAAGCGTCATCTATTTTTTTTTAATGATATTTATATTTATCAAAAGAGTAAATCATCCTAAGTTAATTTGTTAATTATAATTTGAAAAAATAGTTTTAAAAGATGAAAAAGCACATGATAATTAATTTTTTTTTTACTTTTAGTCTATACATTATATATTTAAAATATAAGAAAAAATTGAATTGTCCCTCATCAATCTTTAGAAAAATCTTACTTTTAAATATAATGAAGTCTTTATAATGTGTATTTAAATTATAAAAAACTAAATTATCCCATATTAATATCAATAATAACATATGTAGTTTATAGAATTGATTTTTTATTTTAAATAAAAAAATAATAATTATCTGAATTGTGATTTGTGTATGATGATAATAGATTCTTCATTACTTTTATTTTTTTTAATTAATATAATATATTACATCTCAACTCGTTGATCTATCAACTTAGTTTGGTTAGATCTATCAACTTAATTTGGTTACATCAAGTTAATAAATTTCTTATAATTTTTAAAAATTAAATTAATTTAGATTAATCTATGAATCCAGTCAATTGAATTTTGAACTAAAATGAAACGTTATGGTTAAAATTGAATTTTGAACTAAAATGAAACGTTATGGTTAAATGAATGATTACATTACATATTTGAACTGTTTATGTCATTAAGTGAAGATAACTGTACTTTGTATATGTTATTGGTATAGTTTTTGGATGATGTGATAGATTGAATTTACCTAATAATTTCTCCACAATTTAGTGGATGGAAATCTAATTAATATCTACAATTGATACGCATTTCATTGGATGATAGGACTATTAAGTGGTGGATTTTTTAACAATATTTTATAAAAAGTAAGAACATGGTTAAATATATAGTTTCTTAGGTTATGTCAGAACTCAATTTTAAAAGATAATTCGATTCTAATAAAAAAAATTCAAGATTTCATAGGTTTTTTATAATTTTGATAGTTTAGCGAGCACGCTGTACCCCAAAAAAGAAATTATATTTTGTTGCTTGAAAATAACATGGATGTCGGCAAAGAAAAGAAAGAAAGAATTTTTTGAAATCATGGATCTAATTGCGAATAAATGCTAAGATACAGGGACTAAGTTGAATTATTTGAAAAGTAAGGGAACTTAAAATTAAAAAAAAAGAGAGCCAAGACAGGCTGCTGCTCTCCCCTGTCCCAACGAGAATCCGCAACTGAATTTATATTTCGAAGCATTATCATATTGTACTTCCGGCCCCTCCCATAATTTTTTATTTAAACTTGAATGCATCTAATTGGTTACCATATCCATTAAACCCTTGGGATTGATGCGTGTAATTTTCTTTCTTTCAAAGAGACAATGACTCGAGGATATTGGAAACGCACACTTCCTACACGAGTCAAATATAGCAGCAAATACAAACAGGTGTAGAGACTTTTGAAAATATGATTATTGTTTTTTTTTAAATAATTTTTTGTATTAAAATATATATTAATGATATTTTTTTAAAATTATTTTTAATATCAATACATCAAAATAATTTAAAAATACTAAAAAAATATTAATTTAAAGTTAATAAAAAATAAAAAAAATTTAAATTTTTTTAAAAGTGCTTTTGAAATGCAAAAATAAGCAGATATAAAAGACTTTTCTAGCTTTTCTTATTTTTTAATTATTAATATTTTTTATTATTAATTTAAAATTTTAAAATTAATAACTAGATAAACATCTGATAATTTTAAAACTTATAATATTTAGACTAATAATTAAAAATAAATAAATTTAAAGCTTTAACATTTAAACCATATCTCGAGAATTGCTATCTTATAAGCTACAATGGGTTTGGGAGCAACAGGAACCGCATAGGAAGAGGCACTGTTACATTGAAAAGCAAACAACCAATAGAAAGCAGTCAAGAAAAATGTCCTTGTTCTAGAATTCCAAGCAAAGGCTCAAAATGCCGCCTCATTTGGCACGCTCCAATGGCAACACGTTTTAATGTCACATTATTTAATGATAAATATGTCTTGTTCGGTCAAGCACGTTTCATGCCACCCTAGCATTCATTGTAGAGCACGCATCACAGCTCATTTAACAAATCAAGGGCCCATTACCCCTGCAAATTCCAATCATTTCGTTTTCTATAATTTATTCACTATTTTAATTTCCACTCTTAATTTTGTTTTGGGTTTATTAGTCAAGAAGATCCTTTGAGTAATTAACTTGAATTCTCTAACTTGTTCATTTATTGGGTACTAATCTTTATCTCAATTGATTGATGTAAAGTTAGAATACTATTCGTGTATTTTATTATACTATCTTACCTCTTGATTATTTTATTTTTTATTTTTATTTTAAGAATGCAAGATTTTTTTAAATTAGACTTTATTTTTTTAAATATTATTTATTTTATTTTAAATAATTTTTTTAATTATTTTTTTTTCAGTTTCGCCCTTAAACATTTATTTTTATTTATTTTTATGTCAAATTTAATCTTAATTCTTTTAATTATTATTTTTAATTATTTTTTTAATAGATTTATTTTTTATAATTCTATCCCTAAACATTTAATTCAATTAATTTTTATGTTAAATTTAGTCCTACTTTTTTTTTGTTTTGCATTGTTTTTTTTTAATTTCATATCTCAATATTTATTTAATTAAAAATCTTACTTAATTACTTTTTAGGATTTGACTTTAATAGCATCACCCTAGCCCTGGCCCAAGAAAAAGATTACAGGATTGGCTCAAGTAGACTTATGTATTGTTTTAAAGCATTTTTTAATATATTTTGGTGATATTTTCTTCTTTTTCTTTTTTATAGGATCATCTTATTTTTATATCATAGATCATGTGTTTGATATGTTAACCTAGATTTATTGCCGAGTTCACTTTAGATCTTTTTTGTTTTTTTTTTCTTGTTTTGATAAATTTTTTCAATTTATATTTTCGAATTGACTTATAATAAATTTTTTGATAGGACTTGGATTAAAAGTTTTATAAGTTGTGAGCTTTATAAGATTTGACCATGTTTAGGATGTTTGTTTAGTTTGCTTTGTTTTTATGAATATTTTCAATTTCACCATTTAATTGTTTTTAATATGTGAAATTTGGTTTTTATTTTTTTAACTCGGTGTATATTTTATTTGGGCTTTTTTTTTACTTTCTTCATTAAATTGCATTTTTCTTATGTTGCTTTTGCTAATTTTTTATGAATATTTTTGTATCGATCTCATCTTTTAAAATTAAATTAATTAAGAATTATACTTCTTAATTGAATTCTAGTGAAAAATTTTATGGAATATTTTTTTTAGAGATTATATCAAGTTCAAGAGGTTTACTTTGTTTTTGTTTTTTTAAATTGATGTTGTTTTATTTTTTTATCCTTTTTTTTCACATTTGTTTTGTTATTTTTTTATTTAATTCTCTCTTCTTCTTTTCTTTTTTTAAACTATTTTCTTCTTCTTCTTCTTCTTTTTTCAGTTTGGTTCTATTGGGTTAGCTCTCAATAATTTTTTTTTATTTCACCCGTGTTGTTTTTTAATCTATAAATAATCTTTCATGTTACACATAATTTTCAATTTCATCCTCTATGATTTTTTAATCTTTCAAGTTCGATTCTAATTCTTTAAATTGTATTTTTTTGTTTACAATATTGTTTTTTAAGATTTCATCCTCATTAAGTTTTTTTCTGTCAGATTTTAGCCCTATTCTTTTTTGTTGTATTTTTTGTAAGTTTTTTTATTATTTTTTTTCATAATTTCTTCATTCAAAATTAAATTAAATGACATTTAAGTTTTTTTGGTTGAACTCTAGTTTATTATTTAACAAGTTGTGAGTTTTTTAAATTAGATTAGATTTTGGAGGTTCATCTAAGTTTGCTTGGTTTTCCTTCTTTTTTTAAGTTGATGTTGTCTTTTTTTTGTAATTGAAGTTTGACTTTGTTTTTTCCTAGTTTTCTTTCTATTAGGTTAGTGTTGAGTTATTTGATAATCCAAATAGGCTTGGATATGGTTTTTTTTATTGTTAATATTCTTTAGTAAATATTTAGATTGTCAAATTTAAAAAAAAAATTTATTCAACCCGTGACAACGTGCATGCAATATATCTAGTAGAATCTATTGCTACTAATATAGACTCATTCACTTACATTTTTTTAATTTTTATTATCATTAGGAGTGGGATAATGGATACAACAAAGATCAAATAATATAATAGAATATCACATAAATAATAAGAGATAATAAATACATATTATCTTCCATAGAATAAAGATTCAAGAAAATTAAAAAAATAGTAGAAAAAGATTATATGCAATTAAGATAAGAAAAAAATTAATTAATAGTTGACCCTACAATTCCCAAATTAGTGACCATTAGTCAAGAGGGAAAGAAGATAATTTTTTTTTTCTATTTGATAGGAAACTAGATGCTATAAATTAAAGACTAGTGTACTCATAAAATACATAAGAAAATCCTAGGCAAAGCACATCTTAGCTAAGAGCACTAGAAAAAGAAGATGAACCAAAAAAAAAAGAAAAGCTTTTTTTCTTTTCTCGTTTACCTCAACTACTAATTGTAATCTTTTTTTCTTTCCTTCTCTGTGTCATAATTTGACAATAAGACAACTTTTCTCTTTCCCATGTCACATAACCACTAACCACCACATTAACAATAAATATGACATGACAAAGAGATTGATGTTTTCTCCCAAGTGCAGGAGTGTCGAAGTAATAAATAACCCGGCAAGACCGGGGTCGAACCACAGGGAGGTTATTGTACAAATTATAAATAACAACAATACCACAACAACAATAATAACAATAACAACAACAATAATAATAATAGTAGTACTAGTAGTGGTAGTAGTAGTAGTAATAATAACAACAATAATAAAGAAAAAGAAGAAGATGAGAACTTTGAGATGAAATATTAAAGCAAGGATTAAACAATGATAATAACAAATGTCAAGGTTAGAGGTTCCACTAATGGTATGTCAAACAAGTATAGTATAAACTTTTATTATTCAATTGGAAACCACACACAAAGGAGGTTCCAATCATATTATAAATTGTTAACATGATTACATTAGTCATCTTATTCAATTAATGCTAATACTTGTAAATTTCGTCAAGCATTCATGATTAT
>SRLM01000446.1:157585-173020 GCA_015708895.1 Populus ilicifolia
CTTTTCTAAGTTTGATCATCTCTTTGCCTTTGCAATTGAAATTCTTAAAGTCATCAATCAATCCTTTCATTTATGTGATAGGCCTGCATTTAAAATGGACATTTACCACAAATTAAAGGTATCTTATATTATTAGATAAATTATTATAAAACGTACTTTAGTTAAGGAGTTATTGATACTTTAAGTGCAAAATGATGATATAAAACCATGATAAAAATGCACTTTTGAGTACTAATCAAAATACCAATTTAGACTATCCATCTTCTTTATCCATTCAAAGAAAACCACCACTTCATTTTCCTTCTACTCTCTTCATCAATTAACTAAACCTAATAGCCCCCTTATCTCCCCCACGCTGTCACCATAAACCCTAATCACCATAGCATCTCTTTAACATGATGGCCAACTTAACTAAAAAACCATCCAAAACCACTAAACCAATAAAAAGAGAGAAATAAAGAAACAAAGTTGAAACTTTCCCAAGAGTGATCTCTCTTCTTAGATAATGATGGACTTCATTGTCAAAGTAGCAAGGAAAAGGAGAATAAGACACACCTAATATAACTAGTCATAACTTTTATCTTTATCAATGTATAAATCCACATGTCATAACCATTTTCACTCATAAGTGCATGTAATCCATCCATTTCCATTATTCAAGCCATTTTCTAGTAGGCTTGAGGGGAAAAAATAACTTTTCTTTGTCTACTTTAACATTATAATGTATTCTCATTTTTTAGGCCATAGCCCAATTAAATATTACCATCCTATGATCTAATACTCATTTCTCAAAAGTGAGATTAGGCTCTATAGTGTTGCCCCAAACCAAAATCACTACTTTAGATTTATATATTCCTTTACCTTTAATAAGAAGTTCTAATATATATATTTAAGTAAACTTTTAACATGAAAGCATAAAAGGTGTTGTTTATAATTAAAAAAAAACACAATGCATTTTACGTATATTTTCTTATTTTTTATGGTATAACTAACTCCTTATCAAGCATATTTATGAGACCATTTAGGATTCCTAGTTATTATAAAACTAAATGGTAACTGACATGAGCAAAAGATTGATGTATTCTCCCAAGTACGAGAGTGTCAAAATAATAAATAACCTGGCAAAACTGGAGTTGAATTATAGGAAGGTTAATTGTACAAATTATAAACAACAATAATAACAGTAAAAACAACAATAACAACAATAATAATATTAGTAGCAATAGTAGTAGTAGTAATAAAGAGGAAGAAAAAGAAGAAGTTGATGATAACTTTGAGATGAAATATTAATGTAAAAATTAAAAAATAATAATAATAAATGTCAAGGTTAGAGGTTCTACTAATGATATGTCAAACAAGTATAGTATAAACTCTTGTTATTTAATTGGAAACCACACATAAAAGATGTTCCAATCAGATCATAGATTGTTAACATGATTACATTAGTCATCTTATTCAATTAATACTAATACTTATATATCTCATCAGACATTTATGATTATAACTTATGTTAACAGCAAATCAAGTTCCTTTCATAACTCAGGTGTCGGTTATACCATACATTATGGGCTATGAAAGTGTCAAGTATTTGTTGTACCAAGTGTTATCCAACATAAATCAAGATTAGTCATTTAACAAACAAAGTATTAAAAAGTAAACAAGATACCAAATACAAAACATGTTAGTATCAAACATTAAAGTCCATCTTAAGTTTACGCTATACTTATTCTTACACCATTAGTGTAACCTTTTCACCTTGACATAACAAACTTAACTAAACATTATGAAAGAAAGAAAAATAAATAAACAAAATAAGAACATAAGTAAGATAAAAGTTAACTAAGTAAATGAAAGGAAATGAAAGGCATAAACTTGATATTAATGAAAACAAAACATAAACATTACAAAAAATACAAAGAGAGAAAGTAAGAGTATGATCTTGATCTTGAAACCAATATACCTATATGCATAGCAAACGCCTCCTTTTATAGGCCAAAATTGAAAACTATTGATTTGATGACTAATTGACGAGTGGGTGACCAACTCTTGATTTAGTAACAATCCTTATCTTTTTTTGTTTGCCCAAAACATTATTGATAATATTAAAATTGGAACCATTTAAAAACATAAAAATTGTAGGGAATTGTCTCAAATTTCTTGTGTAAAAAATTAAGATCACTGAACTTCTAGAACTCTAGATATGGATCAAACACTAAACAGTGCTTGAGCTGGAGAACAGATTCAGATATCTTTGTTGTTGCTCTAATTTGGACTTGAAAATGATCTTTTTAAATCTTGGGCTCCATATGAAAGTTGTAGGCCTATGTCTTACCTTTCTATCCATATAAAGTAGACCTAAATCCAAGATCTAAAGCTCCAAATATGACCCAATTACCGAACAGTGTTCCGATTTAGACTGCATCGACATCTCTTTTCTAAATTTGGCAATCTCTTTGTCTTTTCAATTTTAGTTCTTAAATTCATCAATCAATCCTTTCATTTATATGATAGACCTACATTTAAAATAAATATTTACCATAAATTAAAGATATCTTATATTATTAGATATGTTATTATAAAACATGTTTTCGTTAAAAAGTTATTAATACTTCAAAAGCAAAATGATAATATAAAATCTTGATAAAAAATAAACTTTTAAGTACTAATCAGTAACTTTTTTCTCTTCTAATTTAACTTCTATTAATCCTAATTATCCTATTGTGATGTTCTTTCAATGATAAAACATTTAATTGATTTTACATTAAAAACTTATTTTAGGTGGGATGTATAAAGATGGCATTTTTTTTTATTACATAACTAGTCCATTACTTAGAATTTTTAAAGATCAATGAAGATTCCTCTATGGTAAGCATTTTTTTTTGTAATTTTACTCCTTATAAATCGTAATTAGCTCATTAAAATATTCCCTATAGCATTTCTTTTTTACAAGCTCTTTTGATAGGGTTATAAATCTACAAAATCATTTGAACAAAATGATGAGGTATGTGTGTGAGATCTTTTAATATAAAAACATAGTTGTAGTTTTTGAAAAATATATTAGGAACATGAGAAATCTTTTTCTCCTTCTCAAATGAATTTGGAATTTGAACATTATTCATTGATTCTACCATGATATTAGAAGGAAGAGTACAACTTTATGTATATTAAATAATTTGTGTACTAATTATTAACATTACAATGAGGCTATTCTTATCGGATTCTTTAGTCTACTACTTTTCTTACACCAAGTGCTTTACATGTGTATTATTTAATTATATATTTAAAAATTTCACTATATCTTTATTCATATGATAGGTAATTATGCAATCAATAATTGTCTAATTAGTTTATTCATCATTAATCTTTTGATCAATTATACTTTCTATTAACTTTTTTTTTCAATTATGAGAAACTACAACTACAAACAAAATTCTATATGGAGTCAAATTGTAGCCTTATAAAACCATATGGATCAAGATTTTAAATCTTAATCTATCCCAAGTACTACCATGCAAGAATGAGAATAATTAAAGAATAACATGAATTGAAGGCAAAAAAATGTTAAATAAAGCAAGAAAGTAAAAAGTAAATGAAAGTTGTAAATGAAGATAATATTGAAAAAAAAATATAAATTGAAAAAATTATAAAAAGAAATTGCATATATGGGTCCTAGTAATTGGATGACCCTTTTCATGTTGATATAGTGTTTGAATTCCATCTAAATATTTAATTCTAATAATATATAAGTAACTTGTATCAAATAAAAAGGTATATTGAATAATAATACAAAAAAAATCTTCCATTGCTAAAAATTACTTAAATCCTAATCATGTTATATCATTTGGTTAGTTTAAACTATAAAAGGCCCCCCCTCTAAGTATGATTAAACCTTTTGGCTATTGATATGAATTCAAACTCCCTTAATTAATTTTTATTTTATTTATTTATCAAGACTCTTGATCATCTTATTAACTATTTTCTAGTAATCTTGATTAATCAAAACTCTCCAAGTTTGGTCAATTCTACTATTCATGATTAATTTCATTTTTTTCATCCCTTTTTGCTAATATAGTCAATATATAAATGTTTGTTTTTAGTGTAAATATTACCCCATATATTTCTTTATTTCTTTCAATGAATGAATATTTTTCTTTTTTCATATATATATTTGAAATCAATCAAATCAATCATTAATGATGTGATAAATGACCTGTTTGTCAACAACTATGAACCATATTCTTACTTTTAGCTTACATTTCAACCAATTAAATTATTTTAAACAAGTATGCTATAATTATTTTGGACACAACATTTAGAATTTGGCTAGCTATATATAATGTTAGATTATAATTCTATTAATTGTTTAATTAAATCTAATTCTTCATCTCTTCATAAAATCCCTAATTCTTTAATAATAAACTCCTCAATAAAGATTCGTTTTATCCACTTTAAGTGCTATGAAAATAAATTTTATCTTTAAAAAGATTAAAGAATTTTTTCCTTAAAAAATATTATGTGCATTTTAATGTATAGAATAAATCCATCATAATTTTGCCTAATATTTCTATTACAAACTATAAAAACGAGTTGAATAAGATGTAATAATCCTTTGATGAAGAACAAGAATTCCGGTAGATTCTTTATTGTAGTGTTTATACTATTTTTTTCATCACTACACTCTTATTCATAACAATAATAATTGATCAATCACCAATCCTCACAGGGATTATCAAAGGCTTTCTTATATCATGACCTATGTTAAGCCATATTACTGGTTTTTGTATTGTTTTTCCTCTTTGAAAAAATAAAAACTAAATTAGAAATTTTTTTATATTATCTTTGTCATTTCATGTCATGTTGTTAAGGTCTCTTTTACCAAGAAGTATTTTTTATTCAACAAGTAGTCATTTAATTATATCTTAGAGAAAAGGGTTTGAATGTCCTTTATTTTTATTATTGACTTTAAATTTCATGATTGATATCAATCGTTGTTGAACCTTTTCAAACTCCTTATTAGAATCTAAATAGGCCAAAAGCTATTATTTCCTTGTTGATATGGCTAACTAAGCATGTTTCCTTTATTTATTGGTTGACAACAAGTTTCTAAATTATTAAAACATTGATATTTTTTATTGAAAAATATCATGTAGGGTACTCAACTACCAATTATAGGTTAAGCTCATTGTATATAAAGTTGGTTAACCTATGCAATTAGCATAAAACTACCTATATAGTTATAGGATAGGTGGTACCATACGAGCAATGAGCTTATTTTGGTATCTATTAGGTGGATATGTGAATTTAACCATCTCTTTTCTAAGCTTAATCTTTTCTTAGTCTTCTTAGTTTCAATAGTTAAACTCATCAATCAATTATTTGATTTATTTGATAAACTTACATTTAAAATGAATATTTACCATAAATTAAATATATATTTTATTATCAGACTTTTTATTATAAAAGATACTCTAGTTAATGAGTTATTGATACTTAAAGTGCAAAATAATGATATAAAATTTTGATAAAAATACACTTTTATGTACTAATCACAAACTCATAAAATTAAACAAAATATGGGGGTTCCAAGATTTCAAACCTTAAAAAATATACATTTATCTAAAGTAACACCATATAAAAACAATAATAGGTAAAGAAGAACATGAATTGAAAGCAAAAGGGATAAAAAAGAGAGTAAAAATGTAAATGAATACTTGTAAAAGAAAGTAAATAAAGGAAATACTAGAACAAAAAAAAGATAGAATGAATAAATGCCTAAAGAAATTTCATGTGAGACTGACCATCTTTATTAGTAGTTGGATGACCTTGTATATATCCATTTAGTTTTTGAATTCTATCCAAGCATCTAATTCTAATCCTATACAAGTATCCTTTATCATATAAGAACAAATATTAAATCATAATACAAACTAGACTTTTTATTTGCTGATAATCACATAAATCATAATTAAGCTATACCATTTTAAACTATCAATGATTTCCATTCTAAGTCAAATTGAACCTTTAGTCATTCATTCAAATTCCTATCTATTTGGTCAATTACTTGCTAGTATATTAGTTAATCAGGGGTCTTCAAGCTTGGTTGATTTTATTATTCATGTTTTTAACTTTTTTTCAATTGTTTGGTTGTGAGCAATTAGTATTTATATAGTGGATATGTGAGTATTTATTTTTGCTGTGAACAATTTTCTTTAATTGATTCAATATTAAATAATTAAAAATCACATAGTTTCATTTATAATAAGAACTCCTAAAAATGATATTTTTAAAAACATTGTATGATATTTTATAAATATATCAAAAAGTTAAAAAAAATATTCATTTGATATTGTATTTATATGAATTATACTTTATTTTAGGAAAGCTATATCATAAATTTGATCAATATCTTAATATAAATAAATTACATATGTGTGCCTATTTTTAAGAGTAAATTAAAAATATATTAGTATTAAGAAAGAAAGGTAACTAAAAATTATAAAGTAGGAACAAAATTGAGTTATTTAAATGATTAAATTAGTGATTAAGACAAAAGATAGTAAGGATATTTTAGTTGAACCAAATAGTTTAATACAAGTTGGTACTTTTATATATATATATATATAGTTATATATATATATAGTTATTATTTATTGCCATAATATAATTTTACCAAATGATAAATATATCTTTTTAAGTTCTTACAAAAATAAGTTTTCATTATAGTTATAAGACGTGGCCTAAGTGTTGACACGGTCCAAGTGTCAACTCAAATTAATAGCCAAGTTATAGGTTAATCGGGTCACATGTCACCACACACACAAAAAAAAAAACTATTATACTTTACAAAATTACAAGCTTCAATGCTTCCAAACTTCTAGGAACTAACAAAATCCTTAATTTTAAATTAACAACATAATTCAAATATATAAAATCCTAAACCAAACTTAGATTACAAACCAACAACAAAAATTTAATCTAATATTTAAAATACAAACCAAATATAATTCTAAAATATTTAAAAAATTCATATGTAAAGCAAAATATCCACAAACATAAATTCTAAAATAACATCACCTTCATTTTGGTTGAATGAATGTATTAAGTTCTTTGATGTTTTTAGAAGCAAAATTTAAATCAAGTATTGATGGGATTAAGCTAATCTCGTTAATACCTATCAAAATATTATCATGTTTTTTTCTAACTTCATTATTGTTGTCATCTTTAATCTCATCAGAGTTTATAAAATTTATAATTAAGATATACATGTTAAACAATACTTTGTTTAAAACAGATTAATAACTAAAGTATCAAACATTCATTACCATAATTTGAAATATCTTAAATGGTCATTATTGCTAGATCATGATGAATGCTCTTTGCTTCATTAATTGTCAAGTTGATGGATCATATTCCATTATCTAATTTTAAGTGTCACAAATATCTAAAAAATAATTAGATTGTAATTTCATCTTTTCTAATAAATCCTATATATTCAAAAGTGATGGTAAATATAATATAAATATTAGTGACACTACTTAATAATATAGAATAATATTTACAAAATTAGAGGAAAGAAAATGTTTTTGTTTCAATCTCAAACTATAATGGATGTAAATAAGGTCATTAAATCTTTGATACTCTAATCTATCTTTCTACTTTAAGTGGATATGTTAAAAAATACTTTAATTCCTTTCATAATATAAAGAACTACAAGTTTGACTTAAAACTCGTATAGATAACTTTTGTAAATTTGGAGCACAACTTTTATATATAAATAACCAGTCATCTATATAAAAAATGAACATGAAAGATTATGTGAAAGATAATATTGCTAAATTAATTTGAATATAAAAATAATAATATACCTTAAGGCAAATTGATGCGATTATTTATTATGGACATTCAACCAAAATCATATTCTACATTCTTGAATAACTCCATATCACTTTTAAGTTTTCTTTGCAATGTTGGATTTTCCTATGCATATTACTTTATAACATCTAAAATTCTAAAAAAAATGTTCATATGTTTGTCCATTAGATTTGCATTATATTAAAATCAAGGATTCAACCAAAAGACACTGTATAAAGTTTTCTATATAATTGTTTATTCTATCAATTATTAATAGTGCCTATAAGAGGTTACACCCTAGTTTTTCTCTTTTAAAATTTCTTCAACATTTCTTTACAATGCAATAAAATTAGCAACAAAGCTAGTAGGAGCCAGATGAAGTATTACTTTTCCTTTAATAAACATCCTTATCAAACATAACAAATAACAATGATTCTAAGTATTTTTTTATGATATCAGAAGCATGATCGATAATATAATAAATTGACAATAATTTACCAATATCATAAAGTATTAGGTTAATGTAATAAGTAGCATAAGAAAAACAAGGTATTGAATTTTTTTTTCATCAATAACTTTCCAGCAAATAATTAGACACATTATTAGTCACCATATACTCGATATACTTAGAAAGCTAATTAAAGTTCTTTTTTTTTCCATCAACATCAACTAGTCATTTTCCAAATTTCTCATTAATTCTCAATATAAATCTTCACTTCATCAACCACCTTTTCTAAGTAATAACCATGAAGAGAATGGAAGTTTGATCTTTTAAAACTAGTATCCATGGATGTTAAAGCATTTATGGCATGCTATTAATAAATAAAGTTAACAATTTTAAATGAAATACATGTATCAATCATCCATTTTGCTAACATAAGCTTACATTGTTCAATTATTGTTTTATTTTACCTTAAACTTTGGAGAGATTTCTAAGCAACATAAGATGTTCCTAGCATGAATACACCATTATTGTTGTAGTTTCCTCTTGTTTTTCATAACCAGTAGTCAATTATTTAGTCAATTATTTTACGAAGTTGGTACTTTTACTCTTTTCGTTTTTGGTATCCTTAAGTGGTACCATTTACTTTTTAGAGTTGATATAGACATCATCATCACTATTATTAGTTATTAGTACTTAAAAGTGTATTTTTATTAAGGTTTTATATCATCATTTTGCACTTGAAATATTAATAACTTCTTAACTAAAACATGTTTTATAATAATATATCTAATAATATAAGATACCTTTAATTTGTGGTAAATGTTCATTTTAAATGTTGGTCTATCACATAAATGAAAGGATTGATTGATAAGTTTAAGAATTAAAATTAAAAGGACAAAGAGATGGTTAAACTTAGAAAGGAGATGCTGGTGGAGTTCAAATTGAAATACTATTCAGTAGTTGGGTCATATCTGGAGCTGTAGATCTTAGATTTAGGTCTACTTTATATGGATAGAAAGTAAGACATAGGCCTATAACTTTTATATAGAGCCCAAGATTTAAAAATGTCATTTTCAACTTCAAATTATAGCAACAACAAAAAAGTTCGAATCTATCCTGCAGCCTAAACACTGTTCAGTGTTTGACCTATATCTAGAGTTTTAGATATCCAAATGACCTTCATTTTTTTTCCTAGAAAGCTGAAATAATTTTCTACAACTTTCATGTTTTAAGTGGTTTGATTTTTGACATTATCAATGATATTTTGGGTAGACAAGAGAAGATAAGGATTGTCAACAAGTCAAGAGTTGGCCACCAACTCATTAATTAATCATCAAATCAATAGTTTCTAGTTTTAGCCTATAAAAACAGGTATTTTCCATGCATTTAGGCATCTTGGTTTCTAGATCAAGATCATACTTTTGCTTTCTCTCTTTGCATTTTTGTAATTCTTAAGTTTTATTTTTATTAATATCTTGTTTATGCCTTTCCTTTTCTTTCCTTTACTTATTTAACTTTTATCTTATTTATGTTCTTATCTTGTTTATTCATTTTTCTTTCTTTCATTATGTTTAGATATGTTTATTATGTCAAGATGAAAAGGTTACACTAATAGTGTAAAAATAAGTATAATGTAAATTTAACATGGACCTTAATGTTTGATACTAACATGTTTTATAATTGTCATCTTATTCACTCTTTAATACTTTGCTTGTTAAATGACTAATCTAGATTTATGTTGTACAACAAATGCTTGATACTTTTCATAGCCCATACTGTATGGTATTACCAATATCTGTGCTATGAAAAGAACTTGATTTATTGTTAATATAAGTTATAATCATGAATGTCTAACAACATTTACAAGTATTAATATTAATTGAATAAGATAACTAATGTAATCATGTTAACAATTTATAATTTGATTGAAACCTCCTTTGTACGTGGTTTTCAATTAAATAATAAGAGTTTATACTATATTTATTTAACATACCGTTAATAGAGCCTTTGACATTTATTGTTATCATTGTTTAATCTTTACATTAATCTTCCATCTTAAAGTTCTTATCAACTTTTTCTTCTTCTTCTTCTTCTTCTTCCTCTTTCTCTATTACCACTACTACTACTACTCTTATTGTTGTTGTTGTTATTGTTGTTGTTGTTGTTGTTGTTGTATTATTGTTATCTATAATTTATATAATTAATCTCCTTGTGGTTCGACCCTGGTTTTACTAGATTATTTATTACTTTGACATTTCTACACTTCGAAGAAGACATCAATCTTTGGGTTATATCAAGTTTTTGACGCTGTTGTTGGGGAGGTAAGTTCTTGTACAAATTATAGATTTATTTTATTCTCTTTTTACTTTTCTTGTAGAAAATTTTATTTCTTTTCTTTTGTTTTCTTCTTCCTTTTATTTTATTCTTATATGTGCATGAGAGTGTGGTCACATACATTAAGTGGTATAATTTGTAGGGTATCTTTATCATTTTCAGAAAATATGGTCAAAGAAGATAATCAGTCAATTCATAATGAGAATAATGAGAATACTTGTACTAGAATACTTAGAGACCATATGAATCCCACAAGAACAAGTGTACCTTCATGCATAGTTTCCCACCTTGATGCATCTCATTTTAATTTTAAGCCAAGCATTATTGAACTTTTACCTTTTTTTCATGATTTAGATTTATAAAATCCATACTTGTATTTAAGGGAATTTGAGAAGATTTGTAACAACTATAATAACTCAAATTATAGCATGAACACCATCATATTAAAACTTTTTCCTTTTTCATTAAAAGATAAAGCTAAAACATGGCTATAAAATTTAAGACCTTGATCCATTCATACTTGGGATGAAATGCAATAACAATTTTTAAAATTTTTTTTCCCTTCTCATAAAATAAACTATTTCAAAAGACAAATCACCACTTTCACTCAAAAACCAGGAGAAATTTTTTACCAATATTGGGATAAGTATCGAGACTTGCTTGATACTTGCCCTCATTATGGTTTTAAAACATGGAGATTGATTTCACATTTTTATGAAAGGATAACACCTAAAAATAAACAAATAGTTGAATTGATGTGCAATGAAACTTTTAAAGATAAAGACCTTAATGAAGTAATGGAGTACTTAAACTTGTTAGTTGAAAATGCTCAAAATTAGGACACCGTAGGTACTTATGAGACACCGAGTAAAACTCAACCCCATAGATCTAATGAAGGTATGTACAACATTAGAAAAGATCATGACCTTCAAACCAAGTTTGCATCTTTAGCTATAAAAGTCGAGGCACTAGAATTGAAAAAGAGTAGTCAATTAAAATATGTTCAAGACATTAGGTGTCAAATTTGTGAAACCAATGAACATTCAACCAATGACTATCCAACTTTGCCTTCTTTTAAAAATCTCTTCATGAATAAGCCAATGCTTTAAATAGTTCCTAAAGGCCTAATCATAAGTCATACTAGCAAACATACAATCCTGGTTTGAGAAAGCACTTAAATTTCAGTTGGAAGAGTGATAATAACAATTCACAAACTTCACAACCACCATTTCAAGCACACTATAATTTTCAAAATTCTTTTAGATATGCACCTCCTTATACTCCACCTCTTAGAAGAAATTTTGAGGAAACTTTGTATGCATTAATTGAAAAGCAAGATACAATCAACACTAAACTTGCTCAAAGCATAATAGATTTTAAAGATACTCTTGCAAATTTTAGATCTGTTCTCAGTTTTCAAGAGAAAGGTAAGTTTCCATCTCAACCATAGCAAAATCCCAAGAGGTAATAAAATGCAAATGCAAGTAGTTCTAGAAGTCAACACATGGATGAAGTCAAATCAGTCATCACTCTTCATAGTGGTAAGGTTATTCAAAAACCAATTCTTGAACTTTGTGAGAAAGATGATGAGTCAATCTTTGAGGGTAAGGAAGGGGTTAAATTTGAACATTGCAAAGAAAAGATTGATTCCCCACCAACACTTCTATTTTCTCATGCCATGACCAAACACGAAGAAATCGCAAATGAAAAAGGCATAAAAAATATTGATGCGGATCTTTTGTCAAAAGTGATAATAGATTCAATATTCGACATCACTCCAATCGATGATTACTTTCTTAATGAATCCTTACTTTCTCTTAGTTTAATGCCTTAGTTTGCTAAAAATATGAATCTTTTTACTTTAGGATTTTTGCCAGCTTATTTGGATAATCAAGACAAAAGAAAGTTTTTAAGCAATGTGCAAAACTTTTATTGTAATGACCCTTACTTATTCAAATATTGTCTTGGTCAAATATTTCAAAGTTGCATTCCCGACAATAAGGTAAGTAGTGTCATTAAACTTTATCACTATGATACATGTAGAAGTCATTTTTCATCAAAGAAAATGATTGTCAAAATCTTACAAAGTGGATTTTACTGGCCCACCATGTTTAAGGACTCATATGCAGTCTAGAAAACCTATGAAAATTGTCAACATATGGGATTTATTTCAAAACACAAAGAGTTTTTAGATAATCTTCTATTGACTCTTAAGTCTCATCATAGTGGAGATAAGCATCTTGCAATTCATGACTTATGAACCCATTTTCATAAAGAACATGCTTGACATAGTCTTGAGAATCTGACTAAAAAAAAAAAAAATCCTATTTGCCAGTTTTTGAAAAAACTAGATGAGAAGCCTATCTCGACCCATAAAAGGCGTTTAAGCCATTTTTGGATGTAAAACCAAGGCAAGATGTGAGGTACAATCATAACTACCTGTACATACACATGCTTTTTAATAAATAAATAAATAAATCAATAAAGAGAGAGAGAGAGAGAGTATGAGACTCTAGCTGGCCTACATATAGGTGGTATGATTGCTTTTTTAATTTCTCATATATAAAATCCTCTCTTTCTTCCTTTTATTTCTACTCAACGCATACATTCAATAAATATAGAAGTATGTAGAAATAACAAGTTCCTTAAGTCATCACATGAAAAATATTTGTGTTTTCGGTGGATCTAGTCCTGGAAAAGAAAATGAGTTTTTAGAATCAACAAATTATCTTGGTCAGGTGCTAACTGAGAGAAAGATTCATTTAGTGTATGAGGGAGACAGTTTTGGGTTAATAAGAGGTGTGTCAATAGTTGTATTTTTAGGAGGAAGTAAAGTTTTGGGAGTTATCTCCAAAGCTTTAGCACAAAGGGACATCATTGGAAAAAAAATTGGAGAGGAACTATAGATTTCCATAATGTCTACTCAAATGAATGCAATGTTTAACCAAACTGATGCCTTTATTGCCTTACTAGGTAGTCTAAGAATATTAGAAGAGACCTTTTATATTTACTTTTTGGCCCAACTGCATATTCACCAGAAACCCATAGGTCTGTTAAATATCTGCATATTCACCAGAAACCCATAGGTCTGTTAAATATTAATGGTTATTGTGATAAGTTGTTGTCTTTTCTTGATTATGCTGTGGAACAAGAATTTCTAACATCTTTTACATGACAAATCATAATTTTTGCTGCAATTGCTGAATAATTGATTGACCAACTATAATTTTGCATTCATTTCTAATAGTTGTATTTTTAGGAGGAAGTAAAGTTTTGGGAGTTATCTCCAAAGCTTTAGCACAAAGAGACATCATTGGAAAAAAAATTGGAGAGGAACTATAGATTTCCATAATGTCTGCTCAAATGAATGCAATGTTTAACCAAACTGATGCCTTTATTGCCTTACTAGGTGGTCTAAGAATATTAGAAGAGACCTTTTATATTTACTTTTTGGCCCAACTGCATATTCACCAGAAACCCATAGGTCTGTTAAATATTAATGGTTATTGTGATAAGTTGTTGTCTTTTCTTGATTATGCTGTGGAACAAGAATTTCTAACATCTTTTACATGACAAATCATAATTTTTGCTGCAATTGCTGAATAATTGATTGACCAACTATAATTTTTCATTCCTGTAATTGATCACTCCATAAGTTGCATAAATTGATCATCTAAAAAAAGTCGTAAAAAGCTTAGATTGGATTTGAGTCTTTATTTATGAATCTTTATGTTTTTTGGTTTTATTATTGTGTTTTATTGTTTCTTATATTTGTTTAAGTGTGTTTCAAGTTTGTTAGTATTCTTCATTTCAGGTGATGTTTTCTATACTCTATCTTTATACGTTAGCACATTGAGGACAATGTCACTCTGATGCATGTGGGACTCATTTTTATCAAAGAAAATGACTATAAAAATCTTATAGGGTGGATTTTACTAGCCCACCGTGTTCAAGAACTCACATGCATTCCACAAACCCTATGAAAATTATCAAAAGGTGGGATTTATTTCAAAACACAAAAAGTCTTTAGATAATCTTCCATTTACTTTTAAGTCTCATCATGGTGGAGATACATATCGTGCAATTCATGACTTATGAACCCATTTTAATAAAGAACATGCTTGATATAGTCTTGAGAATTTGACTAAAAAAGATCCTATTTGCCAGTTTTTAAGAAAACTAGATGGGTGATTAGTACTCAAAAGTGCATTTTTATCATGGTTTTATATCATCATTTTGCACTTAAAGTATCAATAACTCCTTAACTAAAGTACATTTTATAATAATTCATCTAATAATATAAGATACCTTTAATTTGTGGTAAATGTCCATTTTAAATGCAGGCCTATCACATAAATGAAAGGATTGATTGATGACTTTAAGAACTTCAATTGCAAAGGCAAAGAGATGATCAAACTTAGAAAAGAGATGTCGGTGCAATCCAAACCGGAACACTGTTCGGTAATTGGGTCATATCTGGAGCTATAGATCTTATATTTAGGCCTACTTTATATGATGGAAAGGTAAGACATAGGCCTACAACTTTCAGATAGAGCCCAAGATCTAAAAAGGCCATTTTCAATTCCAAATTATTGCAACAACAAAGAAGCCCGAATCTGTCCTCCAGCTCGAGCACTGTTTAGTATTTTGGCCACATCTGGAGTTCTAGAAGTTGAAATGAGTTGAATTTTTTTACACAAGAAAGCTAAGACAGTTGCCTAGAACTTTCATGTTTTCAAGTGGCTCCAATTTTGACGTTATTAATGACGTTTTGGGCAGACAAGAGAAGATAAGGATTGTCACCA
>SRLM01000449.1:0-13967 GCA_015708895.1 Populus ilicifolia
GCGAGTTAAAATAAGCCGATCATAAAAAGCGGTCAAGCAAGTAGCTAGTATTCTGATCCCCCAAGCTAAGCCACTGTATCCTTGCCTTTTGTTTGAAAATCTCTCTTCAGCCCTGACGATAGAAGCATAGTTACGTACAACATCCCTTTCTCGCATGCACAAAATTGGATTCCCATGCGCTGTAACTAAAGCCTGTTGAGCCTTATCCATTTCATCTTTTGCATCTTTGACTCTATCTGAAATGTTGGAGAAGTGAGTCATATTAAAAAGTTTCAATTCCCGTTTTAGTTTTCTTAGCTTGCAACACAGCTGATACATTGGACAACCCCCTGAATTTTGTTCCCATACTTTCCTTACCAAGGGCATGAACTCGTCATGGTCCATCCACATATCGAAGAATCTGAATGGTTTTTTTATATTCTGATCATCACCAGTAACCTTTACCACCATAGGAGAATGGTCTGATATACCCGATGGCAGAAATCTCGCTTCTGAAGATGGAAAGTTCAGATTCCATTTCTCATTGACAAGCACTCTATCTAATTTCCGCATAATCAGATTCATTCAGTTCTACTAGAGCCATCCGATACGGTTGTTGGGCTATAGGTGGGACTCCAAGAAAAGTGTCTGTAGACACTTCTACCTCTCGCTCCGGGGGTAGTCCCGGTAGTTCTTCGAGGAACACATCTGGGAATTCCTTCACCACAGGAATATCTTTCAGTCGTGGACCTTCATCATCACAGTTTAAGATATACGCAAGGTATCCCATACATCCCTTTCTTAAAAGTTTTTGGGCTATTACCATCGATATCAAGGCAATTGGTTTGAGAATTCTCTCTCCTTCAAAAATCATTCTCTCGCCCTTAGGGGTTTGGAAAGTAACAGTTTTAGCATAACAATATATTAGAGCCTTGTATTTACTCAACCAATTCATGCCTAGGATTATGTCAAAATCATGCAGCTCTAAGGGAATCAAGTCTACTTTTGTTTCATACCCAGATAGACTAACCCCCACATCCACATACACATACACAATATTTGTTTGAACCATGTTTCCCATTGGAGTTCCAATTAAGAATCCCTTCTCTACTTTTTCTACTCCCTTTCTCAGTTTAGTGACAATTCTCTTAGCAATGAATGAGTGGGTGGCACCCGGATCAAACAGCACATGCACATTAAAATCATTCAATAGTAGTGTACTTGCCACCACATCCGATGCAGCCCTGACCTCCTCCTGTGTTAGGTGGAAGACCTTCCCCGAGGTCCTATCATTTTGTGCCCTCGATCTCCCTCGACTAGAGTTTGCTCCTGATTGAGAAGATCTCACTGGCCTATTCACGGTGACTGACTGTTGTTGGCTCGGGCTGGGTTGCCTATAGCTTTGTACCTATCCAGTGTTCCTTTTTGGGCAATCCCTCTTGAAATGACCTCTTCCGCCATAGTAATGACACCCTTGACTCAAATACTGGCAGTTCCTCCACCTATGACCTTCTCCTTTGCACACAAAGCATCGCCCGGGGGAAACTGAGCAGCCCCCAGGGTGTTTTTGCCCACATTTCATACAAAAAGGATAGTCAATACCCTTGCGGTCACCAGTCCCAGTTGAAGAGTTTTCCCTCGAGTGCGACCATCCAACCATCACTCTCCCACTTGACTGTTGGTGGGGCGGTAACATCAAACTCCCCTTCTTTTTGTACTGCTCAAACACTCCACTTTTTCCTTTCTTCGGGAATGGTGGTCTGCTGCTGAAAAAGTCCCCATCTCTCTTTTTACCTATGCCCTGATATCCCCCCTGGCCTTCTCCAATACAAGCCTTCAAAGCTTGGGCAGCCTCAATCAATCTCTCTCACTGATTTAAATCGTAAGGCGATCAATCCTTGTCTTAAGTCCTATCGCAAACCATCTCTCAACTTCTCAATCATATGTTCTTCTATTGGCACATAGTGTGGGGCAAACAATGAGAGATCATGGAACTTCCTTTTGTACTCCAATACCGACATATCACCCTGTCTTAATGCCAAGAACTCTTGTTCTTTCACTTTATGATGGTACCTAGAATAAAACTGATTCTCAAACTCTGTCTTGAAATCACTCCAAGTTAGTGTCTCGGTTGCACGCCTCAGCTGAACTATTTCCCATAATGTCATGGCCCTATTAGACAATAACTAGGTTGCACAGTTTACCCTCAACCCCTCGGGTATGCTTATTTGAACCATGGTTTTTCTACCTTCCTAATCCATCTTTCAGCTATCTCTGCATCTTGTTCTCCCATATACGGTTCACAACCCATTTCCCTCATACTCTTGACTAGTCACACCAATGGCACCACGTTATCTGTAGTCATGCTGCATGTGGAATCTGCGTGGTGGGAGTTACTTGTGTCGCTGAACCTGCCATACCCTCCATCACTGCTTTAACTATTTGTACAAGGAGTCCCGGGTCTCCATATTGTGGGGGCACACCAGTTGGAATAGTCGATGGTTGTGCTTCTGATCTTTCTTTCTACGCTGTTGCAACTGGGGGTACTCCCTCTATTTCGTTAGACCTCCCGCCATCCCCCGTTACCGCAGCTTCCCCCTGCAAGGTTTTGGGTGGTACTATCAGAGCATGAGATGCCTTATCATCCATCCAAGGGATCTTTATCTTGCCAACCTTGGTTCCCGCCCCTCCTATCTAAGGAGGGCGGCTCCAATACGTGTCCCTTGTCGGGTGCGTACCATCCTGAAATTCACCACACCAACACAATTATCAGTGATCCCCAAGATCTAAACCAGGGGCTCTAATACCAACTGTAACAACCCGGCTTTCCAAGCCCCAAAACGACAAAAAAAAAAATTTCTTTGACACATTGTGTCGGTAAATTGCGAACCTATTTTCCTCACATCATCAAAATGCAATCCATACATCAACTACATTCAACATTTCATTTAAAAGGAAAATTTACATAAACACATAATATTATTTTTGCATGCTTAGAAGTTCATATTATAATATTACATCCATAGACATGAGTTTGCATTCCTATCCTACTAATAGTCACCATGAATTTAAACAAAAGGGTTCAATAAAAGTTATACGTTTAACACATTGATCCATACAAAATACATCGTGAGTTAGGATGCAACTACATGATTCCTTATAAAAGTAGGTTCCCGTGTATCAGGTTTCCTAGGCATCTTGTTGATGTGATGTCCCTGTTGTAGTGCAAAATATTTAAGAGAATGCAATTGCTTATTAGTAATAATGATAATTAAATGATCTAGCACGAAAAATAAAACATTAACATTATTCCATGGTTGATGCATGATATTTGTAGTTTCTTCATGTACATAGTATACATAATTTATAGTACATATAGTTGCACCAATTCTTGTAATCAACCAAAATCTTAAACCCAGTATCCTCTCAAGGTATCATTTATTGAGATTAACCGTTCACTCACCCCGATCATCCACTTCGGATGCCTTTAGCTGAAGCTAATCAATCACTTGTCCCGGTCATCTATTCAGATGCCATTAGCCGAGGCTAATCATTCCTTTATCCTGGTCATCCATTCAGATGCCATTATCCCAGCCATCTATTCGAATGCCATTAGCCGAGGCTAATCATTCCTTTATCCCAGCCATCAATTCGGATGCCATTATCCCGACCATCCATTCGAATGCTATTAGCCGAGGCTAATCATTCCTTTATCCCGCCCATCCATTTGGATGCCATTAGCCGAGGCTAATCATTTCTTTGTCCCGGTCATCCATTCAGATGCCATTCACCGAGACTAATCATTCTTTTATCTCGGTCATCCATTCGGATGCCATTAGCCGAAGCTAATCAACCCTTTGACAACATTTAACATTTGACAATCTGTTATCTATTCTAACCCAATATGGTAACATTCATGTTAAAGTATCACATTATTTAACGTATGAAAAAGGAAAGTGGAAGTCACCTACCTGCTCCACCTGTGGTTTGTTCTTGTCTTGACGATGGTCCGATCCCGACCGCACCACCTAAGACAACAATGGTCACAATTCAGTACATTTGTATTTTTGAATCACATTTGTCACCACTCATTTCAAAAGTTCATATATTCACATTCAAGTGTTCCACATTTTACACCATCATACCATGAAATTGTTACTAGCATTTAAGTCATTTTTGCCTTGGAGGCTTATTGTAGAAATCGGCAACGAGAACTGTTCACTGCAGGCTGCCAAATTCGGCAGCGAGAATTGGTTCGCTACAGGCTGCCAGTTCAGCAGCGACAACTGTTTCGCTGCCAGCAGCCAGTTCGACAGCAAAAACAGTTTCGCTTTTGGCATCACTGTTCCGGCAGCAGATGCTAAATCATAGGGGACAACTCAATTTCGGTAGCGAATCACAATTTCATTGCAACCAACTCAACTTCGGTGGTGAATAACAAATTCACTGTAGAACATGAAACTCGACAGCGAATGCTAATTGGCTGCAGACAACTCAACTTCAGCAGCAATTCACTGTAGCCGACACAGTTTCGGCAGTGAATCGCAGTTTCGCTGCGAAACATAAATTCAGCAGCGAATTCTAATTCGCTGCAGCTAACTTGGTTTCGGCTGTGAATGCTAATTCGCTGCGGCCGACACATTTTTGGCAGCAAATCAAAATCTCACTGCAAAACACCCAATTCGGCAGCAAATTCTAATTTGCTCCAGCTGACTCAATTTCGGCAGCGAATACTTATTCACTGTAGCCGTCACATTTTCGGTAGCGACTCGAAATTTGCTGCAGAACACACAATTCTGCAGCGAATGCTGATTCGCTGCAGAAGACTCGGTTTCGGCTGCGAATGCTAATTCGCTGCGGCTGACACATTTTTGGCAGCAAATCAAAATCTTGCTGCAAAACACCCAATTCGGCAACGAATTCTAATTCACTGTAGCTGACTCAATTTCGGCAGCGAATACTTATTCGCTGTAGCTGTCACATTTTCAGCAGCGACTCAAAATTTGCTGTAGAACACACAATTCTGCAGCGAAAGACTCAATTTCAGCAGAGAATACTAATTCGCTGTAGCCGATACAGTTTCGGCAGCGAATTGAAATTTTGCTGTAGAAGACACACATTTAAAACCATCAATTACAGCATATATCTTTCAATCATTCTAACAGAACACACACATTGAAACTATCCATTCCAGCACATAATCCTTCAGTCAATCCCAGCCAAACACATACATTGCATGCCGGCCAACCCCATAGTTAAAGTCGGCCCCCTACTATGATTTGTTGTTTTTATTTTATTCATTTTTCTTTACTAGATGTTCTGAAATTGGCCTCATTTCATTTCTATTTTTTTTCGTCCTCTTAGTAAATTTCTATTTTCTTCACAGCTAGCTAGGTAATAGTTCAATTTTCTTACAGTTTTTCTTCTTCATTTCCGGTTCTAAATCTTAAGGAGAAGAGGAAGGAAGTTTCATGACCCATACCTTACGAATCTAGCCAGATTTGAGGAAGGTTTGACAGTGTTCTTCCTCCTCTCCTGCTGGTTTTCTTCCTTCTTCTTCCTCTCACGTTGGTTCCCTTCTCCTCTCTCTTTAGGTGCCTGTCCAATCTTCTCTCAAGGTCTCCTCTCTCTCCCTCACACGTTCACAAGGCTTAGGTTTCTGTTGGAGAGGAGAAAGGGAGAGTAACAAGCAACTAGACATACAGCTGTAGCAACTTTGATAAAAGCTAGGGTTACCTTCTCTCTCCTCCTTATATTTATACTCCCCATTAAATGAGGTGAGTGTTTGGGGGTTGGTTTAGATGTGTTCTTATCCTTGTTTTGGTCTATCTAAAACCAGTTTTACCCCTCCCTCTTAGCTCCTTAAGAAAATTATTATTATTTTATTTTTTAAGACAAAAATTGCATCGCAGCTGATGCAGAAATTGGCAGCGGAAACTGCTTCGTTACCGATGCAGAAATCGGCAGCGAAAATTGCTTCGCTGCAGATGCAGAAATCGACAGCGAAAACTGCGTCGCTGACAATGCAGAAATCGGCAGCGGAAACTGCTTCGCCGTAGATGCAGAAATCGGCAGCGAAAACTATCACTGCCGATCGAGAAATCGGCAGAGAAAACTGCATGGCTGTAGATGCAGAAATCAGCATCAGAAACTGTGTCACTGCCGATCGAGAAATCGGCAGCGAAAACTGCATCGCTGACAATGCAGAAATCGGCAGCGAAAACTGCTTCGCTGTAGATGCAGAAATTGACAGCAGAAATTGTGTCACTGCCGATTGAGAAATCGGCAGCGAAAACTATGTCGCTGCAGATACAGAAATCGGCAGCAGAAATTGTGTCACTGCTGATCGAGAAATCAGCAGCGAAAACTGCTTCGCTGCAGATGCAGAAATCGGCAGCGGAAACGGCTTCGCTGCAGATGCAGAAATCAGCAGCGGAAACTGTGTCACTGCCGATCGAGAAATCGGCAGAGAAAACTGTGTCGCTGCAGATGCAGAAATCGGCAGCAGAAACTGATTGAGAAATTGGCAGCGAAAACTGTGTCGCTGCCGATCGAGAAATCGATAGCGAAAACTGCGTCGCTGCCGATCGAGAAATCAGCAGCGAAAACTGCCGATCGAGAAATCAGCAGCGAAAACTGCGTCGCTGCAGATGCAGAAA
The DNA here is from genome assembly GCA_015708895.1 of Populus ilicifolia. Classification (NCBI taxonomy): domain Eukaryota; kingdom Viridiplantae; phylum Streptophyta; class Magnoliopsida; order Malpighiales; family Salicaceae; genus Populus; species Populus ilicifolia. Next base: position 6,639 of record SRLM01000449.1, read on the forward strand.
TTGGCAGCAGAAACTGTGTTACTGCCAATCGAGAAATCAGCAGCGAAAACTGTTTCGCTGCAGATGCAGAAATCGGTAGCAGAAACTGATTGAGAAATTGGCAGCGAAAACTGCGTCATTAGTTTTGTCTATATAAATATATATTTGGGTGTTTACATCGACACTCCTGCACTTGAGAGAAGACATCAATCTTTTCATCATGAGTAGTAGTAATACTAATAATAATAAAATAAAGAAAGTGAAGAAGAAGAAGATGATGAGAACTTGAAGATGAAATATTAATGTAAGGATTAAACAATGATAATAACAAATGTCAAGGTTAGAGGTTCCACTAATGGTATGTCAAACAAGTATAATATAAACTCTTATTATTCAATTGGAAACCACACACAAAGGAAGTTCCAAGCAGATTATAAATTGTTAACATGAATACATTAATTATCTTATTCGTATAATGCTAATACTTGTAAATGTTGTTGGTAATTCATGATTATAACTTATGTTAACAAAAAATCAAGTTCCTTTCATAGCCTAGGTATTAGTTAATCATACAGTTTGTGCTATGAAAGTGTCATGCATTTGTTGTATAAAGTGTTATATAAACGTAAATCTAAATTAGACATGTATAAGCAAAGTATTAAAAAGTGAACAAGATAACAAATATAAAACATTTTAATATCAAACATTAAAGTCCATACTAAGTTTATACTATACTTATTCTTACACCATTAGTGTAACCTTTTCACCTTGACATAATAAACTTAGCTAGACATAATGAAAGAAAGAAAAATAGATAAAAAAAATAAGAACATAAATAAGATAAGAGTTACCAAAGCAAAGGAAAGGAATTGAAAAACATAAACTTGATATTAACGAAAGCCAAGCATAAACATTACAAAAAATACAAAGAGAGAAAACAAGAGCATGATCTTGATTTGGACACCAAGATGCCTAAATGCATGGCAAATGCCTCCTTTTATAGGCCAAAATTGAGAACTATTGATTTGATGACTAATTGATGAGTAGGTGGCCAACTCTTGACTTAGTGACAATCCTTATCTTCTCTTGTCTACCCAAAACATCATTGATAATGTCAAAATTAGAGCCACTTGAACATGAAAGTTATAGGAAATTGTCTCAGCTTTCTTGTGTAAAAAATTCAGCTAATTTCGACTTCTAGAACTCCAGATATGGCCAAAATACTGAACAGTGCTTGGGTTGGAGGATAGATTTGAGCTTCTTTGTTGTTGCAACAATTTGGACTTGAAAATGGCCTTTTTAGATCTTAGGCTCCGTATGAAAGTTGTAGGCCTATGTCTTACCTTACCATCCATATAAAGTAGACCTAAATCTAAGATCTATAGCTCCACATATGACCGAATTACTGAATAGTGTTCCGGTTTGGATTGCACCGACATCTCTTTTCTAATTTTGGCCATCTCTTTATCCTTTCAATTTCATTTCTTAAATTAATCCTTTAATTTATATGATAGGCCTGCATTTAAAATAAATATTTACCATAAATTAAAGGTATTTTATATTATTAGATATATTATTATAAAACATGTTTTAGTTAAGGGGTTATTGATACTTCAAGTGCAAAATGATGATATAAAACCTTAATAAAAATACACTTTTAAGTATCAATCACACCCCCCAATGTTAAAATAGAAAAATAATTTGCAAGTTCCACAAAACAAGGTAGTTATCATTTAACTTTTATTAATCTATCCAGATAAACAAACTCTCGTTAAATTTATGTACCAGCTCAATACCTCTTAACAAGGTATTATAAACCTTTCTTTTATACTCAATGTATCAACACATAATTATAGAGCTTTTCTTGGTAGAAAACAAAATTTTTGTTCTAATCTTTAAGGTTAACTTCCTTAGGTTGAGATTATTAGTTTTGTCTTTTTTTTAATATATATACATATAACTTAAAACACCATGCATCTTTAACCCATATAACGAGCTTTCAGCTAATGACTCCCAGACTAATTGGTCTTACTACATTAAGTGTTAAGACACCCCTACGAGCTTAATAACCCGGGTCGCAAATACTGATATATAGATAGTGCAATGTTTGATTCCCTTAAGCTTTTCTCCTCAACCCATGTAACAAGCGTTGGGTCAATACTCCCAAGTGAGTTGACTTTAGGGTATTAGGTGTTAAAACACCCCTTCGGGCTTAATTGCTTAGGTTAGGGAGGCTACGAAACCAAATTTATCTATATTTTTATTATTATCATTTTTTTTAATTATATACTATCCCTTTCCCTTAATTATTACCTTTAACAAAAGAACATAAATAATGTAATAATCCAATATGCAACCCACAATTATATGTTAAAGTGTGTGTGTGTGTGTGTAAATTAAGGTTTAAGAATACATGTTAAATAAGTATATGAGCAGAATTAAGTGATAACAATGCAAGAGTTTGTAAATCTGAATATTTCAAGAAGTATTATGATAGACCTTGTTACAAATGATTACTAAGATGCATCTCAAAAGTCATAAAAAGTTCTCCTTACTCTGCCATCATAATAACAACAATTTTGCACATGTTTTATGAAATAGAAAACACTATTTTTTTTTTAGCTACTACCCTCTCCCCCCAACTAAAACGAGACATTGTCCTCAATGTTTAAAGGTGGAAAGATAGAGTATAGAAGATATCACCTGAAATAATGAATACTGACAAACCTAAAACACAATGAAATAAATATAAGAATCAACAAAACACAATAATAAAACCAAAAGACACAAAGATTCACAAATGAAGGCTCAAATCCAATCTAAGCTTTTTACGGCTTTCCTTAGTTGACCAATTTATACGACTCATGGAAGGATCAATTACAGGAATGAAAGATTGTAGTTGGTCAATTAATTGTTCAGCAATAGCAGCAGAGATTATGATTTGTCGTGCAAAAGATGTTAGAAATTCCTGTTCCACAACATGATCAAGAAAAGACAACAACTTATCATAATAACCATTAACATTCAACAAACCTATAGGTTTATGGTGAATGTGTAGTTGGGCCCAAGAGGAAATATGAAAGATCTCTTTTAATGTGCCTAAACCACGTAGTAAAGCAATGAAGGCATCAGCATGGTTAAACATTGTATTCATTCGAGATAACATTGTGGAGACCTAAAGTTCCTCTCCAATTGTTTTTCCAGTGATGTTCCCTTGTGCTAAAGCTTCGGGGACGACCCCCAAAACCTGACTACCTCCTAAAAATACACCTATTGACACACCTCCCATTAACCCAAGACTGCCTACCCCGTACACTAAATGAATCTTTCTCTCAACTAGCACTTGACCAAGATGATTTGCTAATTCTAAAAACTCGTTGTCTTTCCCAGGACTAGATCCACCAAAAATACAAATATTTCTTATATGATGATGACCTGAGGAACTTGCCATTTCTACACACTTCTATATTTGTACAACGTATGGGTTGAGTAGAAATGAAAGGAAGGAAAAGAGGGTTTTATAGATGAGAAATTAGAAAGACAATCATACACTCTCTCTCTCTCTATTTATTTATTTATTTTTAAAGAAAGCATGTATATGTACAAGTAGTTGTGATTGTGGCTCACATCTTCCCTTAGTTTTACGTCCAAGAACGGCTTAAACGCCCTCTATGGGTCGAGGATAGGCTTCCCATCCAGTTTTCTTAAAAACTAGCAAACATGGTCTTTTTTAGGCAGATTCCCAAGACTAAGTTAATCATGTTCTTTATGAAATAGTGATCATAAATCATGAATTGCACGATGCACATCTCCACTAGGATGCGTCTCAAGAGTCAATAGAAGGTTAGCTAAAGACTCCTTACTCAAGCCATCTTTAATGAATTGTATTTTATCTTCACAGTTTATAGATATCATTCCTAAAAAATAACATTGTGTATTACAAGTCCATCTAGCATATCGATGACAAACTTTCAGTCGTTTTGCACGATGTTTCTTTGCAAAAGTGCTTTTACCTATTCCAGGCATGTGTGAAATGAAGGAGTTAGAGGACTCACCTGATAATCGGACTTTTGCTTCAATCAACCAGCGAACATCTTCAGGAATTCCATGATTCATTAACAATCTCAATCTTGTACATTTAGCACGGTAAATTTTTGTAATCGCATTCTGAGGCAAAGCGGGAAAATACTTTTTCAATTTTGCAAGATTAGTGTTCATTTTCAAATGAGAATTGGAAGAGAGATTCAAAGAATTGCAGAAATGTATATACAAATATCAGTTATTGTGGGAAACTGAAAGAACCGACTTAAGTCACGGAGTATCGTTATCCGCCATTTGACCGAGGTGAGAGAAACTAGCAAATATCACTCAAAAAGAAACACAAAAACAATGTGAGAAAAATAAAATAATCAACCTTTATCTACAAGATCATTCAAACCAGTTGATTCATTTTCACTAGGAAAATTATTAAAGTAAGCTTTCGAACGATGTTCATTTTCCTTAAAATCATTGTCATTCATGGAATTCTCAATATCACAAGCCCCATAAGAATTCCTCCATCTTGGTCTTAGCTCTATAGGGAATGCATAGAGTTGAGAATTATAAAACAAAACGTTTTGACCAGTATCAACTTTTTAATAATTTTCACAAGTTTTGCAAAATGCATGCGTGTCTTTGAACATGATGGGCCAATAAAATCCATTTTGAAAGATTTTTGCAACAGTTTTATTTGACGAGAAATCACTTCCACATGCTTCAGAATGACAAAGTTTAATGACACTACTTACCTTATTGTCAGGAATGAATCTTTGAAATATTTGATCAGGATAATATTTGAATAAGTTAGGGTCATCACCATAAAAGTTCTTCACTTCGTTCAAAAACTTTTCTTTGTCTTTGGTACTCCAATCAGCTGGCAAATCTCCTAAAGCAAGAAAATTAATATTTTTATCATACCAAGGCATTGGATTAAGAGAAAGTAAGGATTCGTTAGGAAAGTAATCATCGATTGGTGTGATGCCAGATGTCAAATCTTTTGTCACTGATGACAAAAGATCTACATCAACATTTTCGGTGCCTTTTTCATCCGTGATTTCTTCCTTAGAATAAATCATTTGCAAATCTTCCGGTTCATCGAACTCATTTTTACTTAAAGTAGATTCAAGTTGATCATAAACTAATTCATCAATATGATCTACTTCTTGTAAATCATTATCATCTCCAGGTTGCTTGCAAATGTTGAAAATATTCATCTCCAATGTCATGTTTCCAAATGATAGCTTCATCAGTCCATTCCTACAATTAATCAATGCGTTAGAAGTTGCAAGAAACGGACGTCCTAAAATAACAGGAAATGAATTACATGTCTCAACAGGTTGTGTGTCCAAGACAACAAAATCCACAGGATAAATGAATTTATCGACTTGTACTAACACATCTTCAATTATTCCTCTAGGCACTTTTACAGATCTATCAGCAAGTAAAAGAGTTATAGAAGTTGGTTTTAACTCACCTAGATTGAGACTCTGAAAAACTGAATATGGAAGTAAATTCACACTAGCACCAAGATCAAGTAAGGCTCTTTCAATTTTATGCTCTCCAATAAAGCAAGAAATTGTAGGACAACCAGGGTCTTTATATTTCAAAGCATTATTGTTCTGAAGAATAGCACTTACTTGTTCGGCTAGAAAGGCTTTCTTTTTCACATTCAGTTTCCTCTTCACAGTGCATAGATCTTTCAAAAATTTAGCACAGGAAGGAATCTATTTAATAGCATTCAGCAAAGGTATATTGATTCTTACCTGTTTGAAAGTTTAAAAAATTTCAGAGTTGTGATTGACTTTTCTTTGTTTGGTAATGGCCTGAGGAAATGGAAGTGCTAATGGAGAATCAGTCTTTTCTTTGCAATTTTCAGGTTCAACTCTTTCCTTACCCTCAGAGATTGACTCATCATCTTTCTCATAAGGTTCAAGAGAGGGTTTTTCAATAACCTTACCACTGCGAAGAGTAGTGACTAATTTGACTTGATCCATGTGTTGGCTTCCGGAACTACTTACATTTGCATTGTATTGCCCCTTGGGATTTTGTTGTGGTTCAGATGGAAACTTACCTTTCTCTTGGAAACTGAGAGCAGATGTTAATTTTGCAAGAGTATCTTTAAAATCTGTCATGTTTTGAGCAAGTTGAGTATTAATTGTCTCTTGCTTTTCAATAAATGCATGCAATGTTTCCTTAAGATTTCTTCTAGAAGGTGGAGCATAAGGAGGTGCATATCCATAAGAATTTTAGAAATTGTGGTGTGCTTGAAACGATGGCTGTGAAGTTTGTGCATCACTCTTCCAGCTAAAATTTGGATGATTTCTCCAAACAGGGTTATATGTTTGTGAGTATAGGTTATCGTTGACCCTTTGGAAATTGTTTAATGCATGGGCTTATTCATGGAGACATTCCTTAAAAGAAGACAAGGTTGGACAGTTATCGATTGAGTGTTCATTTGTTTCACATATTTGACATGCAATGTTTTCAACAGATTTTAATTGACCACTCGTTTTCAATTCTAGTGCCTCCACTTTTCTAGCTAAAGATGCAAACTTGGCTTGAAGGTCATGATCTTCCCTAAGGTTGTACATACCTCCACTAGATGTATGAGGTTGAGTTTTACTCGGTGCCTCATAAGTACCCGTGGTGTCCTAATTTTAAGCATTTTCAGCTAACAAGTCGAAGTACTCGATTGCTTCATTAGGGTCTTTGTCTTTAAAAGTTCCATTGCATATCAATTCAACCATTTGCCTATCTTTAGGTGTTAACCCTTTATAAAAATATGAAACCAATCTCCATGTTTCAAAACCATGATGAGGGCAAGTACTACGCAAGTCTCGATACCTATCCCAATATTGGTAAAATGTTTCTCCTGGTTTTTGAGTGAAAGTGGTAATTTGTCTTTTGAAAGAGTTTGTTCTATGAGATGGGAAAAACTTCTTTAAAAACTGTTGTTGCATTTCATCCCAAGCACGAATGGATCCTGGTCTCAAATTTTGTATCCATGTTTTAGCTTTATCTTTTAATGAAAAAAGAAAAAGCTTTAATCTGATGGTTCATGCTACAATTTAGATTATTATGTGTTGCAGACCTCTTTAAATTCCCTTAAATGCAAGTATGAATTTTCCAATTCAAAACCATGAAAAGAATGTAAAAGTTGGATAATGCCTGGTTTAAAATTAAAATGAGATGCATCAGGAGGAAAAACTATGATGATGGTGCACTTGTTCTTGTTGGATTCATATGGTCTCTAAGTGTTCTAGCATGGTTATTCTCATTATTCTCATTATGAAGTGATTGATTATCTTCTTC
>SRLM01000449.1:19339-38578 GCA_015708895.1 Populus ilicifolia
AAACATGAAATAACTTGAATCAAACTGAAATAATAAGTTTTACAAACTAAAGAACCGAAATCTATGAAGAAGAACACAACACAATTTCAGAAAAAACTCGGACACAAATCTGACTCTAACTTTGGACAGCAATTTGACCCTTTTCCAAGCCTCCACTCGAGATGTCTATTAGAGACATATTTATAGGAAATTCTGTCACCTTTCCAGATCATTAAAGAACAGCTCATTTGGACACCTGAGTCAAAAGTTATGGGCAAAATACCGAAAAGTGTTCTGAAACATCAAATCAGGACAGCTTTGCAACCACTTTGGTGCACGTTTTTCTTCCTCATTTATAAGCTATCTCTTTCTTCTTTTTGACCTAAAATAATGTAAAAATATCCCCTCTAGCTTTTCATCCATGTGCTTGCCTTCTTGGATCAATGAATTACCCAAAATAAATCAATTGTTGTTGTGTGGAAATGCAAGCTGAATTTTTGAAAAAATACTTCCCCACTCATAGGACAACAGCCTTACAACGTCAAATAATGAATTTTTCTTGTAGTCCAAATGAGTCATTTCACCAAGCTTGGGAAAGGTTCAAAGACTTGTTAAATGCATGCCCCCACCATGGTTTTGAGATATGGAGGTTAGTAAGTTTCTTCTATGACTCTCTTACCGTAGATTTTAAAAAGCTAGTGTCAACCATGTGTAATGGTGAGTTTTATGATAAAGAACCAAGTGAGGCCTTTGATTTTTTTGATCAATTGGCTGAAAACACAAAGCAATGGGAGACTTCTCTCCCAGTTCATGTTGAGTCTAGAAACACCATTTCTCATTCAAGTGGGAAGTTTCAATTGAAAGAGACTGATGACCTCAATGCTAGATTAGCCTCATTGGCTAGAAAAGTAGAGTCTTTTGAGATTAAAAAAATGCATGTCATGAGTGAACAACAAGAGGAAAGTTGTGTTGTTTGTGAGAGCAAAGGGCATAGGACAACTGAGTGTCCTACCATTCCAGCCTTCAAGGAAGTGTTATATGGCCAAACTTCTGATTCAAGTAATTTCCAAACCAAGTAGGCAATCCCTACTCTGAGACCTATAATCCTGGATGGAGGAACCACCCAAATTTTGGATGGAGAAATGATGGCTCTTCAGTACCTCAAACATTTCAACCTCCACCCCAACCATTTCATGCTCCCACACATAACACATACCAACCACCTCATAAGAGATCCCTAGAGGATACTCTTCAACAATTCATGCAAACGCAAGGAGGAATCAACAATCAAGCTTACAAATTCCAAGACTAGACCAATAGGACCTTAGATGACATTCGAAGTCAACTAACTAAGTTGACTCAATCACTAAGCATTCAAGAGAAGGAAAAAATCCCAGCTCAACCAATGCCCAATCCCAGAGGTCAGGTACACATGAGTGAATCTTCACCTAGTGAACCTTCAAACCATGAACAAGTCCAAGCCATCACTACTCTTAAAAGTGGAAAGATTATTAACAAAGGTATAGGTTTTAGGATTCCTACAGGTATTGTGGAGGAGAAATCTAGGGAAAGTGAAGAGGGAATCAAAACACAAATGACAAATAAGAGTTTGAGTGACAAAGAAGGTGAGATAAATGAGAAAGAAATGAGTGAGAAAGGAGATGATTCAAGAAAAATTGGAGTCAAAATGAGTGATTTAGAATTTGTTCCTAGAGCACCATTTCCACAAAGGTTAGGGAAACCTAAACAAGATCTTATGAACTCAGAAATCTATGAATTATTCAAACAAGTGAAAGTCAATATTCCACTCCTTGATGCAATTAAACAAGTTCCATCTTATGCAAAGTTTCTTAAGGATTTATGCATAGTCAAAAGGAGATTGAATGTGAAAGAAAGCTTTTTTACTGAACATGCTAGTGCCATCATCCAGTTTAAGACCCCTCCCAAATACAAAGATCCTGGTTGTCCTACCATTTCATGCATTATTGGAAGTCATAAGATAGATCAAGCTTTGTTGGATTTAGGAGTAAGTGTGAATTTAATACCATACACTGTTTATGAACAATTAGGTTTAGGAGAAATCAAGCCTACTCGAATCACTCTTCAATTAGTTGATAGGTCAATCAAGATTCCCAGGGGTATCGTTGAGGATGTGTTGGTTCAAGTAGATAAATTCTACTTTCCTGTTGATTTTGTAGTGTTAGACATCGCACCAATTCAAGGTTCTAATGCTCCCATCCCAGTCATTTTAGGGAGACCTTTCCTAACTACATCCAATGCCTTAATTAACTGTAGGAATGGGGTGATGAAATTGTCTTTTAGGAATATGACTGTGGAGATAGCTTGGGAATTCATTTCTTCTATGGATGGCTGTCCAACAGAAACTCACAACCCAAGATAGACTTCATCGATTTGGTATACATGGTCCCAATAGATGCTCACTCTGTCTCCATAACAACGAAGATCACAACCACTTGTTCTTTGAATGCTCCTATACTAAAGCGATCTGGTGGGATGTTTGTGACAGATGCAACATTCCAAGAATGACAAAAGGATGGGATGAATGGATTCGATGGGCCACTGTCACTTGGCATGGCAAAAGTTTCGTCAATTTTTCTCGTAAACTCAGTTTTGCAGCTACAGTGTATCATATCTAGCAAGAAAGGAATGCAAGGACCTTTGCTGGAATATCTAGAACTCAGAATTTGGTCTTTCATCAAATTGAATGTATCATCCGTGATAAGCTTGATTTGATGAGGAACGTTCTACCAACAGATGAAAATAAAAGGATCCAACGAGCTTGGAGGGTTAATAACATAGATTCTTCATTTGATATTTAGCTGGTTGTATTGGTTTTCCTAGCGAATCAAGTTAGGTCTTGAGTTTTCAGTTCGGTGGCTAGCATGTAGCCATCTGTTGTTTTATGTTTCTACTCTCATTGTAAATCTGGGGTATGCCCCTTATAATCTTTGTATTGTTTTCCTTTAATATATACATCAACTTACCAAAAAAAAAATATGACTGTGGAGATGAACATATTCAATGTCTCCAAATAAATTGGGGAACATAAAGACATTAGAGAGGTAGATTTGATCCAAACAGTTTGTCAAGAACACTTTGAGAGTGTGTGCATCAAGGATCCATTGGAGAGAACTTTAATTCATAATGAAATATTTTGTTCTTTGGAATATGTTGATGAGGAAGTAAGAGAACTTGAGACTTATCTAGATTCAATGCCTATTATCTCAATAGGTCAATGGACCCCATCGTTTGAGCCTTTGATTTCACCTCATGTGAAAGTTGAGGCATCTCTTGTCCAGCCTTATAAACCAGAAAGGAAGCCTTTACCCAGTGATCTTAAGTATGCTTTTCTAGGGGAAGATGAATCATATCCTATTGTGATCTCATCAAAACTTAGCATAGAGCAAGAACAAAAACTTTTGAGAGTGGTGAGAAAACACAAGAAAGCAATTGGGTGGAAAATTACTAACTTGAAAGGAATTAGCCCTCTTTTATGTACACATAGAATCTATCTTGAAAAAAAGGCTAAATCTGTGAGGCAAATGCAAAGACGATTAAACCCAAAAATGAAGGAAGTAGTGAGAGGTGAAGTGCTTAAGCTACTTGATGCAGGTATCATTTACCGTATCATTTACCTTATTGCAAACTCAAAATGGGTTAGTCCAACCCAAGTTGTCCCTAAACAATCTGGAGTCACGGTAGTGAAGAATGAAAATAATGAGTTGGTACCAACTAGAATCCAAACTGGATGGTGTATGTGCATTGATTATCGTAAATTGAACATGGTGACTAGGAAGGACCATTTTCCGCTTCCATTTTTAGACCAAGTACTTGAAAGAGTAGCTGGAAGAGCTTTCTATTGTTTTCTTAATGGATACTCAGGTTACAACCAAATTGAGATTTCTTTAGAAGACCAAGAAAAAACCACTTTCACTTGTCCTTTTGGTACCTATGCTTATAGAAGAATGCCTTTTGGTTTGTGTAATGCACCTGCCACTTTTCAAAGGTGTATGATGAGTATCTTTAGTGACATGGTGGAAAATTTTCTGGAAGTTTTCATAGATGATTTTTTAGTTTATGGGGATTCATATGAGTTGTGTCTAATGCATTTAGAAAAAGTCCTTGAAAGATGTGAAGAGAGCAATCTGAAAGATGTGAAGAGAGCAATCTTGTACTCAATTGGGAGAAGTGTCATTTTATGGTGACTCATGGCATTGTCTTAGGTCACATTATCTCTTCAAAAGGAATAGAGGTAGATAAGTCAAAAGTAGAAATCATTCAAAAATTACCTACCCCTAGGACTGTGAAAGATGTGAGATCTTTTTTAGGAGATGCTGGTTTTTATCGAAGATTCATTCATTCTTTTAGTACCATTGCCAAACCATTGTGTAACTTGTTGTCACAAGATGTCCAATTTGATTGGATATCAAAATGTCAAGAAGCTTTTAAAAAGTTTAAAGGGTTGTTGACAACTGCAACAATCATGCAAGCTCCTGATTGGTCTTTACCATTTGAACTGATGTGTGACGCTAGTGATTTTGCAGTTGGGGCTGTTTTAGGGCAAAGAAAAGACAAGAAACCTCATGTCATATATTATGCTAGCAAGACTTTGAATGATGCTCAATTGAATTACACTACAACTAAAAATGAACTCTTAGTTGTGGTCTTTACATTAGACAAATTTAGGTCTTATTTGGTTGGATCTCTTGTTATTGTTTTCACTGATCATGCAGCATTGAAATATTTGCTCACAAAACAAGATGTCAAACCACGTTTAATTCGATGGATGCTCCTACTCCAAGAGTTTAACCTTGAAATTCGAGATAAAAAGGGAGTAGAGAATGTAGTGGCTGATCATTTGTCTCGTCTTTCAAGCTATGAGATCATAATTGATGAATCTCCAATAAATGAACTCTTTGCTGATGAAAATTTATTTTGTGCAGGTATTGTCTCCTACATTGGTTCTCCATGGTATGCTGACATAGCAAATTACCTAGCCACAAGTCAAATTCCTTCTCATTGGTCTAAACTTGACAAGCAAAAATTCTTGCACAATGTGCGCACCTTTTTCTGGGATGACCCCTACCTATTTAAATATTGTCCTGACCAAATTATTACACGGTGCATCCTTGATCATGAAATTCCAAGTGTCATTAATTTTTGTCATGCATTAGCCTGTGGTGGGCATTTCTCTTCCAAGAAAACCATTGCCAAAATCTTGCAGTGTGGTTTTTATTGGTCCACCATGTTTAAAGATGTTCATGCCTTCTGTGTTGCATGTGACCGATGCCAACGACTAGGTAGCCTCACTAGGCGTAACATGATGCCCCTTAACCCCATCCTTGTTTTGGAAATATTTGATTGTTAGGGGATTGATTTCATGGGACATTTTCCAAGCTCATTTGGTTACCAATTCATCCTTGTAGCTGTTGATTATGTGTCTACATGGGTGGAGGCCATTGCATCTCGAACCAATGACCATCGAGTTGTGGTCAAATTCTTGAAAGAAAATATTTTCTCTCGTTTTGGCATGCCCCGAGCTATGATTAGTGATGGGGGAAAACATTTTTGTAACAAGCTCGTTGGGATTTTGTAATTCACAAGGTTAGTACCCCCTATCACCTACAGACTAGTGGCCAAGCTAAGTTGGCAAATAGGGAGATCAAAAACATTTTAGAGAAAACAGTCAATCCAAATCGTAAAGATTGGTCCCTACGACTAGTCGATGCTTTGTGGGCATATCACACTGCTTATAAGACCTCTTTAGGAATGTCTCCTTATAGGCTAGTTTATGGAAAGCCTTGTCATCTCCCTGTTGAGATTGAGCACCGTGCATATTGGGTCATTCGGCAATTCAATGACAATGAAAATGGGGTTGGTAAAAATAGAAAGCTTCAATTGGATGAATTAGAGGAGCTGAGAAATGATGCATTTGAAAATGCAAAAATTTCAAAACATAAGATGAAAACTTTGCATGATAAACATATTCTTAGAAAATCCTTTCATGTTGGTCAAAAGGTTCTCTTGTATAATTCACGATTACATCTTTTTGCTGGGAAGTTGAGGACAAAAATGGATTGGTCCATTTGTGATTAAATCCATCTTTGAGCATGGTGCATTTGATGTAGAAAATCCCAAGAATGGAAATATTTTCAAAGTAAATGGTCATCGATTGAAACCTTATCTTGAAAACGTTGTGGCTGAAGTTGAGACATTGGATCTTGAAGATCCAATACCATTGTAGTATCAGAAGTAATGAGTTTTTATTTTTATTTTTATTTTTATTTTTCATTTTTTTCTTATTTCTTGCATCTCTTATATTTTCTTGTTCATGCCTTCAAGACAATGCATTATTTTAAGTTGAGGGGTGTGAGGTTCTTTATTTTAAAAAAAAAAAAACAATGTTTTCTTTTAGTTGTGATATGCAGGTTAAAAAAAAATCAAGCAAGAAGTCAGCTCATATCCAATTCAATCAAAATTCAGAACAAAGAATTGAAGAGACATTTAGTTGAAGATTGAAGCAAATCTTGGTTCTGAATTCCGATGTTGAATTTCCTGAATTAATTCATTTAAGCTCCAAAAACCTATCGAAACATTAAAACAAACTTCATTACTAAAAAACACATCAATTATTATAAAAAGACCAAATAAAAACAATAAATACATATGTAAAATAAGAGACTTAATGATACTTTTGATGCACAATCACACCCCCCAACTTAGATTTTGCTAGTCCTCAAGCAAAACAAAACATAAAACCTTTGAAATAAAAAGAATAATAACAATCATAATTAAGCTCGATTCATCACACTTGAAGGACCTATCATGCAAACATTGGTATCTTTAACTTAGTGTACACAATAGCAAATAAAGAAAAATAAGCATACTCACATTCTCTAAATCAAACATCCATAGAAAATTTTCAAATTCAGTCATATGTATCGTGCAACCAACATAATTGATTCATACGAAAACTCAACTTGTAATCTTCCCTTCTCACCAACACAAACAAGGTAGCAAACTAGAGAAATATCTATTTTTTTTCTTTCTTGCTTTTTTTTTGAAGATATGATTTATTCTTTGTCTTTAAGTAGTCACTTCCCTTTTGACGCGAATACAAACATTTGTGATGAATGCACCTAGTTACTCACAAAGTCACAAACTTAAAGTGGTTTGCATACTCATATTTTAAGCTGCCGTTTGACATAAAGATAAATATTTGTGATGAATACCCCTAGTTACTGAGCAACTCAAAACATTGGAGTAGATAGAACTTTGTACACATTTATTTATTTATTTGTGTAAAAATTATTACTCTACTTACTTAAACCTTATTTAGGATTGGATCAAAAGGGATAATCACAAGTGAAGCATTATACTCATCTTTTATGCATAATCACACAACTCACACAACTTTTACAAGGAAATATGTACTTTAGTAATCTTAAAAAAANAAAAGACCAAATAAAAACAATAAATACATATGTAAAATAAGAGACTTAATGATACTTTTGATGCACAATCACACCCCCAACTTAGATTTTGCTAGTCCTCAAGCAAAACAAAATATAAAACCTTTGAAATAAAAAGAAAAATAACAATCATAATTAAGCTCGATTCATCACACTTAAAGGACCTATCATGCAAACATTGGTATCTTTAACTTAGTGTACACAATAGCAAATAAAGAAAAATAAGCATACTCACATTCTCTAAATCAAACATCCATAGAAAATTTTCAAATTCAGTCATATGTATCGTGCAACCAACATAATTGATTCATACGAAAACTCAACTTGTAATCTTCCCTTCTCACCAACACAAACAAGGTAGCAAACTAGAGAAATATCTATTTTTTTTCTTTCTTGCTTTTTTTTTGAAGATATGATTTATTCTTTGTCTTTAAGTAGTCACTTCCCTTTTGACGCGAATACAAACATTTGTGATGAATGCACCCGGTTACTCACAAAGTCACAAACTTAAAGTGCTTTGCATACTCATATTTTAAGCTGCCGTTTGACGTAAAGATAAACATTTGTGATGAATACCCCTAGTTACTGAGCAACTCAAAACATTGGAGTAGATAGAACTTTGTACACATTTATTTATTTATTTGTGTAATAATTATTACTCTACTTACTTAAACCTTGTTTAGGACTGGATCAAAAGGGATAATCACAAGTAACGATGTTGAATTTCCTGAATTAATTCATTTAAGCTCCAAAAACCTATCGAAACATTAAAACAAACTTCATTTCTAAAAAGCACATCAATTATTATAAAAAGACCAAATAAAAACAATAAATACATATGTAACATAAGAGACTTAATGATACTTTTAATGCACAATCAATTCTCATTATTCTCATTATGAAGTGATTGATTATCTTCTTCAGCCATATTTTCTGAAAATGATGAGGATACCCTACAAAGTCTACCACTTAATGTATGTGACCACACTCTCATGCACGTGTAGGAATAGAATAAATGGAAAAAGAAAACAAAAGAAGAAGAAACAAGAGAAAAGAAACAAAGTTATATACAATAAAAGTGAAAAGAGAAAATAAAATAAATATTATAATTTATACAAAACTTACCTCCCCGGTAACGGCGCCAAAAACTTGACACGACGAAAAGATTAATGTCTTCTCCCAAGTGCAAGAGTGTCGAAGTAATACATAACCCGGCAAGACCGGGGTCGAACCATAAGGAGGTTAATAGTAATAACCTCAATAATAATAATAATAGTAGTAGTAGTACTAGTAGTAGTAAAGAAAAAGAAGGAGAAGATGATGATGAGAACTTGGAGATAGAATATTAATGTGGACTTGATGTGGACAAGAATACAAAGAGAGAAAACAAGAGCATGATCTTGATGTGGACACCAAGATGCCTAAATGCATGGCAAATGCCTCCTTTTATAGGCCAAAATTGGGAACTATTGATTTGATGACTAATTGATGAGTAGATGGCCAACCCTTGACTTGGTAACAATCCTTGTCTTCTCTTGTCTGCCCAAAACATCATTGATGACGTCACAATTAGAGCCACTTGAAAACATGAAAGTTCTAGGTAATTGTCTCAGCTTTCTTGTGTAAAAACGTTAGCTCATTTTGACTTCTAGAACTCCAGATATGGCCAAAACACTGAACAGTGCTTGGGCTGGAGGACAAATTTAGGCTTCTTTGTTGTTGCAATAATTTGGACTTGAAAATGGCCTTTTTAGATCTTGGGCTCCATATGAAAGTTGTAGGCCTATGTCTTACCTTTCCATCCATATAAAGTAAACCTAAATCTGAGATCTATAGCTCCAGATATGACCCAATTACCAAATAGTGTTCCGGTTTGGATTGCACCGACATTTCTTTTCTAAGTTTGATCATCTCTTTGCCTTTGCAATTGAAGTTCTTAAAGTCATCAATCAATCCTTTCATTTATGTGATACACCTGCATTTAAAATGAACATTTACCACAAATTAAAGGTATCTTATATTTTAGATAGATTATTATAAAATGTACTTTAGTTAAGGAGTTATTGATACTTCAAGTGCAAAATGATGATATAAAACCATGATAAAAATGCACTTTTGAGTACTAATCACTTATATTATTATAAAACATGTTTTAGTTAAGGAGTTATTGATACTTCAAGTGCAAAATGATGATATAAAACCTTGATAAAAATATACTTTTAAGTATCAATCAGTATGGGCTATAAGAATGCCAAGTATTTGTTGTACCAAGTGTTATACAACATAAATCTAGATTAGTCATTTAACAAGAAAAGTATTAAAGAGTGAATAAAATAACAAATACAAAACAGGTTAGTATCAAACATTAAAGTCCATATTAAGTTTGCGTTATACTTATTCTTACACCATTAGTATAACTTTTTCACCTTGACATAATAAACTTAGCTAAACATAATGAAAGAATAAATAAATAAATAAAATAAGAACTTAAATAACTTAAAAGTTAACTAAGTAAAGAAAAGAAAATGAAAAGTATAAACAAGATATTAATGAAAATAAAACTTAAAAATACAAAGTGAGAAAGCAAAAGCATGATCTTGATCTGGAGACCAAGATGCCTAAATATATGGGCTAATATTGGGAACTATTGATTTGATAACTAATTGATGAATGGGTGGCCAACTCTTGACTTGGTGACAATCCTTATCTTCTCTTGTCTGTCCTAAATGTCTTTGATAACATTAGAATTGGAACCACTTAAAAACATGAAAATTCTAGGAAATTATCTCAGGTTTTCAAGGAGAAAAAAATAGAGGTCATTTGGCTTTTTACAACTCCAGATATAGGCCGAACACTAAACAATGTCTGGGCTAAAGGATAAATTCAGACTTCTTTTTTGTTGCTACAATTTGGACTTGAAAATGACCTTTTTAAATCTTGGACTCCATATGAAAGTTGTAGGCCTATATCTTACCTTTCCATCCATATAAAGTATACTTAAATTCAAGATCTACAGCTCTAGATATGACCTAATTAAAAAATAGTATTCTACTTTGGACTTCACCAACATCTCTTTTCTAAGTTTGGTCATCTCTTTATCCTTTCAATTTCAGTTTTTAAGTTCATCAATCAATCCTTTTATTTATGTGAAAAACTTATATTTAAAATAAATATTTATCATAAATTAAAGATATTTTATATTATTAAATATGTTATCATAAAATATACTTTAGTTAAGGAGTTATTGATACTTTAAGTGCAAAATGATGATTTAAAACCTTGATAAAAATAAATTTTTAAGTACTAATCACACCCCCAAACTAGTTACTAGTCCCTAGTAATCAAAGCATTAAAATAGAAAAATAATTTGCAAATTCCACAAAGCAAGATATTCATCATTCAACTTCTATTAATCTATCCAGGTAAAAAAACTCTAATTAAATTTATATATCTGCTCAATACCTCTTAAACAAGATATTAATAAACCTTTCTTTTATGCTTGATAAATCAACATATAGTTATGAGGCTTTACTTGGAAGAAAACAAAATTCTTGTTCTGGTATTTAACATTAACTTTCTTGGGTTCAGATTTTTTTCTTTTTTTATTTTTTAAAAATACATATACATGTAACTTAAAAACACAATGCATCTTTAAACTAGTAACAAACTTTTGGCTAATGACTCCCACACTAGTTGGTCTTAGGGCATTAGGTGTTGAGACACCCCTACGAGCTTAGTAACTCGGGTTACCAATACTGATACATAGATAGTGCAATGTTTGATTTTCTTAAGCTTTTCTCCTTAATCCATGTAACAAGCATTGGGTCGACAGCTCCCAAGTTAGTTGACTTTATGGTATCAGGTGTTAAAACACCCCTTCGAGCTTAATTGATTAGGTTAGGAAAACTACAAAACAAAACTTATCTATATTTTTATTATCTATATTTTTTTCTTTTTTTTTGTTTTTTATTTTTTAAAATTATATGCTATCTCTTTCTCATAGTTGTTACCTTTAACAAAAGAATATAAATAATGTAATAATCCAATGTAACAAGCATTGGGTCGACAGCTCCCAAGTTAGTTGACTTTATGGTATCAGGTGTTAAAACACCCCTTCGAGCTTAATTGATTAGGTTAGGAAAACTACAAAACAAAACTTATCTATATTTTTATTATCATTATTTTTTTTTGTTTTTTATTTTTTAAAATTATATGCTATCTCTTTCTCTTAGTTGTTACCTTTAACAAAAGAATATAAATAATGTAATAATCCAACGTACAACTCACAATTATATGTTAAAGTGTGTGTGTGTGTCTGTGAAAATTAAGGTTTAAGAATAAATATTAAATAAGTATATGAATAGAATTAAGTGATAATAATACGAGAGTTTGTAAACCTAAATATTTTTAGAAGTATTATAATAGACTTTTTTAAGAATGGTTACTAAGATGCGTCTCAAGAGTCCCTTTAATAAAAGAGTTCCTTTACTCTGTCATCCTAGTAACAATAATTTTGCACATGCTTTATAAAATAGAAAACACAGTTAGTTAATTTTTTCATCAACTACTACCCTTTATGGAAAAGATAGTTAATTTTTTTTGTCAACTACTACCCTCCCCCCTTCCCTAACCAAAACAAGACATTGTCCTCAATGTCCTAGAGTAGAAAGATAGAATATAGAAAACATCATCTAAAATAACAAACACTAACAAACCTGAAACACACTTAAATAAATATAAGAAACAACAAAAGACAATAAGAAAAGCAAAAGACATAAAGATTCACAAATGAAGACTCAAATCTAATCTAAACTTTTTATGGCTTTTCTTAGATAACTAATTTATGCAACTCATGGAGGGGTCCATTACAGGAATAAAAAATTATAGTTGGTTAATCAATTATACAACAGTAGCATAATAACTTATCATAATAATCATTAACATTTAACAAACCTATGGGTTTATGGTGAATGTGCAGTTGGGCCCAAGAGAGATATGAAAGATCTTTTCCAATGTACCTAAACCACTTGGTAAGGCAATGAAGGCATCAGCATGGTTAAACATTGCATTCATTCGAGTAGACACTGTGGAGACTTGTAGTTTCTCTGTAATTGTTTTTCCAATGATGTTTTCTTGTACTAAAGCTTTGGGGACAACCCCCAAAACTTGACTACCTCCTAAAAATACAACCCCTATTAACCCAAGACTACTTCCCTCATACACTAAATGAATCTTTCTCTCAGCTAGCACCTGACCAAGATGATTTGCTGATTCTAAAACTCCTTTTCTTTCCTAAAACTAGATCCACCGAAAACAAAAATAGTTCTTATATGATGACCTAGGAACTTGTCATTTCTACACACTTCTATATTTGTTGAATGTATGGGTTGAGTAGAAATGAAAGGAAGGAAGAGAAGATTTTATAGATAAGAAATTAAAACGACAATCATACCACCTATATGTAGGCCAACTAGAGTCTTACACATGTTTTTTTCTATTTTATTTATTTATTTATTTATTTTTAAAAAAGCATGTGTATATACACGTAATTATGATTGTGACTCACATCTTCCCTTGGTTTTAGATCTAAGAATGACTTAAACGTCCTCTATGGATCGGGGATAGACTTCCTATCCAATCTTCTTAAAAACTAGCAAACACGGTCTTTTTTAGTCAGATTCCTAAGACTAAGTCGATCATGTTCTTTAATTAGTACTCAAAAGTGCATTTTTATGATGGTTTTATATCATCATTTTGCACTTGAAGTATCAATAACTCCTTAACTAAAGTACGTTTTATAATAATCTATCTAATAATATAAGATACCTTTAATTTGTGATAAATGTTCATTTTAAATGCAGGCCTATCACATAAATGAAAGGATTGATTGATAACTTTAAGAACTTCAATTGCAAAGGCAAAGAGATGATCAAACTTAGAAAAGAGATGTCAGTGAAATCCAAACCAGAACACTATTCAGTAATTGGGTCATATCTGGAGCTATAGATCTCAGATTTAGGTCTAGTTTATATGGATGGAAAGGTAAGACATAGGCCTACAACTTTCATATGGAGCCCAAGATCTAAAAAGGCCATTTTCAAGTCCAAATTGTTGGAACAACAAAGAAGCCCGAATCTATCCTCCAGCCCGAGCACTGTTCAGTATTTTGGCCATATCTGGAGTTCTAGAAGTCGAAATCAGCTGAATTTTTTACACAAGAAAGCTGAGACAATTGCCTAGAACTTTCATGGTTCAAGTGGCTCTAATTTTGACATCATCAATGATGTTTTGGGCAGACAAGAGAAGATAAGGATTGTCACCAAGTCAAGGGTTGGCCATCTACTCATCAATTAGTCATCAAATCAATAGTTCCCAATTTTGGCCTATAAAAGGAGGCATTTGCCATGCATTTAGGCATCTTGGTGTCCACATCAAGATCATGCTCTTATTTTCTCTCTTTGTATTCTTTATGCTTTGTTTTCATTAATATCAAGTTTATGCCTTTCATTTCCTTTCCTTTGCTTTCTTAACTCTTATCTTATTTATATTCTTATTTTGTTTATCTATTTTTCTTTCTTCCATTATGTTTAGCTAAGTTAATTATGTCAAGGTGAAAAGGTTACACTAATGGTGTAAGAATAAGTATGGTATAAACTTAATATGGACTTTAATGTTTGATACTAACATGTTTTATATTTGTTATCTCGTTCACTCTTTAATACATTGCTTGTTAAATGACTAATCTTGATTTATGTTGTATAATAATTGGTACAACAAATGCTTGACACTTTCATAGACCATACTGTATGGTATAACCGACACCTGAGCTATGAAAGGAACTTGATTTCTTGTTAACATAAGTTATAATCATGAATGCTTGATAAAATTTACAAGTATTAGTATTAATTGAATAAGATGACTAATGTAATCATGTTAACAATCTATAATCTGATTGGAACCTCCTTTATGTGTGGTTTCCAATTGAATAATAAGAGTTTATATTATACTTGTTTGACATACCATTAATGGAACCTCTAACCTTGACATTTGATATTATCACTGTTTAATCCTTACATTAATATTTCATCTCCAAGTTTTCATCATCATCATCATCTTCTTCTTCTTCTCTTTCTTTACTACTACTACTACTACTATTATTGTTATTATTATTATTGTTGTTGTTATTATTATTGCTGTTATTACTATTATTGTTGTTATTGTTATTATTGTTATTGTTGTATTGTTGTTATTTATAATTTATACAATATCCTCCCTGTGGTTCGACCCCAGTCTTGCCGGGTTATTTATTACTTCGACACTCCTGCACTTGGGAGAAGACATCAATCTTTTTGTCGTGTCATTCTTTATGAAAATAAGGTCATAAATCATGAATTGCATGATGCACATATCCACTAGGATGTATCTCAATAGTTAATAGAAGATTATCAAAAGACTCCTTACCCAGACCATCCTTAATGATTTATATTTTATCTTCACGGTTTAAAGATATCATTCCTAAAGAATGACATTGTGCATTACAAATCCATCTGGCACATTGATGATAGAATTTTAATCATTTTGCATGATGTTTCATTGCAAAAATGCTTTTACATGTTCCAAGCATGTGCGAAATGAAGGAATTAGAGGACTCACCTCATAATCGGACCTTTGCTTCAATTAACTAGAGAATATCTTTAGGAATTCCATGATTCATTAACAACCTCAATCTTGCACATCTTGCATGATAAATTTTTGTAATCACATTCTAAGGCAGAGTGGGAAAATACTTTTTCCATGTTTTCAAGATTAATGTCCATTTTCAAATGAGAATTGGAAAAGAGATTCAAATAATTACACAAATATATACACTAATATCAGTTATTATGGGAAGCTGCAAGAACCGACTGAAGTCACAGAGTACCGTTGTCCACCATTTAATTAGGGTGAGAGAAACTAGCAAAAATCACTTAAAAAAAACACAAAAACAATGTGATGAAAAAAAATCAATCTTTATATACAGGATCACCCAATTTAATAGAGTCATTTTCAACTCAAAAATTATCAAAGTAAACTTCCAAACAATGTCCATTTACCTTAAAAACATTGTCATTCTTTGGATTCTTGATATCATAAACCCCATATAGATACACAGGTTTCACAATAAATGGACCACTCCATCTTGATCTTAGTTTTCTGGGAAATAAATACAGTCGAGAATTATAAAGCAAAACCTTTTTACCAAGATTGAATGTTTTTCTTAGTATTTTCTTATCATAAAACAGTCGAGAATTATAAAGCAAAACCTTTTGACCAAGATTGAATGTTTTTCTTAGTATTTTCTATCATAAAACTCTTTGATTCTTGCTTTATGAATTATTGAATTTTCATATACATCATTTCTTATTTCTTCAAGCTCATTTATTTGTAATTTTTGCAGTTGACTAGCATCATCAAGATTTGAATTGAAAGCTTTAATAGCCCAATAAGCTTCATATTTAAGTTTCACACGCAAGTGATAAGGTTTTTCATAGACTAGTCTATAAGGTGACATATTTAATGATGTTTTATAAGCAGTTCGATAAGCCCAAAGTGCATTATTAAGTCTTAAAGACGAATCTTTCCTATTAGGGTTTACTATTTTCTTTAAAATGTGTTTGATTTTCCTATTAGCAAGCTCTACTTGTCCACTTGTTTGAGGATGATAGGGGGTGGCAACTTTGTGTGTGATTCCATATTTTTCATTAAAGACTCAAATGGCCTATTGCATAAATGTGTTCCACCATCACTTATCATAGCTCAAGGGATTCCAAATCGACTCAAAATATTTTCTTTCAAAAACTTTATCACTGTTTTGTGATCATTGTTTTGACTTAGCCTCTATCCATTTTAAAACATAATCTATTATGACTAATATGTATAGGAAGCCAAATGATGAACGAAATGTACCTATGAAATCTATACTCCAATAGTCAAATATCTCAATGACAAGAATAGGATTTAAAGGCATCATATCATGTTTTGAAATAGATCTTAACTTTTGAAAATTTTCACAAGACTTGCAGAATGCATATGAGTCCTTGAACATGGTGGCCTAGTAAAATTCACTTTGTAACATTTTTGTAGTTGTCTTTCTTAATGAGAAATGGCCCCCACATGCTTCATAATGACAAAATTTAATGACACTACTTACCCCATTATTGGGAATGCATCTTTAAAATATTTGATTAGGACAATATTTGAATAAATATGGGTCATCCAAATGAAAGTTCTTCACTTCGTTCAAGAACTTTCTTTTATCTTGGGTACTCTAATGAGTTGGCAATTATCCTGAAATAAGAAAATTGACAATATTAACAAACCAAGGTATTGTAGAGACAGAAAGTAAAGATTCATCTAGAAAGTAGTCATCAATTGGTATGATGTTAGTTTTTGAATATGTTGTCAATCTTGACAAATGATCTACAAAAACATTTTCGGTGCCTTTCTTATGTTTGATTGTGATATCAAATTCTTGAAGTAACAAAATTCACCGCACCAATCTAGCCTTAGAATCTTCCCTAGAAAGAAGATATTTCAATGCTCCATAATGACTAAAAACAACAACAAATGAGCCAACAAGATAAGACCTGAATTTTTTACATGCAAATACTACTACAAGTAATTCTTTTTCAATGGTGGTGTAATTCATTTTAGCACTATTTAAAATTTTACTTGCATAGTAAATCACATAAGGTTTCTTATATTTTCATTGTCCCAAACCAACACTTACGACATAATCACTAGCATCACATATTATTTCAAAAGGTAATGACCAATCAAGAGATTAAATGACAGGAGCACAAGTAAACAAGTTTTTAAGTTTAACAAAGGCTTCTTCACAATGTTCAGTCCATTCAAAAATATTATCCTTTGTTAGAAGGTTACCTAAGAGCTTAGATATTACACTAAAATATTTAATGAACCTTCTATAAAAACCAGCATGTTCTAAGAATGATCTAACATCTTTAATAGATTTTAGTGTTGGTAAGTTAGCAATTAACTCGATTTTAGATTTGTCAACCTCAATTTCTTTTGATGAAACAATGTGACCAAGTACAATGTTGTTTGTTATCATAAAGTAACATTTTCCCCAATTCAAGCAAGATTCCTCTCTTCAAACCTGCTCAAAACCTTTTCTAAGTTAGTCAAATAATCATTAAATGAATTATCAAAAACAGAAAAATTATCCATAAAAATCTCAAGAAAATGCTTAACCATATCACTAAATATATTGAGTATGCATCTTTAAAATGTGGTTGATGAATTACATAATCCAAAAGGCATCTTTCGATATGTAAAAGTACCAAATGGACATGTGAAAGTAGTCTTCTCTTGATCTTCCAATGCAATTTTAATTTGGTTGTAATATGAATAGCCATCTAGAAGACAATAAAATTCATGACTTGCAGCTCTTTCTCGGATTTGATCCATGAAAGGTAAAGGAAAATGATCTTTTCTAGTCATTGAATTAAGTTTCCTATAGTCAATACACATGCGTCAACTAGTAACAATCCTAGTAGGAATTAACTTATTGTTCTTATTTGTTATCACAGTGACGCTAGACTTCTTGGGTCCAACTCGTGTATGACTTACCCATTTGCTATTAGAAATAGGATAAATGATTCCATTATCTAGAAGCTTAATGACTTTATTTTTCACTGCTTCTTTCATATAGGATTGAACCTTCATTGCATTTCCCTAGAGGGTTTAGCATTTATCTCTAAATAAATTCTGTGTACAAATCAAAGGACTAGTACTTTTTATGTCAGCTATGGTCCATTCTAATGTATTTTTATGCATTTTCATACTTTGTAATAACTTACCTTCTTAATGTGCATTAAGTTTGGAAGAGATTATTATCGAAAAAGTTTCATTTTCTTTTAAAAATAAGTATTCAAGATTGAATGACAATGGCTTGAAATCAGGTTTGAGTGGTTGAACACTTAAAGGTATGGACTTAATTGATCGTGGTGACAATTCCTCAATTTGTGGTCTTTAATTACTTGCCTTTGATTCTTCCTTAAAATAAATCATTTGAAAATTATCAGATTCATTGACACGACTAAAAGATTGATATCTTCTTCCAAGTGTAGGAGTGTCGAAGTAATAAATAACCTGGCAAAATCGAGGTCGAACCATAAGGAGGTTAATTGTATAAATTATAAATGACAATAATACAACAATAACAACAACAACAACAATAATAACAACAACAATAGTAGTAGTAGTAGTAAAGAAAAAGAAGAAGATAATGAGAACTTTGATATGGAATATTAAAGTAAGGATTAAACAATGATAATAACAAATGTCAAGGTTAGAGGATCCATTAATGGTATATCAAACAAGTATAGTATAAACTCTTATTATTCAATTGAAAACCATATATAAAGGAGGTTCTAATCAGATTATAGATTGTTAATATGATTACATTAGTCATCATATTCGATTAATGTTAATGCTTGTAAATCTTGTCAGGCATTCATAATTATAACTTATTTTAATAACAAATTAAGTTCCTTTCATAACTTAGGTGTCGGTTATACCATATAGTATGGGCTAAATGCCAAGCATTTGTTGTACCAAGTGTTATACAATATAAATCAAGATTAGTCATTTAACAGGCAAAATTCTTGTTCTATTATTTAAGGTTAACTTTCTTAGGTTGGGATTTTTTTAAAAAATATATATATGATTGTGCATCAAAAGTATCATTAAGTCTCTTATTTTA
>SRLM01000451.1:0-29544 GCA_015708895.1 Populus ilicifolia
ATAAAACCATGATAAAAATGCACTTTTGAGTACTAATCACACTATTTAAAGTTTACTTGCATAGTAAATCACATAAGGTTTCTTATCTTTTCTTTGTTCCAAAACAACACTCATGGCATAATCACTAGCACCACACATTATTTTGAATGGTAATGATCAATTTGAAGGTTGAATGACAAGAGCAGATGTAAGCAAGTTTTTAAGCTTAACAAAGGCTTTTTCAAATTGTTCAAACCATTCAAAAATATTTTTCTTTGTTAGAAGGTTACAAAATGGCTTAGATATAACACTAAAATCTTTAATGAACATTCTATAAAAACTAGTATGTCTTAAGAATAATCTAACATTTTTAACAGATTTTGGTGTTCACAAGTTGGTAATTAATTCAATTTTAGATTCGTCAACCTCAATTCCTTTTTATAAAACAATGTGACCAAGTACAATGTCGTTTATTACCATAAAAGGATATTTTCCTAATTTGGCACAAGATTCTTCTCTTCACTCCTACTTAAAACCTTTTCTAAGTTAGTCAAACAATCATCAAATGAATCGTCAAAAACAGAAAAATCATCCATGAAAATCTCAAGAAAATGTTCAACCATATCATTAAATATACTAAGCATGTATCTTTGAAATCTGGCTGGTGCATTACATAATCCAAAAGGCATCCTTTGATATGCAAAAGTACCGAATGGACATGTGAAAGTACTCTTCTCTTCATCTTCTAATGCAAGTTCAATTTGATTATAACCTAAATAGTCATCTAGGAAACAATAAAATTCATGACATGTAACTCTTTCTAGGATTTGATCCATGAAAGGTAAGGGGAAATGATCTTTTCTAGTCATTGAATTAAGTTTCCTATAGTCAATGCTCATGCGCCAACCAGTAACAGTCCTCGTTGGAATTAACTCATTTTTTTATTTGTTATCACAATAACTCTAGACTTCTTGGGTATAAGTTGGGTAGGACTTACCTATTTGCTATAAAAAATTGGACAAATAATTCCATTATCTAGAAGTTTAATGACTTCATTCCTCACTACTTCTTTCATATTAGGATTAAGCCTTCATTGCATTTCTCTAAAGGGTTTAACATTTTCCTCTAAATAAATTTTGTGTGTGCAAATCATAGGACTAATTCTTTTTATATCAACTATGGTCCATCCTAAAGCTTTTTTGTGCATTTTCAAAGTTTGTAATAACTTACCTTCTTGATGTGCATTTAGTTTGGAAGAATTATTATTGTAAAAGTTTTATTTTCTTTCAAAAATGAGTAATTAAAAATGAATGGAACAACTTCAAATCAAGTTTTGGCGGTTGAACACATAAAGGTGTAGACTCAATTGATCATGGTGGCAATTCTTCAATTTGTAGTCTCCAATTACTTGCCTTTGATTCTTCCTGAAAATAAACCATTTGCAAATTCTCAAACTCATTAAATTTAATTTCACTGGAAATAGTTTCAAATTGATCATGAACTAATTTTTCAATAAAGTTCATTTCCTGTAAATCATTATTATCTCTAGGTTGCTTGCAAATGTTGAAAATATTTATCTCCAATATCATGTTTCCAAATGATAACTTCATCAGTCCATTCCTATAATTAATCAATGTGTTAGATCTTGCAAGAAATGGATATCCTAAAATAATAGGAATTAAATGACATGCTTCAACAATTTGTGTATCTAGGATAATAAAATCCACAAGATAAATGAATTTATCAACTTGTACTAACATATCTTCAACTATTCCTCTAGGCACTTTTACAAATCTATCAGCAATTAATAGAGTTACAAAAGTTGGTTTTAACTCTCCTAGATTGAGACTTTGAAAGACTAAATATGGAAGTAAATTCACACTAGCTCTGAGATCAAGTAAAGCTCTTTCAATTTTATGTTCTCTAATAAAGTACAAAATTATAGGACAACCAGGGTCTTTATATTTCAAAACATTATTGTTCTGAAGAATGACACTTGTTCGGCTAAAAAGACTTTTTTTTCATATCTAGTTGTCTCTCATAGTGCACAGATCTTTTAAAAATTTAGCATAAGAAGGTATTTGTTTAATAGCTTCCAACAAAGGTACATTGATCCTTACCTGTTTGAAAGTTTTAAAGATTTTAGAGTTGTGATTGACTTTCCTTTATTTGGTCATGGCATGAGGAAATGGAAGTGGTGGTCGGGAATCAATCTTTTATTTGCAATGTTCAGCTTTAACCCCTTCCTTACCCTCAAAGATTAACTTATCATCTTTCTCACAACGTTCAAGAGTGGGTTTTTCAATAACCTTACCACTGCGAAAAGTGATGACTGATTTAACTTGATCCATATGATGCTTTGCGGAACTAGTTATTGATTGTCTCTTGCTTTTCAATGAATGCATACAATGTTTCCTTAAGATTTCTTTTAGGAGGTGGAGCATAAGGAGGTGCATATCCATGAGAATTTTGGATATTATGGTGTTTTTGAAATGGTGGTTGTGAAGTTTGTACATTGTTGTTATTCTCACTCTTCCAACTGAAATTTGGGTAATTTTTCCAACCAAGATTGTATGTTTACAAGTGTAGGTTATGATTGGGTCTTTTAAAACTGTTTAAAGTATGGGCTTATTCATAGAGACATTCTTTAAATGAAGGCAAAGTTAGACAGATATTGGTTGAATGTTCATTGGTTTCACAGATTTGACACACAATGTCTTGAATAGTTTTAATTAATCATTTTTTTTAATTCTAGTGCTTC
This sequence comes from Populus ilicifolia, assembly GCA_015708895.1. NCBI lineage: Eukaryota > Viridiplantae > Streptophyta > Magnoliopsida > Malpighiales > Salicaceae > Populus > Populus ilicifolia. The sequence continues at coordinate 2,741 of SRLM01000451.1, forward strand.
AACTTTTCTAGCTAAAAATGCAAATTTGGCTTGAAGGTCATGATATTTCCTAAAGTTGTACATATCTTCACTAGATGTATAAGGTTGAGTCTTACCTAGTGCCTCATAAGTACTTGTAGTGTTCTAATTTTGAGCATTTTCAGCTAGTAAGTCTAGGTATTTAATTGCTTTATCAGTGTCTTTATTTTCAAAGGAAATGAAATATATGAACAAGATATTAATGAAAGCAAAACTTAAGCATTACAAAAATACAAAGAGAGAAAGCAAGATGCCTAAATGTATGGAAAATGCCTCCTTTTATAGGCCAAAATTAGGAACTATTGATTTGATGACTAATTGATGAGTTGGTGGTCACATCTTGACTTGGAGACAGTTCTTATCTTCTTATCTGAATAAAACATCATTGATAACATTAGAATTTTAACTAGAACTCCACAACTTTGAAATTTTCTCAGCTTTCTAGGAAAAATAATTGAGGTCATTTCGATTTCTAGAACTTAAGATATAGGCTTAACATTATACAATGTTTGGGCTGCAGCATAAATTCAGACTTCTTCGTTGTTGCTACATTTTAGATTTTTAAATCTTGAACTCCATGTAAGTTATAGGCCTATGTCTTATCTTTTTATCCATACAAAGTAGATCTAAATCCAAGATCTAGAGCTCCAATTATGCCCTAATTATTGAATAATATTCCAGTTTAGACTGTATCAACATATCTTTTTTAAGTTTGGCCATTTCTTTGTCCTTCCAATTTTAGTACTAAAACTCATCAATCAATCAATCCTTTTATTCATGTGATAGGCTTGTATTTAGGATGAACATTTACCATAAATTAAAGGAATCTTATGGTATTAGACTTGTTATTATAAAATATATTTTAGTTAAGGAGTTATTGCTATTTTAAGTGCAAAATGATGATATAAAACCTTAATAAAAACACACTTTTAAATGGTAATCATGGAGCCACACATCGGCTTTAGTGAAGATAAAAAATAAGTGGATTAGAAACACCTCTTTTCTCTTCTTGTAGTAGCAGTAAAGGATGCTTCTATCTTCAAAACCAAGAAAAATCCATAAAGGCAATTCATTATATTATGTTTTTTACATATATGATATTTAGTTTCACTTTCTTCTCTTTTGATAAGTGGCTGACGTGGTGAAAAAGGGGAGATGCTGGTCATTCAAGAGATAGTGTTGTAGATGCCCTAGATAAGATAGAAGAAGTCTTTGATGATGGTACTTACAGTAGTGATGCTACTAAAGTTGGCATTGTTGGATTTGCTGCTAGCGGGGGTAGGTGTGATGTAGAGGAGCTAGTGTCTGCTAGTAGAGAAATTTGTTTGATGGTGATGGTGTTTTGCTAGTGGTGATGTCAACTGCAGGGAAAAGGCTAAACACAAGGGCTTTGTCATGGTGGTGGTAAATCAATTTGTGGTGGCTTCGGGTGGATTGATTAGAGGAGGATATTGTAAGGTGGAAATGTGCATAATAGAAAAGCTACTCTTGGTGGTTGTGAGTAGTGGTGAAGAGGGGAAAGGTTGGCATTAAGGTTGGTTCCATGGTTGATTACTAGTGGAAGGTTGACAGCTGTGGGAAGAAAGAAGGAGGTTGTTTTGGGTAGTGTTGGTTCATGGATGGTGGTTGACTTACAAATGGAAGGTGTGACCAATGTTTATGGAAAAATGAGAGGTGAATAGAGTAAGGACTTTGATATTTTTATTTATGTATTTGTTTTCCTTTTAAAGTAATGGAATGAGCGAGAGATCTAATTCTTTGGCTAGTCGATGGTTTAGCTTTTTTAAGGGCTCAGGCCAAAATGTTTTTATGGCCTTTTTTTATTTTTTGTGTGCCCCTCTAGTAGATTCCTTCACCATTTTATAGGAAATAAAATCTTTATCATATTCCTCTCAATTACTTGGTTCTTAAGCAACCTGATTTTTTTAATCCCTCATTTTTTTTCCTTTTCACTTTTGGTCTATTTACCTACTTATTATATTTCTTTTATTTTATGTATTTTGAAAAATGCACCATCTATGTCAACTCAATGATAAAAAATAATTAGTTATTTTGAAATGTATGCATTAATAATTGAATGCATTAAAAGTAAATTTTTGAATTTTTAATTCTTTTGAAAAGACCCTGAAAATACTAAAAATGATACAAATATATCAATGACATATTTTTTTGATTTGTTTTTGTATTTAGAAAATATTTAAAAAAAATAAGAGAAAAAAATTAGGTTATGACATTAAGGATAAATTAAAAAACACAAAAAACAATTTAAGTTAACCTAGTTTAACCCACCAAATCCATGACTTAGGCTACGAGGCCAAGATAGTTTTATAGAAAGTAAATAAAAAACAACTTGAGTCAATCTGAGTTAATGTGTAAAATATGCAACTGTAGTCATTAGACTAGGAAAACTTATAAATAGAAAATAGAACAAATTATTGAATGATAAACTAAAAAAAATTCAATCTAAAAATGGACATTAAAACAACAAAAGTCCATTTAGGTTAACTCTCGAAACCCTTGATGACACGACTAAAAGATTGATGTCTTCTTCCAAGTGCAAGAGTGTCAAAGAAATAAATAATCTGATAAAATCGGGGTCGAACCATAAAAAGGTTAATTATACAAATTATGAACAACAACAACAGTAACAACAGTAATAATAGCAATAATAATAATAATAATAATAATAATAATAGTACTAGTAGTAGTAGTAAAGAAAAAGAAGGAGAAGAAGATGAGAACTTTGAGATGAAATATTAACGTAAGGATTAAATAATGATAATAATAAATTTCAAGGTTAGAGAATCCACTAATGGTATGTCAAACAAGTATAGTATAAACTCTTATTATTCAACTGGAAATCACACAGAAAGGAGGTTTCAATTTGATTATAGATTGTTAACATGATTACATTGGTCATCTTATTTGATTAATGCTAGTACTTGTAAATTTCATCAAGCATTCATAATTATAACTTATGTTAACAACAAATCAAGTTTGTTTCATAGCTCAGGTGTCAGTTATATCATATAGTATTGGCTATGAAAGCACCAAACATATGTTGTACCAAGTGTTATACAACATAAATTAAAATTAGTCATTTAACAAGCAAAGTATTAAAGAGTGAACAAAATAACAAATACAAAACATGTTAGTATCAACCATTAAAGTCTATATTAAATTTATACTATATTTATTCTTACACCATTAGTGTAACCTTTTCACCTTGACATAATAAACTTAACTAAACATTATGAAAGAAAGAAAAAGAAATAAACAAAATAGGAACATAAATAAGATAAAAGTTAACTAAGTAAATGAAAGGTATAAACTTGATATTAATGAAAGCAAAATTTCAACATTATAAAAATACAAAGAGAGAAAACAAGAGCATGCTCTTGATCTGGAAACTAAGATGCTTAAATGCATGGAAAATACCTCTGTTAATAGGCCAAAATTCAGAACTATTCATTTTATGACTAATTGATGAGTGGGTGACCAACTCTTAACTTGGTGACAATCTTTATCTTCTCTTGTTTGCCTAAAACATCATTGATAATGTCAAAATTGAAGCCACTTGAAAACATAAAAGCTATAGAAAATTATCTTAGCTTTCTTGTGTAAAAATTTTAGGTCATTTAGACTTTTAGAACTCCAGATATGGGCCAAACACGGAACAATGCTCGGGCTTGAAGATAGATTCACAGCCTTTTTAAGTCTTGGGCTCTATATGAAAGTTGTAGGCCTATGTCTTGCCTTTCCATCCATATAAAGTAGACTAAAATCTAAGATCTATAGCTCTAGATACTACCCAATTACCGAACAGTGTTCCAATTTAGATTGCACCAACATTTGTTTGTCCTTTCAATTTCAGTTCCTAAATTCATCAATTAATCCTTTTATTTATGTGATAGGCTTGCATTTAAAATGAACATTTAGCATAAATTAAAGGTATGTTAAATTAAAGGTATGTTAAAGGTAACAACTAAGGGAAAGAGATAGTATGTAATTAAAAAAAAAGAAGAAAAAGAAAAAGAAAAAAGAAAAAAAATGATAATAATAAAAATATAGATAAGTTTGGTTTCGTAACCTTCCTAACCTAAGCAATTAAGCTTGAAGGGGTGTTTTAACACCTAATACCCTAAAGTCAACTGACTTGGGAGCTATTGACCCAACACTTGTCAAATGAGTTAAGGAGAAAAGCTTAAGGGAATCAAACATTGCACTATTTACATAACAGTATCTCCGACCCGAGTTACTAAGCTCGTTGGGGTGTCTTAACACCTAATTCCCTAAGACCAAAAGGTTTAGGAGTCATTAGCTGAAAGCTCGTTACATGGGTTAAAGATGTATAGTATTTTAAATTATATGTATGTATATTAAAAAAAGACAAAAATAATAATCACAACCTAAGGAAATTAACCTTAAACATCTGAACAAAAATTTTGTTTTCTTCCAAAAAAAGCCCCACAATTATGTGTTGATACATTGAGCACAAAAGAAAGGTTTATGAATATCTTGTTAAGAAGTATTGAGTAGGAATATAAATTTAACGAGAGTTTGTTTATCTGGATAGATTAATGAAAGTTAAATGATGAATACCTTGCTTTTTGAAATTTACAAATTGTTTTTCTATTTTAACGCTTTGATTACTAGGGACTAGTAATAAGCTAGTTGGGGGTGTGATTAATACTTAAAAGTGTATTTTTATCAAGGTTTTATATCATCATTTTGCACTTGAAGTGTCAATAATTCCATAACTAAAGCATGTTTTATAATAACATATCTAATAATATAAGATACCTTTAATTAATGCTAAATGTTCATTTTAAATGCAGGCTTATCATATAAATAAAAGGGTTGATTGATGAATTTAAGAACTGAAATTGAAAGGATAAAGAGATGGCCAAACTTAGAAAAGAGATGTCGGTGCAATCCAAACCAAAACACTGTTCGGTAATTGGGTCATATCTGGAGCTATAGATCTCAGTTTAGGTCTACTTTATATGGATGGAAAGGTGTGACATAGACCTACAACTTTCATATGGAGCCCAAGATCTAAAAAGGCCATTTTCAAGTCCAAATTATTGCAACAATAAAGAAGTCCGAATCTGTCCTCCAGCCTGAGCACTGTTTAGTTGTTTGGCCATATTTGGAGTTCTAAAAGTTGAAATGAGTTGAATTTGTTAGACAAGAAAGCTAAGATAATTGCCTACAACTTTCATGTTTTCAAATGGCTCCAATTTTGACGTTATCAATGACGTTTGGGGTAGACAAGGGAAAATAAAGATTGTCACCAAGTCAAGAGTTGGCCACCTACTCATCAATTAGTCATCAAATCAATAGTTCTCAATTTTGGCCTATAAAAGGAGGCATTTGCCATGCATTTAGGCATCTTGGTGTCCAGATCAAAATCATACTCTTGCTTTCTCTCTTTGTATTTTTTGTATTGCTTATGCTTTGCTTTTATTAATATCAAGTTTATGTCTTTCATTTCCTTTTCTTTGCTTTGGTAACTCTTATCTTATTTATGTTTTTATTTTTTTTTATCTATTTTTCTTTCTTTCATTATGTCTAGCTAAGTTTATTATGTCAAGGTGAAAAGCTTACACTAATGGTTTAAGAATAAGTATAGTATAAATTTAATACGGACTTTAATGTTTGATATTAACATGTTTTATATTTGTTATTTTATTCACTGTTTAATACTTTGCTTGTTAAATGACTAATCTTGATTTATGTTGTATAATACTTGGTACAACAAATGCTTGGCACTTTCATAGTCCATACTATATAGTATAACCGACACCTGAGCTATGAAAGGAACTTGATTTGTTGTTAACATCAGTTATAATCATGAATGCTTGATGAAATTTACAAGTATTAGTGTTAATTGAATAAGATGACTAATGTAATCATGTTAACAATCTATAATCAGATTGGAACCTCCTTTATGTGTGGTTTCCAATTGAACAATAAGAGTTTATATTATACTTGTTTGACATACCATTAGTGGATCCTCTAACATTGACATTGATTGTTATCGTTGTTTATCCTTATTTTAATTTTTCATCTCAATGTTCTCATCAATTTTTCTTCTTCTTATTTATTATTGTTGTTGTTATTACTACTAGTACTACTACTACTATTAGTATTATTATTGCTACTATTATTCTTGTTTTTGTTATTGTTATGATTGTTGTTATTTATAATTTGTACAATTAACCTCCCTATGATTCGATCTTAGACTTGTCGGGTTATTTATTACTTCGACACTCCTGCACGTGGGAGAAAGACATAAATCTTTTAGTCGTGTCAAATGATAATAGTAAATGTCATGGTTAGAGGATCTACTAATGGTATGTCAAACAAGTATAATATAAATTCTTATTACTCAAGTGGTAACCACACACAAAAGAGATCCCAATCAGATTATAAAATATTAACATCATTACATTTGTTATCTTATTTGATTAATGCTAATACTTGTAAATCTCATCAGACATTCATGATTATAACTTATGTTAACAATCAATTAAGTTCCTTTCATAGTTCAGGTGTCGGTTATACCATACAGTATGGGCTATAAAAGTGTCAAGCAGTTGTTGTATCAAGTGTTATACAATATAAATCTAAATTAGTCATTTAACAAGTAAAGTATTAAAGAGTTAACAAGATAGCAAATATAAAACATGTTAGTATCAAACATTAAAGTCCATCTTGAGTTTACATTATACTTATTCTTACACCATTAGTACAACCTTTTCACCTTAACATAATAAACTTAGTTAAACATAATGAAAGAAAGAAAAATAAATAAACAAAATAAGATAAAGGTAACTAAGTAAAGGAAAGGAATTAAAAGGCATAAACTTGATATTAATGAAAGCAAAACTTAAGCGTTATAAAAATACAAAGAGAGAAAGCAAGAGCATGATCTTAATCTGGAAACCAAGATGCCTAAATGTATGGTAAATGCCTCATTTATAGGCCAAAATTAGAAACTATTGATTTGATGACTAATTGATAAGTGGGTGGCTAACTCTTGACTTAGTGACACTCCTTATCTTCTCTTGTCTGCCTAAAATGTTATTGATATTGTCAGAATTGAAACCACTTAGAAATATAAAAGTTGTAGAAAATTGTTTCAGCTTTCTAGGAAAAACAATAGAGGTCATTTGATCTTTTAGAACTCCAGATATGGGTCAAACACTAGACAATGCACGGGCTGGAGGATAGATTCAAAAATTTTTATTGTGGCTGTAATTTGGACTTAAGAATGACCTTTTTAAATATTAGTCATATGAAAGCTATAGGCTTATGTCTTACCTTTCTATCCATATAAAGTAGACCTAAGTTCAAGATTTATAGCTCTAGATATGATTCAATTACCGAATAGTTTTCTGGTTTGGACTGCACCAACATCTCTTCTCTAAGTTTAACCATCTCTTTGTCCTTTCAATTTCAGTTCTTAAATTCATTAATCAATCCTTTTATTTATATGATTGACCTAAATTTAAAATGAACATTTACCATAAATTAAAAGTATGTTATATTATTTGTATAGGGGAGGTGCTATTGATTTTTTTTTAACATTTGAATTTAATTATATAATTATTTGTATAAATTTATGTAGATAGAACAAAAACCAGAGCTGGTTGCTCACGTATGGTCGCAGCTAGTTCGTCTAACAACGATGATGATATCTCCTTAAGTGCCTTTAAAGAAGAGGCACCTACACTACCTGCGTCGTCAACCGATGCTGCCTCTTCCAGTGCTACTTCACAACGCAGAGGTGGCGTGCCTTCATAGTGGAATCAATTTACTCGTCAGTAAGAGGCATAGTGGAAGGATGACCTTTCCATGTAAGTTTGTTAAGATTTTAGTTTTTTGTTTTTTTAAAAAAATTACATTATAATTTATGAAATAATCACTATTGAATTTATTTTATTTATTTTCAGGTTCACAAATATTAAAGTTACCCGATTAATATCATCAACGTTTAAATCATCTATAGAGATTTCATTGTTTCAATGAAGTTAGATATCCAAGCATCCTGAATGGATGCCTCAAATCAATGCATGATTTAACAGGTTTGAGGTTGATATTAATTTATAATTTTTAGCTTATTAATATAATTGTAAATAAATTACTATTATTATTTAAACTTGTTCATTTATACACAGTACAAATTCTACTGGGATGCTGAGCATAACACTGTTGTGAGGAGGGTGTGGGAAAATCACGCGGCAACTAGGTAAGATCGAAAACAATACAAGATTTCTTTTAGACAAAAATTTATGTTTCGAAATGTAATTTTTGATTGCGTGAAGTAGGTTGCGTGGTTTTTGGTATCAAGCAAAAAAAGCTGCGAGGGATAGGGGTTTCCAAGGCTGGAACGATGTTGCGGTTTGGAGGGATTTCAAACCGATATACTTCCTGGAAGATATACGGTCTCATTATATTAAGCACGTGATGTCTAAGCGGTTCACACAACGCTCACGGTCCAATGTTGGCAACCAAAATCGATCAATTCATGGCGGGGTGACAACAAACACTAGCGGCTCCGTTCCGTTTGCTGCACATATGAAACGGATGATAAGATTAATTTAAATGAAATCTATTGTTAAATTCAGTTGTTGTTAATATATCTTTTTTTCATTATAGGCTGCATCTCTTGGACGTGAGTGGAGCCTGATGGAGCTGTTTGTGGAGATGCACGTGTGAAGTCAAGACCACCAAAAAGAGATGCAATAGTTCGTTGATAACCGTGCTCAATATTTTATGGTATGTTTGTTCAACCATTTCATTTTGTAAGTTATTATGTTTATTGAATTGAATATGATGATTACTTTTTTTATTTTATTTTTAGGAGACCTATAATAATCGGTTGAGGGAGAGATACGGGGATGATATTTTAAACCATCTAGAATTCAATAAAAATTAGGTTTACGAGCTCTCTAACACTATGGCTGACAACTTGCGGTCGACCAGCAGTGTTTCAACCGTTGAGAGCTCTCAATCAATATCGAGCTCCAAATCTAAGGAGTTTGTGGCCTTGCAGCAACACACGACTCAACTCATTAAGAAATATAACCACCTATCAGTGAAGTACGTGCAACTCATAGCATCTCAAGTGCAACAAAAAGCGGAGTATAAACAACAAAAAGTGGCTTACGAACAGCTCCGTGAAATAGTTATGAACATGGTAAATAATGGAACATGTATGCCTAATCGTTTTTGGCCGTATAACCACCAGCCTCCTCTAGGATCTCCTCCTCCTCCTCCAGCTTAACCTTTATATTAATTTGTAATAAATATTATTTAACTTTAAAACTTCATTTAATATTTTTTTTGAAACATATTTAGTTTGTAATAAATATTATTTAACTTTTTTTGTTTAATATAAATTTTATTTGTATTACAATTAATTTATATTTTATATTATATATCTTAAATAATTTTAAAAAAATTAGAAAAAAACAATTACCAATGATTTTACCGACAGATTCATTCAGTCGGTATTTTAAACAATCACTGATCAACTTGCCGATGAAATTACTCCATCAGTATTTAACAATAGCTGCCACACTTATCGATGAATTTATAGATGAATATATTTGGTTGGTATTTCATACACTCATTGACTGACTTACCGACGGAACAATTCTGTCGGCATTTGACAGTAGCTGCCACACTTATCGACAAATTTACAAATGGATATATTCGGTCGGTATTTCATATGCTCACTGATAGCCCTACTGACGATTAGTTGTTGTCGGTAAATCGTGATATCACCGACAGAATACAAATCCATTAGTATATTCAAGCGGAAATCTTTTTTTTAGCGCGCAAATTCCATTTGTAAAACCATCAACAAATGGTTTTTTTGTTTTGCTAACCGATATAGCAATGGAATGTTGAATCACCGATGAAAGGTAACCCAATGGACATAATCTGTCGGTGATGATGTCGGTAAAAAAATCACTGACGAACTTCTAATCACACACCAACAGAATTTTTTTGTTGGTAAAACTATGAAATCTTGTAATGTCTTACCTTTTCAGCTATATAAACTAGATCTAAATCCGAGATATACAGTTCCAGATATGATCCAATTACTGAACAGTGTTCTAGTTTGGACTGCACCAACATCTCTTTTCTAAATTTAGCCATCTCTTTGTCCTTTCAATTTCACTTCTTAAATTTATCAATCAATCCTTTTATTTACGTGATAAGCCTGCATTTAAAATGAATATTTACCATAAATTAAAGGTATTTTATATTATTAGATATGTTATTATAAAATATGCTTTAAGTTAAAGAGTTATTGGTACTTCAAGTATAAAATGATGATATAAATCCTTAATAAAAATACACTTTTATGTTACTAATCGTAATAATAACAAAGTATCCTCCTTATAAGGTGTACAAAACTTTAAATAGGCCAGAATTTTAATCTTAACTAGGAAATAAAGCAAAAATCTAAAAACACAAAGGAAAGAATTTGAAATAAATCTAACAAAACTATCAAAACTAGGGGATTCAATGAGATTTTTTTAAAAAAAAGATTTGACAATTTGTATAGTTGCTCCTTTAAGGAAAACAACCTCCAGAAACTCTTGTAAGAATATTTTTAAGTATATATTCTTGTTTTTTTGCATATGAAAGAATGTTTTAGTCTAGATGCAAAAGTTATGTATATTTTCCTAACTTATCCTTTTTTTATATAAGCAAAACTCATTACTTTACCTGAAGTGAAAAATTAATTAAAATCTTTACATATATATTATTATATATATTTATCAAAAAATATTGAATCAAAAAAAAATTACAAGTATAATTTTTTTTAAAAAAAATATATATCAATAAAGAAATATTAGACTTAACAACGTGCTAAATCCTGGCATGCTAAGCCTGTAGCTCACTGGATCCAAACATAAGTGTGGCCAACCTCGTCCATGCTAGTTCTGCCATTAAAAATATATTATAAAACATTTAAAATAAAAATTTTCTTTTAAAGCTACCGATCTTTGTATATTATCATGCCATCTGTTACAGCCCAGTTTGTTATATAACTGTAGTGACCTGCATGATGCCTTTTGCTAGTTTCACTTTTCCTCCAAGTCCTTGCTATTTCTTCTGCTGAAGTTTTTACTGATACTTGACTTCTTTTAGTGATTTACAAGTACTGAAGTTTACTGCTTCCCATTTATTCCCTTTTGTTTATGTATAGTGGAAATGTTTACTGGCTAACATTTTTCTTTAGGGAGAACATCGATGATCTTTAGAATTCACAAGTTAAATCTTTAATGGAGAATATATTCAAAGACACAGAATCAATTCTAGTTCCTTGTGAGAGTGTCATTTGCTGGGGTTAATGTCATCATCTTACTGCACATAATTTTTCGTTTTGAATTAGAAAGCGTGAAAGAGAACTTCAAAACTTGAATATGGAATAGATTGTGCTATTGAATTATGGCATCATAGATAGGTTACACTATTCCATATTGACTCGTGAGCACTGAGCTGTTCATGCATGGTGATTCTGTTTGTGATGTTACTCTTTTTTTCCGGAACGATATGGACGACTGCTGTATGCACATTTTTAATGCTTTTCCAGATGCAATGCAAATAGAGGAAATTCCTAGAGCAATGTTGATGCAAGCATGGAAGAAAGTCTCAGTTCAATCAATGAGTTTGCAACTCTGTTGAAATTCGGGCAAAGCAAATGAGTTGAGCTCCCATGTTCGAGTCCCAGCATTAACAATCCATTGCTAACTTGGTGTCCTTAGCTGTCGAAGTCGTCTATAATCCTAGACGCAAGACAAAGAAAATACTCCGAACATTGCCTAATCGTATCTCTACAAACAGAAAACAGGAAAGGTCACATGATGAAGTGGCTCAAAAACCGTCAATGTGATTACTGTTTCCAAACAAAATTTATTTTTTTCTTCAAAGTCTTTCTAAAGGGTTATGTTATGCCTGACAGTGTACTCCAGCCCAGATCCCCTTGATCGTCGCGGATAATTTGGTATATCATGTGTCGTTTTCTTTTGCAAATCCTAATGTGATCCAGCGTCCCGTTTTGTACCTCTTGAAAGAGAAAAAAATTATTCATCGAAAAAAGTAAATTAGCAGTATGCTCAATCCTGAGCTCAGAAAACAACATTGAAAAGATAGCCAATAGGCTAAACTAGGAAAACACCAGCGTAAATTCCTCCAGCTTTCTCAGTAATTTAAAATCAAAATTAATTTTGATTTTAATTCATTTATTATTATTCAGCAATCCTATAGCTTGATGGAACCACGACAGATTACGAACGTTAGGATTATGTTCAATATGATAAAAAGGAATTAACATTAAAAGCTGCAGCCATTGCTGGTTCCATCGAGCTACAGGATTTCTGAATAAATAATTGACTAAAGAATGGGTGCTTCATGGGCGACAACTTATAAGAACGGTAATCCAAGAAAAAGTTGATACCTGTTTATGTTTATTAATTGAATCTTTGTGCCTTTGGAAGGCTCCCATTGAGTAATTCAATATAAAAAATTGGGTATTTATAAAGAAGAAGAAGAAGGAGATTAGTGTGACTTCAACAAGATCTGTTTAAATGGATATCTAGGAGGCATTTGACAACCATTTTCAGCCTTATTTATTGTCTAGGAAGCCAGTCGGTTACTAAAAAAGTATTCAATCAACGATACTTTGAAGACAAATGCACTCTCCATGGTTCATATTATGCTACACTTGGAAAAATGTGCAGTCTGTTCCGTACAGATTGCATGGCTCTAACCATCTTTAGGAAGTAATGGTAAATACTTCGTACTCTAACTTACGGTTTTTTTGCAATGAACGGGTTTGTTTTTCTTGCTTTGTAGTTACTTTGCGGCGTCAGGTTTTCAACTGTTTTGAGGTAAGATAAGTTGCTATTTCGATAATGTAATTTCTCATTTATGAAAATAAAAAGGTTGGAATGGAGTGTGGAAGTTCATGCAACCCTTTGTCACCATCAGCACAAAACGCTTATGCTTTGCATCTCACACACATCAGGCACCTGTGCATGCACCGAAATGCTTGATTGTGAGCCCTCAGAAAGAAACAAAAGCAATTCATCCTTATATTAAGGATGGCATGGATGTGTGGAAGTTCATGAACTTAGTACGCTGTTAACAAAAACAGAGAAATCCTCTCAGGATAAATTAAGAATAGAGCCATGGGTCTTATCATTTTCTGCTGCTTGAGAAAAAGAAAAGTGAAAAAAAAAAAGGTGGTGGTGGTAGTACTAGCAGCAACTTATCTAAATTTTCAGTTGCATGACAATGATCCATGTCCTATATATGTCAGTGAGAAACTACTTATTCTAAATCCAAATAGCACCGGCTTGTATAAGCAATGGGACTAGCTGGTTCTGGACGTGGAGGCTCATCACCTGCCTTTCATTACCAACCAGCCGTTGGCCTATGAAAACTGCAGGTACGCTCTGTCCAAACCCCAGCTGCACTAGTGCCCTTTCAATTTGTTGTCCATTTGGAATCCTGTCCAGCTCATAAACTGTTGGATTTGCTCCAAATCCACGTATAAGCGACTTGATGGAGTGGCTCATGCAGCAAGAACTCTTGCTGAAAATCACCACTGGCTTTTCTTGTATCATCACATTTAACACATCCATTTAATGTCACAGAGCGTTCAAAGAGTTGGTGTGGTTATTGAGAGGCTTTAGAAGGTGTGTGGGGTGGGTGTATTAATGAAGTTTGTTGAGAGTCTGAAAGGCTTCGCTATGGGGGGCTTGAGCACCTTTGCAGGTTATTTATAATGTTCTTTTATAATTGTTAATTTGCTTACAGTTTCCTGCAGGATAGAAAATAAGAGACTAACGGAAAACTAGTAAGAAGATGTGTTCATAGATTCCCTATTTGCCTAAATTTTTGAATTGCAATTTGCATACGATCGAGAAAAATGTGGTTTTCTGTGCTCTGACGAGGACTTGCATGACGCTTTTTTTTTTTTTAAAAAAAAAAAGACAATTAAATTGTGCGTCATCCATTGGGGACCGATGTCGTCGCTATAAAGCAAGAAAAGGCTACGGATTTCGTCGTCTTAACTCTAGAAAATGACGAAATAAGTCGTTTCTTAAGCAAACGAAATGGGAAAGTGACCGGCTAGAAGAAAAAGTGCAACCATTTAAAATACTGTTTATTTAAAAAAAGATAAATATTTATTCAATCAAGACATAAAAAATTATCTTGTAATATATCAATAGCATGTGTAATATGCTGTCCAAACATAAATAACTTGTCATATACTACCATACTAAATGAAAACTTTGTTGACAAAAATAAAGCATTAGGCAGAACTCTTTTTTAGAGTCAAGGAAATAACTACGAATAACCATCAACTTGTGATAGAAGAATGAGACTTATTATGGCTTGTTATTGGACGTGCAATGCATTACAGCTGAATAATTATTAAGCTCTCTAGCACTCCATTTGACTAGATTCGGCAATTCATTAAAAACATCTATATTGAAATCCTATGAAATTATATATTCTATTAAATGCATAAAATTCTATTTTCTTAACCCACTTCAATTCCTTTCATTAAAAAATGAATCTAGATAAATAAGATAAAAAAATAATATGTGAAATCTTCAAAAAAAAAATTCCTTTTTCACTTTATCTATCCCATATGAAAATATTAATTCTTATTCTTTTTTAGCTCATAATTAAAGGATTTTTGGTTAATTGAATTTAAAGTTTTTTTTTTAATATATGTTGACTATATTTTATATCAATTTGTATCCAGAATATGACATATTAATAACTCAATTAAAATACAATAATTTTCAAGAAAATAATGTTTATTATGGTTAATATTTTTAATTGGAATTATATTCAAAAACTAAAATAAATATTATTTTTTTTAAATAACATTTTTATCTCAGCTTTCCAATGAATAGTAGATTGAAATCAATATATTTATTATTATTTATTAATATATATAATTCTTGATTTATTAATTAAATATATATATAAACTTTTTAATTTACAATTAAAATTATAAAAAAATATTAACAATGCGCACATTTTTATTTTGCATGGAGAAACAAAGAAGCTTCATCCCGCAGTGGCATCTAAACCATTTTAATATATAAAAGTTTTTAGCATTCGTTTACCATCCAAAGCTTTTAGATCACACAATTATAANCGAAATGGGAAAGTGACCGGCTAGAAGAAAAAGTGCAACCATTTAAAATACTGTTTATTTAAAAAAAGATAAATATTTATTCAATCAAGACATAAAAAATTATCTTGTAATATATCAATAGCATGTGTAATATGCTGTCCAAACATAAATAACTTGTCATATACTACCATACTAAATGAAAACTTTGTTGACAAAAATAAAGCATTAGGCAGAACTCTTTTTTAGAGTCAAGGAAATAACTACGAATAACCATCAACTTGTGATAGAAGAATGAGACTTATTATGGCTTGTTATTGGACGTGCAATGCATTACAGCTGAATAATTATTAAGCTCTCTAGCACTCCATTTGACTAGATTCGGCAATTCATTAAAAACATCTATATTGAAATCCTATGAAATTATATATTCTATTAAATGCATAAAATTCTATTTTCTGAACCCACTTCAATTCCTTTCATTAAAAAATGAATCTAGATAAATAAGATAAAAAAATAATATGTGAAATCTTCAAAAAAAAAAATTCCTTTTTCACTTTATCTATCCCATATGAAAATATTAATTCTTATTCTTTTTTAGCTCATAATTAAAGGATTTTTGGTTAATTGAATTTAAAGTTTTTTTTTTAATATATGTTGACTATATTTTATATCAATTTGTATCCAGAATATGACATATTAATAACTCAATTAAAATACAATAATTTTCAAGAAAATAATGTTTATTATGGTTAATATTTTTAATTGGAATTATATTCAAAAACTAAAATAAATATTATTTTTTTTAAATAACATTTTTATCTCAGCTTTCCAATGAATAGTAGATTGAAATCAATATATTTATTATTATTTATTAATATATATAATTCTTGATTTATTAATTAAATATATATATAAACTTTTTAATTTACAATTAAAATTATAAAAAAATATTAACAATGCGCACATTTTTATTTTGCATGGAGAAACAAAGAAGCTTCATCCCGCAGTGGCATCTAAACCATTTTAATATATAAAAGTTTTTAGCATTCGTTTACCATCCAAAGCTTTTAGATCACACAATTATAATTTTTTTTTAATATAACAGAAGAGTTTGAATTCAAGATTTATTGAAAAAGACTGGATATTAATTCCTGATGAAACATAATTAATTTATTGGTATCATTTGATTTTGTGAAGTGTAAAAGAACCTCCATCGAAAGAAAGAGCCGGAACATAATATATATAATTGAGTGAAAAGTCATGATACTATAAGCAGATTAACTATTTCGATCGCGCAATTAAATCTGCGCCGGACAATCAAGGTTATTGTGGTTTGATCAATAACCACAAGTTAAATGAAACTTGATTGGATCAGTATCCAAGTTAGGTTTAATTATAGCGTTAACTGAAAAAGAGGAGAAAAAGCGGGCATCCATACGAAACAAAACCCAGACAAATTTCAAACCCTCCTCAACTTTCAAACCCTCCCTGACCTAGTGCTAAGCTTTTTTTTATTAAAAAAAAAAAAGAGTGGGAAGTCCACAGAATAGAACTTTATGTTACTGGCTTCTCATGCCGGAGCCTCCGGATTGTTATTATGTTCTGATGGTGTTTAAAAAAAAAGAAGTTTTTTTATTGTTTTGTTTTAAATTATTAGTTTTATATATTTATAGATTGTTTTGATATGTTGGTATTCAAAATATTTTAAACAATAAAAAATATATAATTCTAATATATTTTAAAAAAAATATTTTAAAAAGTAATTGCTCTATCAATATAAAGCAAGCTCGTAATAGAGTCTAATAATGATTTTGTTTATCAATCTAATTGCTTATGTATATTTTCATATTTTTTTGTTTCAATATGTAGTATTATTTTTATAAAAATTGTGAAAACGTTTTTTGTTTCAAAACCCTTGAGTAGTCTTATGTCTATTTTGAGCATTTGTTTAGGTGGATAAGGAATGGATTGGGTTTTGTTCTGTTGAATTGGACACTTTCCTTCACAGCAACATCCCCACTTTATCAATTTGAAGAAAAGGAAGGATTGAAAAGAAAAGATGCTGTCGTGAAGACAGTCTGCCCTCAGTATATAGCACGGTTGCATAACAAAAACAATGGAGGGATTCGCATATACTAGAACGAGAATGAAGGAGATACCGAGTAGAGCCACCACTACCAAATTCTAGTAGAGCCACCACTACCAAATTCTACACCTTGGATGGAGCGGAATGATATACTCACAAAAACATTCTGGTCGCAAACCAGAAGGACTTCAGTGGTAGCCCTCATGCTATTCTTGATAGGGTACTCTGCTTTAAATTTAGCTAGCCATGACTGGTCGGTCTCCTGAGTCAATGGAACCTTTTGTGTTTTTATGTTAAATGGTAATTGCGAGGACTCTGTGGGCAGCTATAATTAATTGCTTGATTATTTAGTACAATTTATCAGAAAGACACGTTGAAACAACTTTTACTTTCTAGGTGCCGATTAATAATATGAGATGCTGTCGGGAAATTTGAACGGTGAGGGTTTTGCTAATTGAAAAATTTATTTACGTGGTTGAAACGGAATTTCAATTGCATAGCCAAACCAAGCCTAGACGCCGCATTATATTAGCTTTTCTTTAAACTGTTACAAATTAACCATAAACACAGAGATAATTTGCAGGTTCATGAGATATACTGATTCTCCACATCGCCACTGTGATGTCGGTTAATATTGTGCTTAAAATATTTTAAAATTTCATGGACAAACGGATGATCGAAAATTAATATTCTCCATGTGAAATTGAAAAGAAATACGTTGAGAATTCAAGCACATGACATGCATCTCTATTTACAAAGAGTACAATTCAATCAATGTCACTTTTTCTTTATTGGTTTGCACGATTGCATCTCCTCCTCTTCTTTTCCTAGTGTCACGAAAATTGACAGAAAGTATACAGGATCCGCTTGCATAACATGGCTTGATCATGAAATA
Source organism: Populus ilicifolia (assembly GCA_015708895.1). Classification (NCBI taxonomy): domain Eukaryota; kingdom Viridiplantae; phylum Streptophyta; class Magnoliopsida; order Malpighiales; family Salicaceae; genus Populus; species Populus ilicifolia. The sequence goes on from SRLM01000451.1 coordinate 20,930, forward strand.
AAGCGAAAGGCTACATTGGCAGGGTGGCTTGAATATGTTTTTCCTTCACTCTGTGCTACCGAGTATTCATTATTATTCTCTTAACCTAGAGGCGATGCATGCTATGCAGACATAATTATTGAGCCCTGCGATCAATCTTTATTAATAACAAGCTTCGTTGCAGCGGACATCTCACGGGCTGGTTGCGATTGATCTGGGTAGAGTTAAAAGAATGTATCTTATTCTAATATTTTACTCTGATAATATTAAATATATATATATAAATCATTTTAAAATATCATGCCTATGAAGAGTCACTACGTGTTTGTTTTTAATAATAAAAAATAATTATTGTACTTACATATTAAAAATTTACCTAAAATAATATAAAGAAACTTGTTATTAATGGTAAATAACTATTAAAATTCAAGATAGTGATTTGGAATCTAGGTACGATAAACAAATTAATTCTCACTTTAAAATATATACGATTGGATCCTAGGAGTTGTAAATGATTAATTAGGTTTTGATATTATTTTTTATTATGTTTGAAATGGAATTGGAGGTCATCACTCATTTATAATGGATCTATATGGAATCACATTGATTCAATTTCAATTTACTTTTTATATCAAAAACATCAACATTGAAATAGATTCATGTATAACAATAATGGATATAAACTTGCATACTTATAATGTAACTTTATAGAAACGATTTAATTAGGATTTACAATTCATGTTTTGATTTTGAATTACAAGAAAGATACAAACTATATGAAAAGAAAATTAATATTTACATCCAAAGTATTTACATACAAAGTTGATTCATTTACTCTTAATAACATCCAAGAAAAAACCTAATTAAAATTTATAATTTCTAAATTAAATTTTAAATTACAAAACAAATATAAATAATCGAAAGAAGCAAGAAATATGAAAGCATGAAGTTGATTTACCCTTAATGTGATATCCAAGAAAAAACCTAGATAGAAATTACAAATCATTGGCTAATTTTAAGTTATAAGAAATCTAAAACATTTGTCATGGTAAACCTAAAACAACAAAAATAAATTCACATGTCCATCAAAACAAACATATATTCATCACAACCACAAAACCAAATAACATGTTAATAATTATTTCAAATAAATAATTCAATGCACTAGGGGTTCGTATTCATCACAACTAAAAATTGCCACGACCACCATGAAGGTTAAGTGAAAATTATAGGAAATGATTTGTGACATAACCAAATGATTGATATTTTCTTCCAAGTATAGGAGTGTTGAAATAATAAATAATCTGGTAAGACCGGAATCGAATCACAGGGAAGTTAATGACACAACTAAAAAATTGATGTCTTCTTCTAAGTACAAGAGTGTTGAAGTAATAAATAACCCGACAAGGCCAAGGTCAAACCACGGGGATCTTAATTGTATAAATCATAAATAACAACAATACAATGACAACAACAACAATAGTAATAGTAATAATACTAATAATAATAATAATAATGGTAATAGTAGTAGTAGTGGTAATAATAATAGAAGAAGAAGAAGTTGAGAAGAACTTTGAGATGAATATTGATATAAGAATTAAATAATGATAAAAAAAATATCAAGGTTAGAGGATCCACTAATGGTATTTCAAACAAGTATGGTATAAACTCTTATTACTCAAATGAAAACCACACACAAAGAAGGTTCTAATCAGATTATAAATTGTTAACATGATTACATTAGTTATCTTATTTGATTAATGCTAATACTTGTAAATGTTGTCAGGCATTCATGATTATAACTTATGTCAACAACAAATCAAGTTCCTTTCATAGCACAAGTGTAGGTTATACCATACGGTTGAGTTATGTAAGTGTCAAGCATTTGTTGTACAAAGTGTTATACAACATAAATCTAGATTAACCATTTAATAAGCAAAGTATTAAGAGTGAATAAGATAACAAATACAAAACATGTTAGTATTAAGCATTAAAGTCCATGTTGAGTTTACACTATATTTATTTTTACACCATTAGTGTAACCTTTTTACCTTGACATAATAATAAACTTAGCTAAACATAATGAAAGAGAGAAATACAAATAAACAAGATAAGAACATAAATAAAAAAAAAAAGTGAAAGGCATAAATAAGATATTAATGAAAGCAAAATTTAATTTCAAAAATAAAAAGAGAGAAAGCAAGAGCATGATCTTAATATAAAAATCAAGATATTTAAATGCATGAAAAATGCCTCCTTTTATAGGCCAAAATTGAAAACTATTAATTTGATGACTAATTATTGAGTGGATGGCTAAGTCTTGACTTGATGACAATTCTTATCTTTTTATCTGTCTAAAACATCATTAATAATATCAGAATTTGAAATAGACTTCCACATGAAAGTTGTGAGAAATTATCTAATCTTTACAGGAAAAACAATTGAGATCATTTGGACTTTTAGAACTTGAGCATATAGGCTGAACACTGAACAATATCTAGGCTGCAGGATAGATTCAGACTTCTATGTTGTTACTTTGGACTTTTAAAAAATAGAATTTAGTCTAGACTTTCCATGAAAGTTTTAGGCCTATTTCTTACCTTACTATCCATATAAAGTGAATCTAAATCTGATATCTACAGCTCCAGATATGATCCAATTGTCGAATAATGTTCTAGTTTGGACTATACTGACATTTCGTTTCTAAGTTTGACCATCTCTTTATCCTTTCAATTTCAATACATCAACTCATGGATCAATCATTTTATTTATGTAATAGGCCTTCATTTATGATGAACATTTACCATAAATTAGAGGTATCTTATGGTATCAAACTTGTTATTATAAAACATGCATTAGTTGAGTTATTGACACTTCAAGTACAAATTAATGATATAAAATCTAGATAAAAATACACTTTTAAGTACTAATCACATCCTCCAACCACCTTATTACTAGTCCCTAGTAATCAGAGCATTAAAATAGAAAAATAATTTGTAAATTCCACAAAACAAGGCATTCATCATTCAACTTCCATTAAGCTATCTAGATAAATAAATTCTCATTAAATTTATATATCAGCTTAATACCTCTTAAACAAGATATTAGTAAACCTTTCTTTTATGCTAATTAGTTTCATATATTTGACACAAAATATCCTGAATAGATTTTAATTAATTAATCTTTGTCAATTATAATGCTTTATCTTTTCTACCTAAATATGTAAATTTAGCTTGGAGGTCATGATCTTACCTAAGATTATACATTTTTTCACTAGAAGTATGAGGTTCAGTTTTACTTGGTGCGTCATAAGTGCCTATAGTGTCCTAATGTTGGACATTTTTAGCTAGGAAGTCTAAATACATTAGAGTATTTATCTTTAAAAATTCCATTGTACATCAATTTAACCATTTACCTATCAGCCCTTCATAAAAATATGAAATCAATCTCAATCTTTCAAAACCATAATAAGGGTAAGAATTAAGAATGTCTCGATACTTGTTGCAACATTGGTAAAATGTTTGTCTTGATTTTTAAGTGAAAGTGATGATTTATCTTTTGAAAGAGTTTGTTCTATGAGATGGAAAAAAACTTCTTTAAAAATTATTATTGCATTTCATCCCAAGCACGAATGGATCTTAGACTCAAATTTTATAACTATGTTTTAGCTTTATCTTTTAAAGAAAAAAGAAAAAGTTTTAACCTGATGGTGTTCATGCTACAATTTGAATATTATAAGTGTTACAAACCTTCTCAAATTCTTTCAAATGCAAGTATAGATTTTCTAGATCTAAGCCATGAAAATAACATAAAAGTTGAATAATGTCTAGCTTAAAATTAAAATGAGATGTATCAGGAAGGAAAGCTATTCATGATATTGCACTTGTTCATGTAGGATTCATGTGGTCTCTAAGTATTCTAACCTAGTTATTCTCATTATTCTTATTATGAAGTGACTGGGTTATCTTCTTCAACCATATTTTCTAAAAATAATAAGGATACCTTACAAAGTCTACCATTTAATGTACGTGCACTCTCATGCCCGTGTAGGAAGAGAATAAAAGGAAGAAATGAAAAACAAAACAAAAAAAAAAACAAAGTTAGATACAAGAAAAGTGAAAAGAGAAAATAAAATAAAAATTATAATTTGTACAAGAATTTATCACCCTAGCAATGGTGTCAAAAACTTAACACGACCAAAAGATTGATGTTTTTTCCCAAGGGTAAGAGTGTCGAAGTAAGAAATATTCTGACAAGACCGGGGTCAAATTACAGAAAAGTTAGCTATATAATAATAATAATAATAATAATAATAATAATAATAATAATAATAAGTTAAAGAGAACTTTGAGATGTAAGATTAATGTGAGAATTAAACAATAATAAAAACAAATGTCAAGGTTAGGGGATCCACTAATGATATTAAAAATAAATGTAATATAAATTATTTTTATTATTCAACTGAAAACAACTCATAAAGAAGGTTCAAATCGAATAATTTGTTATTAATAACTTATTATAATTGTTAACATGATTTGTCAGTAACACCAAACTTTTAAATATTATCAAGAATTCATGATATTAACTTATGTTAACAACAAATCAAATTTCTTTTAACAAACAAGGTATTAAGAATTAATAAGATAAAAATGATAAGACATGTTAATAGCAAGTTGTAAACACCCAAAAGAAAAAAATATATAGACAGAACTGATGAAGCAGTTTTCGCTGCCGATTTCTCGATCGGTTTCTGCTGTTGATTTCTGCATTTTCGCTGCAGATTTCTGCATCGGCAGCGATGCAGTTTCCGTTGCTGATTTCTACATCGGCAGCAATGCAGTTTTCATCTTAAAAAAATAAAATAATAATAATTTTCTTAAGGAGCTGAGAGAGAGGGGTAAAACTGGTTTTAGATAGACCAAAACAAGGATAAGAACACATCTAAACTCACCCCCAAACACTCACCTCATTTAATAGGGAGTATAAATCTAAGGAGGAGAGAGAAGGTAACCTTAGCTTTTATCAAAGTTGTTGCAGCTGTATGTCCACCTGCTTGTTACTCTCCCTTTCTCCTCCCCAACAGAAACCTAAGCCTTGTGAACTTGTGAGGGAGAGAGAGAAGACCTTGAGAGAAGATTGGACAACCACCTAGAGAGAGAGGAGAAGGGAACTAACGTGAGAGGAAGAAGAAAGAAGAAAACCTACAGGAGAGGAGGAAGAACACTGTCAAACCTTCCTCAAATCTAGCTAGATTCGTAAGGTATGGGTCATGAAACTTCCTTCCTCTTCTCCTTAAGATTTAGAACCGAAAATGAGGAAGAAAAACCCTAAGAAAATTGAACTATGACCTAAGCTAGCTGTGAAGAAAACAGAAATTTACTAAGAGGACAAAGAAAACAGAAATGAAATAAGGTCAATTTCAGAACATCTAGTAAAGAAAAATGAATAAAACAAAAACAACAAATCATGGTAGGGGGCCGACTTTCACGATGGGGTTGGCCGGCATGCAATGTGTGTGTTTTGCTGGGATTGGCTGAAGGATTATGTGCTGGAATGGATAGTTTCAATGTGTGTATTATGCTGGAATGATTAAAAGATATATGTTGTAATTGATGGTTTTCAATGTGTGTCTTCTGCAGCGAAATTTCAATTCGCTGCCGAAACTGTTTCGGCTGCAGTGAATTAGTATTCGCTGTCGAAATTAAGTCTTCTGCAGCGAATTAGCATTCGCTGCAGAATTGTGTGTTCTGCAGCAAATTTTGAGTCGCTGCCGAAAATGTGACGGCTGCAGCGAATAAGTATTCGCTGCCGAAATTGAGTCAGCTGCAGTGAATTAGAATTCGCTACTGAATTGGGTGTTTGATAGCAAGATTTCGATTTGCTGCCAAAAATGTGTTGGCCTTAGCAAATTAGTATTCACTGTCGAAACCAAGTCTTCTGCAGCGAATGCTAATTCACTGCAGAATTGTGTGTTCTGCAGCAAATTTCGAGTCGCTGTCGAAAATGTGACGGCTGCAGCGAATAAGTATTCGCTGCTGAAAGTGAGTCTTCTGCAACGAATTAGAATTTGTGGCTGAATTTATGTTTCGTAGCAAAACTGCGATTCACTGCCGAAACTGTGTCGGCTGCAGTGAATTGTTACTGAAGTTGAGTTGTCTGCAGCTAATTAACATTCGCTGTTGAGTTTCATGTTCTACAGTGAATTTGTGATTCACCACCGAAGTTGAGTTGGTTGCAGCGAAATTGTGATTCGCTGCCGAAACTGAGTTGTCCCCTACGATTTAGCATCTACTGCCGGAACAGTGACGCCAACAGCGAAACTACTGAACTGGCTGCTGGCAGCAAAACAGTTGTCGCTGTCGAACTAGCAACCTGTAGCGAACCAATTCTTGCTGCCGAATTTGGCAGCCTGTAGTGAACCGGTTCTCGTTGCTGATTTCTACAATAAGCCTCCTAGGCAAAAATGACTTAAATGCTAGTAACAATTTCATGGTATGATGGTGTAAAATGTGGAACACTTGAATGTGAATATATGAACTTTTGAAATAAGTGTGGTAATAAATGTGATTCAAAAATACAAATGTACTGAATTGTGACCATTGTTGTCTTAGGTGGTGCGGTCGAGATCGGACCATCGTCAAGACAAGAACAAACCACAGGTGGAGCAGATTGTCAAATGTTAAATGTTGTCAAAAGAATGATTAGCCTCGGCTAATGGCATCCGAATGGATGACCGGGACAAAGGAATGATTAGCCTCAGCTAATGGCATCCGAATGGATGGCCGGGATAATGGCATCTGAATGGATGGTCGAGATAAAGGAATGATTAGCCTCGGCTAATGGCATCCGAATGGATGACCGGGATAAAGGAATGATTAGCCTTGGCTAATGGCATCCAAATAGATGACCGGGACAAGTGATTGATTAGCTTCGGCTAAAGGCATCCGAAGTGGATGATTGGGGTGAGTGAACGGTTAATCTCAACAAATGATACCTCAAGAGGATAGCTGGATTTAAGATTTTGGTTGATTACAAGAATTGGTGCAACTATATGTACTATAAATTATGTATACTATGTACATGAAGAAACTACAAATATCATGCATCAACCTTGGAATAATGTTAATGTTTTATTTTTCCTGCTAGATCATTTAATTATCATTATTACTAATAAGCAATTGCATTCTCTTAAATATTTTGCACTGCAACAAGGACATCACATCAACGAGATGTCTAGGAAACTCGATACACGGGAACCTACTTTTGCAACGAATCATGTAGTTGCATCCTAACTCACGATGTATTTTGTATGGATCAATGTGTTAAACGTATAACTTTTATTGAATCCTTTTGTTTAAATTCGTGGTGACTATTAGTAGGATAGGAATGCAAACTCATGTCTATGGATGTAATATTATAATATGAACTTCTAAGCATGCAATAATAATATTATGTGTTTATGTAAATTTTCCTTTTAAATGAAATGTTGAATGTAGTTGATGTATGGATTGCATTTTGATGATGTGAGGAAAATAGGTTCGTAATTTACCGACACGATGTGTGTCAAAAAAAAAATTCTATTGTTTTGGGGCTTGAAAAGCCGGGTTGTTACAGTTGGTATCAGAGCCCCTAGTTTAGATCCTAGGGATCACTGATAATTGTGTTGGTGTGGTGAATTTCAGGATGGTACGCACCCGACAAGGGACACGTACTGAGCCGTCATCCTTAGATAGGAGGGGCGAGAACCAAGGTGCCCAAGGTTGGCAAGACGAAGATCCCTTGGATGATACGGCATCTCATGCTCCAATAATACCACCCGAAACCTTGCAGGGGGAAGCTGTGGTAGCGGGGGATGGCGGGAGGTCTAACGAAACAGAGGGAGTATCCCCAGTTGCAGCAGCGCAGCAAGAAAGATCAGAAGCACAACCATCGACTATTCCAACTAGTGTGCCCCCACAATATGTAGACCCGGGACTCCTTGTACAAATAGTTAAAGCAATGATGGAGGGTATGGCGAGTTCAGCGACACAAGCAACTCCCACCACGCAGATTCCACATGCAGCCCCTATGACAAGCATGACTACAGATAACGTGGTGCCATTGGTGCGCGACTAGTCAAGAGTATGAGGGAAATGGGCTGTGAACCGTATATGGGGGAACAAGATGCAGAGATAGCTGGAAGATGGATTAGGAAGGTAGAAAAGACCACGGTTCAAATAAGCATACCCGAGGGGTTGAGGGTAAACTATGTAACCCAGTTATTGTCTGATAGGGCCATGACATGGTGGGAAACAGTTTAGCTGAGGCGTGCAACCGAGACACTAACTTGGAGTGATTTTAAGACAGAGTTTGAGAATCAGTTTTATTCCAGGTACCATCGTAAGGTGAAAGAACAAGAGTTCTTGGCATTAAGACAGGGTGATATATCGGTATTGGAGTACGAAAGGAAGTTCCATGATCTCTCATTGTTTGCCCCACACTATGTGCTAACAGAAGAACATATGATTGAGAAGTTAAGAGATGGTTTGCGACAGGACTTAAGACAAGGATTGATTTATGTGATAGGCCTGTATTTAAAATGGACATTTACCACAAATTAAAGGTATCTCATATTATTAGATAAATTATTATAAAAC
>SRLM01000452.1:0-165089 GCA_015708895.1 Populus ilicifolia
TTGCGAGTTAAAATAAGCCGATCATAAAAAGCGGTCAAGCACTTGACTACCTCCTAAAAATATATTTATGGACACTCCTCTTATTAATTCAATATTGCCTCCCCTATACACTAAATGAATCTTTTTCTTAGCTAGTACTTGACCTAGATGATTTGCTGATTCTAAAAATATTATTTTCTTCCCAAGACTAAATCCACCAAAAACAAAAATATTTTTTATGTGATGACTTGAGGAACCTACCATTTCTACATATTTTTATATTTGTCGAATGTATAGGTTAAGTAGAAATGAAAGGAAGGAAGAGAAGATTTTATATAGGAGAAATTGAAAATGCAAGCATACCACCTATATGTAGGCCAGCTTGAGTCTCTCTATCTCTCTTTTTTTTTAAAAAAAAAAACATGTGTATGTACAAGTAGTTGTGATTATGGCTCATATCTTCCCTTGGTTTTACATCTAAGAATGACTTAAATGCCCTCTGTGGGTTAGAGGTAGGCTTTTTATGTAGTGTTCTTAAAACTAGCAAATAAAGTCTTTTATAGTTAGATTCCCAAGACTAAGTCGATCATATTTTTTATGAAATTGCGGCCATAAATCATAAATTATACGATGCAAATCTCCATTAGGATGGGTCTAAAGATTCAATAAAAGATTATATTTAATTAATTGTATTTTATCTTTATGGTTTATAGATAAAGAACGACATGTTATATTATAAGTCCATTTGACACATCTGTGACAGACTTTTAGTCATTTTGCAAGATTTGTTTTTGCAAAAGAGCTTTTACCTATTCTAGGCATGTGTGCAATGAAAGAATTTGATGACTCAACTGATAATTGGACCTTAGCTTCAATCAGCTAGCAAAAATCTTCAGAAATTTCATGGTTCATTAACAACCTCAATCTTGCATATTTAGCATGGTGAATTTTTGTAATTGCAATTTGAGATAGAGTGAGAAAATACTATTTCAAGATTGATTTCCATTTTCAAATGAGAATTAGAGAAGAGATTCAAAGAAATGAGAAAGAGCAAAGAATTGCATAAATACATACACACATATCAATTGTTATGTGAAACTGAAAGAACCTACTTAAGTCACGAAGTACCGTTATCTGTCATTTGATTGAGGTGAGAGAGACTAAAAAAACAAAAGACAAAACAACGTGAGAAAAAGAAATATCAATCTTTATATACAAGATCACTTGATTTAATAGTCATTTTTAATAGGAAAATTATCAAAGTAAACTTTCAAACGATGTCTATTTACCTTAAAAACATTATCATTCTTTGGAATCTTAATATCACAAGCCCTATATGGATACACATGCTTCTTAATAAAAAGACCACTCCATCTTGATCTTAGTTTTCTAGGAAATAAATAGAGTCAAGAATTATAAAGTAAGACTTTTTAACCAATAGCTTCCAAATTAGTTGACTTTAAGGTACCAGGTGTTAAAACACTCTTTCAGGTTTAATTGCTTAGGTTAAGGAGGTTACGAAGCCAAACTTATCTATATTTTTATTATCATAATTTTTTTTGCTCTTTTTTTTTTTTTACAAATTACATACTATCCATTTCCCTTAGTTGTTACCTTTAATAAAAGAACATAAATAATGTAAGAATATAATATGCAACTCACAATCATATATTAAAGTACGTGTGTGAAAATTAAGGTTTAAGAATACTTATTAAATGAGTATATGAGTAGAATCAATTGATGATAATGGAGTTTATAAACCTAAATATTTCAATAAGCATTTTGATAGATCTTGTTAAGAATATTTATTAAAATTCATCTTAAGAGTCACTTGAACAAAATAACTCTCTTATTTTGTCATTCTAGTAACAATAATTATGCAAATTTTTTATAAAATAGAAAAAAACATTTAGTTTTTTTTTATATAAATATAAAAACAATGTGAGAAGAAGAATAAATCTTTATATACAAGATCACTAACTTCAATAATCATTTCAATTGAAAAATTCTTAAAGTAAACATTCAAATGTTGTCTATTTACCTTGAAAAAATTGTCATTCTTTGAATCCTCGATATCACATGCCCTATATGCATACACATGTTTCACAATATAAGGAATGCTCCATCTTGATCTTAGTTTTTCAGGAAATAAATAGAGTCGAGAATTATAAAGTATCTTTTGACCAACATTAAATGTTTTTCTTAGTATTTTCTTGTCATGAAACTTTTTCATCTTACTTTATCAATTCTTGAATTTTCATTTGCATTATTTTTTATTTTCTCAAGCTCATTTATTTATAATTTTCACAACTGACTAGCATCATCAAGCTTTAATAGCCCAATAAGCTTTATATTCTAGTTTCATAGGCAAGTAACAAGGTTTTTCATAGACTAATTTAAGGTGACATACCTAATGATGTTTTATAAACAATTTGATAAGCACAAAGTTCATCATTAAGTCTTGAAGACTAGTCTTTCCTATTAGGGTTCACTCAAGATGCCTCAGAATGATAAAATTTAATCATACTATTTACCTTATTTTCAGGAATGCATCTTCACTTCATTCAAGACTTTTTTTTTTGTTTTCAGTACTCCAATGAGTTAACAATTATCCTGAAATAAGAAAATTAACAATATTAGCAAACCAAGGCATTGTAGAGACTACAAGTAAAGATTCACCAAGAAAGTAGTCATCAATTGGTGTGATGTCAAATTTTGAATTTGTTATCTATCTTGACAAATGATATGCGATAACATTTTCGGTGTCTTTCTTATCTTTGATTATGATATCAAATTCTTAAAGTAACAAAATCCACCGCACTAATCTAGCTTTAAAATCTTTCTTAGAAAGAAAATATTTCAATGTTGCATGATCATTAAAAATAACAACATGTGAGCCAGCATGATATGACCTGAATTTTTCATATACAAATACTACTGTAAGTAATTTTTTTTCAGTGGTGATGTAATTCATTTTAGCACTATTTAAATTTTTACTTGCATAGTAAATCATATAAGGTTTGTTATCTTTTCTTTGTTCCAAGATAGCACCCATGACATAATCACTAGCGTCATATATTATTTCAAAAGGTAACGACCAATCAGGAGATTGAATGACAAAAGCATAAGTTAGTAAGTTTTTAAGTTTAACAAAGGTTTCTTCATAATGTTAAGTCCATTTAAAAACATGATGCTTTGTTAGAAGGTTATTCAAAGACTTAGATATTACATTAAAAATTTTTATGAACCTTCTATAAAAACCAGAATATCTTAAGAATGATCTAACATCTTTGATAGATTTTTGTGTTAACAAGTTAGCAAATTAACTCGAGTTTAGATTTTTCAACCTTAATTTCTTTTGATGAAACAATATGACCAAGTAAATGCCATTTCTTACCATAAACTGACATTTTTCCTATTTCAATATAAGATTCTTCTCCTCACACAAAATCAAAACATTTTCTAAGTTAGTCAAACAATCATCAAATGAATTGCCAAAAATAGAAAAATCATCCATAAAAATTTCAAGAACATATTCAACCATATCACTAAATATACTGATCATGCATTTTTGAAATGTGGTTGGTGCATTAGATAATCCAAAAGGCATCATTTGATAAGTAAAAGTATTAAATGGACATGTGAAAGTAGTCTTTTCTTGATCTTCTAATGCAATTTTAATTTGGTTGTAACCTGAATAACAATCTAGAAAAAAATAAAATTGATGACCTGCAACTCTTTCTAGGATTTGATCTTTGAAAGGTAAAGGAAAATGATATTTTCTAGTTATTGAATTAAGTTTCTTATAGTCAACGCAAATGCGCCAACCAGTAATAGTCCTAGTTAGAATTAACTTATCTTTCTCATTTGTTATTATGCTGACTTGATTGATACTTAAAAGTGTATTTTTATCAAGGTTTTATATCATTATTTTGCACTTGAAGTATCAATAACTCCTTAACTAAAGCATGTCTTATAATAATATATCTAATAATATAAGATACCTTTAATTTATGGTAAATATTTATTTTAAATGTAGGCTTATCACATAAATGAAAGGATTGATTGATGAATTTAAGAACTGAAATTGGAAGGACAAAAAGATGGCCAAACTTAGAAAATAGATGTCAGTGCAATCCAAACTAGAACACTATTCAGTAATTGGATCATATCTAGAGCTATAGATCTCATATTTAGGTCTAATTTATATGGATGGAAAGGTAAGACATAGGCCTATAACTTTCATATGGATCCTAAAATCTAAAAAGGTCATTTTTAAGTTCAAATTCTAGCAACAACAAAGAAGCCCAAATCTATTTTCCAACCCGAGCACTATTTAGTATTTTAGCCATATCTGGAGTTATAGAAGTTGAAATGAGTTGGATTTTTTATGCAAGAAAGCTGAGATAATTTTCTACATTCATGTTTTCAAGTGGCTCCAATTTTGATGTTATCAATGATGTTTTGGGCAGACAAGAGAAGATAAGGATTGCCACCAAGTCAAGAGTTGGTCACCCACTTATCAATTAGTCATCAAATCAATAGTTACTAATTTTAGCCTATAAAAGGAGGCATTTGCCATGTATTTGGGCATCTTGGTTTTTAGATCAAGATCATGCTCTTTTTTTCTCTTTTTGTATTTTTTGTAATGTTATGCTTTTATTAATATCAAGTTTATGCCTTTCATTTCCTTTCCTTTACTTAGTTAACTTTTATCTTATTTATGTTCTTATTTTGTTTATCTATTTTTCTTTCTTTCATTATGTCTAGCCAAGTTTATTATGTCAAGGTGAGAAGGTTACACTAATGGTGTAAGAATAAGTATAGTATAAACTTAATATGGACTTTAATGTTTGATACTAACATGTTTTATATTTATCATCTTATTCACTTTTTAATACTTCGCTTGTTAAATGACTAATCTTGATTTATGTTGAATAAGACTTGCTACAACAAATGCTTGGCACTTTAATAGCCCATATTGTGTGGTATAACCGACACCTGAGTTATGAAAGGAACTTGATTTGTTGTTAACATAAGTTATAATTATGAATGCTTGATGAAATATACAAGTATTATCATTAATTGAATAAGATGACTAATGTAATCATGTTAACAATCTACAATCTATTTGGAATCTCCTTTGTGTGTGGTTTCCAATTGAACAATAAAAGTTTATACTATACTTGTTTGACATACCATTAGTGGAACCTTTAATTTTGACGTTTGTTATTATCATTGTTTAATCCTTACATTAATATTCTCTCTCAAAATTCTCATCCTTTTATTATTATTATTATTATTATTATCATTATTGTCATTGTTGTTGTTGTTATTTATAATTTATACAATTAACCTCCTTGTGGTTCCATCCCAGTCTTACTGGGTTATTTATTACTTCGACACTCCTGCACTTAAGAAAAGACATTAATCTTTTTGTTGTGTCAAGTTTTTGGCGTCGTTGTCGGGAAGGTAAGTTTTGTATGAATTATAATATTTATTTTATTTTCACTTTTCACTTTTCTTGTATATAACTTCGTTTCTTTTCTCTTATTTCTTCATCTTTTATTTTCTTCTTCCTTTTATTCTATTTCTACACGTGCATAAGAGTGTGTTCATGTATATCAAGTGGTAGATTTTGTAGGGTATCCTTATCATTTTCAGAAAATATAGCCGAAGAAGATAATCAATCACTTCATAATGAGAATAATGAGAATAATCATGCTAGAACACTTAGAGACCACATGAATCCTATAAGAACAAGTGCACCATTATGCATAGTTTTTCCTACCGATGCATCTCATTTTAATTTTAAGCTAGATATTGTTCAACTTTTATATTCCTTTCATAGCTTAGAATTGAAAAATTCATACTTGCATTTAAGGGAATTTGAGGAGGTCTGCAACATATATAATAATTTAAATTGTAGCATGAACACCATCATATTAGAGCTTTTTCCTTTTTCATTAAAAGATAAAGCTAAAACATGGCTATAAAATTTAAGATCAGGATCTATTTGTGCTTGAGATGAAATGCAACAACAGTTTTTAAAGAAGTTTTTTTCATCTCATAAAACAAACTCTTTCAAAAGACAAATCACCACTTTCACTCAAAAACCAAGAGAAACATTTTACCAATATTGGGATAGGTATCGAGACTTGCTTAGTACTTGCCCTTATCACGGTTTTGAAACATGGAGATTGGTTTCACATTTCTATGAAGGGTTAACACCTAGAGATAGGCAAATGGTTGAATTGATGTGCAATGAAACTTTTGAAGATAAAGATCCTAATGAAGCAATAGAGTACTTAGACTTGTTAGTTGAAAATGCTCAAAATTAGGACACTGTGGGTACTTGTGAGACACCGAGTAAAACTCATCCTCATACATCTAGTGGAGGTATGTACAACCTTAGGAAAGATCATGACCTTCAAGCCAAGTTTGTATCTTTAGTTAGAAAAGTCGAGGCACTAGAATTGAAAAAGAGTGATCAATTAAAATATGCTACAAACATTGTGTGTCAAATATGTGAAACAAATGAACACTCAACCAATAATTGTCCAACCTTGCTTCTTTTAAGGAATGTTTTCATGAATAAGCCCATGCTTTAAACAGTTTTCAAAAGGCCAACCACAACCCGTACTTATCCTGGTTGGAGAAATCACTCAAATTTTAATTGGAAGAGTGAGAACAACAATGCACAAACTTCACAACCACCATTTCAAGCACACTATAATTTCTAAAATTCTCATGGATATGCACGTCCTTATGCTCCAACTTCTAGAACAAATCTTGAGGAAACATTGCATGCATTCATTGAAAAGCAAGAGACAATCAATACTCAACTTGCTCAAAATATGATAGATTTTAAAGATACTCATGCAAAATTAACATCTGCTCTCAATTTCCAAGAGAAAGGTAAGTTTCCATCTCAACCACAAGAAAATCCCAAGGGGCAATACAATGCAAATGCAAGCAGTTTTAAAAGCCAACATATAGATCAAGTCAAATTAGTCACTACTCTTTGCAGTGGTAAGGTTATTAAAAAAACCCTCTCTTAAACCTTATGAGAAAGATGATGAGACAATCTCTGAGGGTAAGGAAGGGTTTGAATATGAAAATTGCAAAGAAAAAACTGATTCTCCACCAGCACTTCTATTTCCTCAAGCTATGACCAAACAAAAAAAAGTCAATCACAACTCTAAAATTTTTGAAACTTTCAAACAAGTAAGAATCAATATACCTTTGCTGGATGCTATTAAATAGGTATGCTAAATTTTTAAAAGATCTATGCACTGTAAAGAGGAAACTGAATGTGAAAAAGAAAGTCTTTTTAGCCGAACAAATAAGTGTCATTCTTTAGAATAATAATGTTTTGAAATATAAAGACCCTGGTTGTCCTATAATTTCTTGTTTTATTGGAGAGCATAAAATTGAAAGAGCCTTAATCTCGGTGCTAGTGTGAATTTACTTTTATATTCAGTTTTTTAGAGTCTCAATCTAGGTGAGTTAAAACCAACTTCTATAACTCTTTTATTTGCTGATAGATCTATAAAAGTGTCTAGAGGAATAATTGAAGATGTGTTAGTACAAGTCGATAAATTCATTTATCCTGTGGATTTTATTGTCTTGGATACACAACCTGTTGACGTATGTAATTCATTTCCTGTTATTTAAGACATCCATTTCTCACAACTTTTAACGCATTGATTAATTGTAGGAATGGACTGATGAAGCTATCATTTGAAAACATGACATTGGAGATGAATATTTTCAATATTTGTAAGCAACCTAAAGATGATAATGATTTACAGGAAGTGGACTTTACTGAAAAATTAATTCATGATCAATTTCCAACCACTTTCAGTGAAATTAAGATTAATGAATCTGATGATTTGCAAATGATTTATTTTCAAGAAGAATCAAAGACAAGTAATTGGAGGCCATAAATTGAGGAATTGCCACCGCGATCAATTAAGTCCATACCTTCAAGTGTTCAACCACCAAAACCTGATTTGAAGCCGTTGCCATCCAATCTCAAATACTCCTTTTTAGGAGAAAATGAAACTTTTTCGGTAATAATCTCTTCCAAATTTAATGCACACCAATAAAGTAAGTTATTACAAACTCTGAAAATACACAAAAATGCATTAGGATGGACCATAACTGATATAAAAGGAATTAGTCCTTTGATTTGTACACATAGAATTTATTTAGAGGAAAATGCTAAACCCTCTAGAGAAATGCAATGAAGGCTAAATCCTAATATGAAAAAAGTAGTGAAAAATGAAGTCATTAAGCTTCTAGATAATGAAATCATTTATCCTATTTCTGACAGCAAATGGGTAAGTCCTACCCAAGAAGTCTGGAGTCACTGTGATAACAAATGAGAACAATGAGTTAATTCCCACTAAAACATCATTAAAAGTGTATTTTTATCAAGGTTTTATATCATCATTTTGCACTTGAAGTATCAATAACTCCTTAACTAAAGCATGTTTTATAATAATATATCTAATACTATAAGATACCTTTAATTTATGATAAATATTCATTTTAAATGTAAACCTATCACATAAATAAAAGGATTGATTGATGAATTTAAGAACTGAAATTGGAAGGACAAAGAGATGGTCAAACTTAAAAAAGAGATGTCGACTCAATCCAAACAGGAACACTGTTCAGTAATTGGATCATATCTAGAGCTATAGATCTCAGATTTAGATCTACTTTATATGGATGAAAAGGTAAGACATAGGCCTATAACTTTCACATGAATCCCAAGATCTAAAAAGTCTATTTTCAAGTCCAAATTGTAGCAACAAAAAAGAAGTCCAAATTTGTCTTCTAGCCCGAATACTATTTAGTATTTTGGCCATATCTGGAGTTCTAGAAGTTGAAATGAGCTAAATTATTTATAAAAGAAAGCTGAGACAATTTTTACACCTTTTATGTTTTCAAGTGGCTCCAATTTTGATGTTATCAATGATGTTTTGGGCAGACAAGAGAAGATAAAGATTGTCACCCACTCATCAATTAGTCATTAAATCAATAGTTTCTAATTTTGGCCTATAAAAGGAGGCATTTGCCATGCATTTAGGCATCTTGGTTTTCAGATCAAGATCATGCTCTTGCTTTCTCTCTTTGTATTTTTTTGTAATGTTTATGCTTTGCTTTTATTAATATCAAGTTTATGCCTTTCATTTCCTTTCCTTAGTTAACTTTTATCTTATTTATGTTCTTATTTTGTTTATCTATTTTTATTTATTTTATTATATCTAGCTAAGTTTATTATGTCAAGGTGAAAAGGTTATACTAATAGTGTAAGAATAAGTATGGTAGAAACTTAATATGGACTTTAATGTTTGATATTAACATGTTTTATATTTGTTATCTTGTTCACTCACTAATATTTTACATGTTAAGTGACTAATCTTGATTTATGTAGTATAACACTTAGAACAAATACTTGTCACTTTCATAGTCCATATTGTATGATATAACCGACACCTGAATTATGAAAGGAACTTTATTTATTGTTAACATAAGTTATAATCATGAATGCTTAATGAAATTTATAAGTATTAATATTAATTAAATAAGATGACTAATGTAATTATGTTAACAATCTATAATCCGATTGGAACCTCCTTTATGTGTGGTTTTCAATTGAACAATAAAAGTTTATACTATACTTGTTTGATATACCATTAGTGGAACCTCTAACCTTGACATTTGTTATTATCATTGTTTAATCCTTACATTAATATTCCCTCTCAAAGTTCTCATCCTTTTCTTCTTTTTCTCCTTCTTTATTATTATTATTATTATTATTGTTGTTGTTGTTGTTGTTGTTGTTGTTGTTGTTGTTGTTGTTGTTGTTGTTATCTATAATTTATATAATTAATCTCCATATGGTTTGACCCTAGTTTTGCCGGGTTATTTATTACTTTGACACTCCTACACTTGAGAGAAGACATTAATCTTTTAGTTATGTCATGACTCTAGACTTCTTGGGTATAACTTGGGTAGGATTTATCTATTTGCTGTCAGAAATAGGATAAATGATTACATTATCTAGAAACTTAATGACTTTATTTTTCATTACTTTTTTCATATTAGAATTAAGTCTTCATTATATTTTCTAAATCTAAGCCATGAAAATAAAGTAAAAGTTGACTAATGTCTAGCTTAAAATTGAAGTGAGATGCATTATGAGGGAAAATTATACATGAGGGTGTACTTGTTCTTGTAGGATTCATGTGGTCTTAAATGTTCTAACTCGGTTATTCTCATTATTCTTATTATGAAGCGATTGGTTATCTTCTTTGGCTATCTTTTTTTTTTTAAATGATGAAGATACCCTACAAAGTTTACCATTGAATGAATATGATTAAAATCTTATGCATGTGTAGGAAGAGAATAAAATAGAAGAAAAGAAAAAGAAAAAGAAAAGTTAGATAAAACGAAAGGAAATAAAAGAAAAGATAAAATAAATATCATAATTTATAAGTGTCAAAGTAATAAATAACCCTGTAAGACTGGGGTCGAACCACAAGGAGGTTAACTATATAAACTACAAATAAAGTGATGTGATATTGATGTAAAGATTTAAACAAATATAAAACAATTATCAATGTTAGAGGATCTGCTAATAGTATTTGAAATAAGTATATTATAAACTCCTTTTATTACTCAATTGAAGACCACACACAAATAAGGTTTTAATTAAATTATAAATAGTTAATATGGTGAATAATAGTAATAGTTGTAAATGTTGTCAAGTATTGATGATGTGTATTCTTAAATTTCATTGATAAACAATCTAAAATAATTGATTGATATCAATTTCTTTCTTTTCAAGGATAACAAAAAGTGACACATGAACACTTAGATCTACATCTAATATCAACATCTATAGAGACACACACACCAAAAAACAAACAAAACATGTAATCTTAAATGATGAATAAAAATAAAAGAAGAGGCTATAATCGAAATCACTTATTATTTCTAATTCATATATAACTTCTATTATTTTTTCATGTATTATTTATGTGCGTGAGACCATATACGTGTATTACATCATACATTGTTTTTCTATTATATGTCTATATATACATCGCATAAAATCTTAAATATTGTGAAAGAAGCTTTTTAAATAACCCTTAACTTGTATGGTACCTCATTGATATTTCATAGGTAATCAACTAAATATGTCCTTATAATTTAAATCTATTCTCTAATCTATTGCTATAGTTTTAATTGCTTTCAATATATCATTATTATATTTTATAAATTCTTTCTCTAGTCTATAATCTTAGTTGATATTTTTTTACAAACTCAGAAAATACCCTCATATGTGATTAGTACTCAAAAGTGCATTTTTATCATAGTTTTATATCATCATTTTGCACTTGAAGTATCAATAACTCCTTAACTAAAGTACATTTTATAATAATCTATCTAATAATATAAGATACCTTTAATTTGTAGTAAATGGATTTTAATGTTTGATACTAACATGTTTTATATTTATTATCTTATTCACTCTTTAATACTTTGCTTGTTAAATGATTAATCTTGATTTATGTTATATAACACTTGGTACAACAAATGCTTGGCACTTTCATAGCCGATAATGTATGGTATAACCGACACTTGAACTATGAAAGGAACTTATTTTTTTGTTAACATAAGTTATAATCATAAATGCTTGACGAAATTTACAAGTAATAGCATTAATTGAATAAGATGACTAATGTAATCATCTTAACAATTTATAATCTGATTGGAACCTCCTTTATGTGTGGTTTCCAATTGAATAATAAGAGTTTATACTATACTTGTTTGACATACCATTAGTGGAACCTCTAACCTTGACATTTGTTATTATCATTAATCCTTACTTTAATATTTCATCTCAAAGTTCTCATCTTCTTCTTCTTTATTATTGTTGTTGTTGTTGTTGTTATTATTATTATTATTATTGCTATTATTGTTGTTATTGTTGTTGTTGTATTATTGTTATTTATAATTTGTACAATAACCTTCTTATGGTTCGATCCCGATCTTGCCGGGTTATTTATTACTTTGACACTCCTGCACTTGGGAGAAGACATCAATATTTTCGTTGTGTCAATATGTGAAATTTAAATCACATAATATATTAAAAAATGGCAATGAAAGAAAAAAACAAGTTTTAACATCATAAGATAAAAAGATATTTTTTGTAATAAATTAGGCAGGAGATTTTAATTTCTTGATAGAATAATTTTTTCTTAGTTCTCATGACAATATATATTAGAATGATAGGTTGTAAAATAAAATAAAAAATAAAAATTGATGAGAAGCACTTACATTATAGATTGAAGACTAACTTAAAATATAAGAACATGTTGAGCTAATTCATTGGTATTTTATTTTGATTACTAAAACTTTATGAATAATTAAAAATAAATCAATAAAATACAATACTTAAAATAACTAAATAATATAAATACATAAAATAAAATAAAAATCTTATCTAGACCATTATCATTTTTCTTATACTAGATTTTTAGATAAATTTTAGTTATTCTGCCAGGACAGAACAGATGAAAATAATAGGGATGCAGGAGATAAGATAAAAAAAATGAGATAAAGATAAAATTGTGTTTGATAGTGGTATATAAAACAAAATAATTATCTTTATATCAAGTTTAGTTATGGTGAAAAAGATAAAATAAAATATAGAAAAAATTTATTTTACCTTTAATACATAATAACATAAAACTTGCTAATTTTAAAAACTATTTTTTTTCATTTATATTGAATTTTAAAATAACATTAGTTATAAAATCAAGATTGACCACGTGAATCTACACATGATAGAGTAGACCATGGATCTGGACTGTTCTAAGTTAAAAAAGAACTAGAGGAAGGATTAATCTAATCTAGTTGTCAATAACCTGGGTCAACTTATGACCCATTTGACCTAAGATAAACATGAGTCAAAAATTTGACTTTTCTTTTTTCTTTTTAATTTTTTTAAGGTCAAAGCAGATCTAGGACCTAGACTAGTCTGAGTTAAAAAACTAGAGCAAGGATTGACCTAATCTACCTCGGTTAAAAACTTAGGTCAACTTGTGACCTATTTGACCTGAAACAGGCACAAGTAAAAAACTTATAGACTTTTTTTTTTAATTTTTTTGGGTCAAAGTAGACCTAGGGCTTGGATTGGTTAGAGTTAAAAAAAAATAGAGGAAGGATTGACCTTATCTATCTTAGTCAAAAATCTGGGTCGACTTGTGACCTATTTAACCCAAGATAAAACACGAGTCAGAAACTTATTGATTTGTTTTTTTGAATTTTTTGGGTCAGGCAAACTTAGGGCTCGAAGTTGTTTGAAAAAAAAAAACTAGATGGAGGATTGACCTAACCTAGCCTAGTCAAAAACCTAGGTTGACTTATGACCATTTAACCCAGTATAAAACACAAGTAAAATACTTGTTGATTTTTTAAAAAAAAAATTCAGATCAAAACATGGTTTTTTTAAAAAAATTGTTTTTAGTGAACCTAAATTGACACTTATGACTTGTAACTCAAGCCTTACCTTTAATATACTCTCGGGGCATACTTTAAAACTATGATAACAATTATTTTTATCCATACATTAACCTAGATCAACAAATTTGACTGTCTTAACTTGTGACATAGGCCTTTCCACTTATTCAATCTCAAAGTTGAGTTTTAAAACTATGATAATTATCATTTTATATCCTTACATTAACCTAGTTAACCTGAATTAACTCTCATAGGTTGTTACCTAGACCTTGCCTAGGTCAACCCCCGAGTCTGGTTTTTGAATTATGATAATAATAATTTTTATTCTTCTATTTACTTAGGTCAATAGTCAACCAAATTAATAACCCAGGTTGACCTCCAAGTCGAGTTTTAAAACTATAAGAATAATCTTTTTTATTCTTACATTCACTCAAGTCAACTCTAACTAACTTTCGTGACTCATGATCGAGGCATTACCTTAGATCAATAATCGTGTTGGGTTTTAAAACTATGATAATAACTATTTTTATCCTTATACATCTTAGTTTGATAAATTTATAATTGAGAGTTTCTTACAAAGATATTTAATGAATAAAAAAAATATTGTCTCTAGAAACATGTCTCTTATATACCTTCTGTGTTTGAAAGTATATAAATTCACATTGAAATTATCCTAGATATAAATTTATTTTTATGTTCATTTCTTTATCTTTTTAATCAAATATATTTTCGTCTTGCTATTTGTATTTCTTCTATCCTAAAACAATAAACAAACATTACCTTCGTTATCTTTTTATGTTATCTTTAACTCTTTAAGAAAAAAATTATTTATAAATTTTGAAAGGATTTATTGAATTAGAAAGGACTTATTAGTTAAAAGATAAAGATAAAGTAAAACTTATATTTGTATATATATTTTTAATATTTTTCTTGCTTATATTAAAAAGTATCTCTTTAAAATAAAATAAAAGAAATTTACAATTCTAATATATAACATTATATATATTATTAATTTTTATTTTATTATTAAATTAGTTATAATATTTTTATAAAACTTCTATTAGTATATGATTAATACTTAAAAATATATTTTTATCAAAGTTTTGTATAATTATTTTCTCCTTAAAGTATCAATAACTTATTAACTAAAACATGTTGTATAATAACATATTTGATAACATACGATACCTTTAATTTATGGTAAATATTCATCCTAAATGCAGACCTATCACATAAAATGAAAGGATTGAACGATGAATTGAAGTATTGAAAGGACAAAGAAAGGGCCAAACTTAGAAAAAAGATGTTGGTGCAGTCTAAATTGGAATACTATTTGGTAATTAGGTCATATCTAGAGCTATAGATCTCATAGTTATATCTTCTTTATATATATGGAAAGCTGAGATATTGACTTAAAACTTTCATGTGGAAGGAAGGAAGGACTCAATTCAACTATTTGAAAGTCCAAATCTTAGCAACAATATAGAAATCCAAATTTGTCCTGCAACACAGATAATGTTCAATGTTTAACTCATATCATGAGTTTTAGAAGTACAAATAACCTTAATTTTTTCTTTTCCTGAAAAGCTAAGATAATTTCCTAGAACTTTTATGTGTAGGGTTGGTTTCAAATTTTGATGGTATTAATGACGTTTTAGGCAGACAAGAGAAGATAATGATTGTCACCAAGTCAAGAGTTAGCCACCCATTTAATAATTAATCATCAAATCAATAGTTTTCAATTTTGGCCTCTAAAAGGAGGCACTTGCCATGCATTTAGGCATCTTGGTTTCCAGATCAAGATCATGCTCTTTCTTTCTCTCTTTGTATTTGACATGACCAAAAGATTAATGTCTTCTTCCAAGTACAAGAATGTCAAGGTAAAAAATAACCCAGCAAGACTGAGATCGAACCACATGGAAGTTAATTGTATAAATTATAAATAATAGCAACACAATAACAATAATAAAAGAAGAAGAAGAAGAAGAAGTTGATAAGAACTTTGAGATGAAATATCAATGTAAGGATTAAACAATGATGACAACAAATGTCAAGGTTAGAGGATCTACTAATAGTATTTCAAACAAGTATAATATAAACTCTTATTACTTAAATAGAAACCACACACAAAGGAGGTTCC
Source organism: Populus ilicifolia (assembly GCA_015708895.1). Taxonomy (NCBI): domain Eukaryota; kingdom Viridiplantae; phylum Streptophyta; class Magnoliopsida; order Malpighiales; family Salicaceae; genus Populus; species Populus ilicifolia. The sequence continues at coordinate 15,665 of SRLM01000452.1, forward strand.
AATCAAATTATAAATTATTAACATAAGTACATTAGTTATCTTATTTGAATAATGTTAATACTTGCAAATATTGTTGGACATTCATGATTATAACTTCTATTAACAACAAATTAAGTTCCTTTCATACAACAGGTGTTAGTTATACCATATGGGTTATGCTATAAAGTGCCAAACATTTGTTATACCAAGTGTTGTACAATATAAATCTAGATTAGTCATTTTATAGGCAAAGTATTAAAAAGTAAACAAGATAACAAATACAAAACATGTTAGTTTGAAAATCCATGTTAAGTATGCACTATACTTATTGTTACACCATTAGTGTAACCTTTTCACCTTAACATGATAAACTTAGCTAAACATAATGAAATGGAGAAACATAAAAAAAAAAAAGATAAAAACATAAATAAGATAAAACTTAACTAAGTAAAGGAAAAGAATTGAAGGGCATAAATAAGATATTAATAAAAATAAAACTTAAGCATTAAAAAAAATACAAAGAGAGAAAGCAAGAGAATGATCTTGATCTAAAAACCAAGATATCTAAATGCATGATAAATGCCTCCTTTTACAAGCTAAAATTAGAAACTATTGATTTGATGACTAATTGATGAGTTGGTGGCCACATCTTGACTTGGTGATAATCTTTATCTTCTTATATGAATAAAACATCATTGATAACATCAGAATTTGAACCAGACCTCCACATGAAAATTCAAGAAAATTGTTTCATCTTTCTAGAAAAAAAATTTAAGATCAATTGGACTTCTAAAAGTCAAGATATGGGCTAAATACTAAACATTGTCTAGGCTGTAGGATAAATTTGGACTTCTTTGTTGTGGCTATAATTTAGACTTAAAAAAAAACCTTTTTAAATCTTGAACTACTATAGAAGTTATAGGCCTATGTCTTATCTTTTCATCTATATAAAGTAGATCAAATCAGAGATCTACATCTCTAGATATGACCTAATTACCGAACAGTGTTCTAGTTTAGCCTACATCAGCATCTCTTTTCTAAGTTTGGTTATCTTTTTATCCTTTCAATTTCAATACTTCAACTCATCAATCAATCCTTTTATTTATATAATAGACCTGCATTTAGGATGAACATTTACCATGAATTAAAGGCACATTATTGTATCGGACTTGTTATTATAAAACATGCTTTAGTTAAGGAGTTATTGATATTTTAAGTGCAAAATGATGATATAAAATCTTGATAAAAATGCACTTTTAAGTGCTAATCAGTACTTTTATAATACTTAAGTTTTGCTTTCATTTATATCTTGTTTATACCTTTCATTTCTTTTCCTTTACTTAGTTAACTTTTATCTAATTTATATTTTTGTCTTATTGATTTATGTTTCTCTCTTTCATTATCTTTAGCTAAGTTTATTATGTCAAGGTGAAAAGGTTACACTAATGGTGTAAGAATAAGTATAGTGTAAACTTAAGATGGACTTTAATGTTTGATACTAACATGTTTTGTATTTGTTATCTTGTTCTCTTTTAATACTTTGCTTGTTAAATGGTTAATTTAGATTTATGTTGTATAACACTAGGTACAAAAAATATTTGGCACTTTCATTGCCCAACTGTATGCTGTAAACAATACTTGTGCTATGAAAGGAACTTGATTTGTTGTTAACATAAGTTATAATTATGAATGTCTGGCAACATTTATAAATATTAGCATTATTTGAATAAGATAACTAATGTAATTATATTAACTATTTATAATTTGATTGGAACCTCCTTTATGTGTGGTTTCTAGTTGAGTAATAAAAAGATTTTATACTACATTTGTTTCAAATACCATTAGTGGATCCTTTTTATATTATACTTGTTTCAAATACTATTAGTAGATCCTCTAACCTTGATATTTGTTTTTTTCATTGTTTGATCCTTATATTGATCTTTTATCTCAAAGCTTTCATCAATTTCTTCTTCTTCTTCTTTATTACTATTACTATTACTATTATTACTATTGCTGTTATTGTTATATTATTGTTGTTTATAATTTATGCAATTAACCTCTATGTGGTTCGACTCTGGTCTTATCGAGTTATGTATTACTTTAACATTCTCGCACTTGGAAGAAGACATCAATATTTTGGTCTTATCAAGTTTTTGGCGCCATTGTCAGTGAGTTAAATTATTGTAAAAATTAAAGTATTTATTTTATTTTCTCTTTATTTTTCTTGTATCTAATTTTGTTTCTTTTGTTTTGTTTCTTTTTTGTTCTTTTTCTTTTTATTCTATTCCTATACGTGGATAAGAGTATGGTCACATATATTAAGTGGTAAACTTTGTAAGGTATCCTTGCCATTTTTAGAAAATATGGTCGAGAAAGGTAATCAAACATTCCATAATGAGAATAACCGTGTTAGAACACTTAGAGACCACATAAATCTTATAAGAACAAGTGCATCATCATGCATAGTTTCCCTCCTTAATGCATCTCATTTTAATTTTAAGCTAGGCATTATTCAACTTTTATCTTTTTTTTCATGGCTTAGATTTAAAAAATTCATACTTGTATTTGAAGGAATTTAAGGAGGTCTTTAACATCTATAATGACTTAAATTATAACATGAACACCATCAAATTAAAGCTTCTTTTTTTTTTTCATTAAAAGATAAAGCTAAAACATGGCTTTAAAATTTGAGACTAGGATCCATTCGTGCTTAGGATGAAATTCAACAACAGTTTTTAAAGAAGTTTTTCCCTTCTCTTAAAACAAACTCTTTCAAAAGAGAAACCACTACTTTCACTCAAAAAAGAGAAATATTTTACCAATGTTAGGATAGGTATTGAGACTTGCTTAATACTTGCCCTTATCATGGTTTTGAAACATGGAGATTGGTTTCATATTTTTATGAAGGGTTAACACCTAGAAATAAGCAAATGGTGAAATTGATGTGTAGTGAAACTTTTAAAGATAAAGATCATGATGAACCAATTGAGTACTTAGACTTGTTAGGTGAAAATACTTAAAATTGGTATATGGCAGGTACTTATGAGGCACTGGCTAAAACTCAATCTTATACATATAATGGAGGTATGTACAACCTTAGGGAAGATCATTATCTCTAAGCTAAGTTTGCATCTTTAGCTAGAAAAGTTGAGGCATTAGAATAAAAAAAAATGGTTAATTAAAATCTGTTCAAGACATTGTGTGTCATATTTGTGAAACTAATGAAACACTCAACCAATGATTGTCTAACTTTACCTTCTTTAAGGAAATGCCTCTATAAACAAACTCATGATTTAATTAGTTTTTAAAGGCCCAATCATAACCCATACTTGTAAACATACAACTCTGGTTGGAAAAATCACCTAAATTTCAGTTGAATGAGTGATAATAATAATGCACAAACATCATAAGCACCGTTTCAAGCACACTATAATTTTCAAAATTCTCATAGATATGCACCTTTTTATGCTTTACCTCCTAGAAGAAATCTTAAGGAAAATTGTATGCATTCATTGAAAAGTAAGAGACAATCAATACTCAACTTGCTCAAAGCATGATAGATTTTGAAGATACTCTTACAAAATTGACATCTGCTCTTAGTTTCCAAGAGAAAGGTAAGTTTCCATCTCATCCATAATAAAATCGTAAGGGGCAATACAATACAAGTGCAAGTAATTCTAAAAGCCAACACATGGATTAAGTCCAATCAATAATTACTCTCAATAGCGGTAAGGTTATTAAAAAACCAATTCTTGAACCTTGTGAGAAAGATGATGAGTCAATCTCTAAAGGTAAGGAAGGGGTTAAACTTGAACATTGTAAAGAAGAAACTAATTTGCCACTAATACTTCCATTTCCTCATACCATGACCAAATAAAGAGAAGTCAATCACAATTTTAAAATATTTGAAACTTTCAAACAAGAAGAAATCAAGGACAAAAAAGGCACCAAAAATGTTATTGTGAATCATTTATCAAAATTGATAATAGATTCAACATCTGACATCACATTAATCGATGATTACTTTCTTGTTGAATCTTTACTTTTCTTAGTTCCATGCCTTGATTTGTTAAAAATATCAATTTTTTTGCTTTAGGATTTTTGACAGCTCATTTCGATAACCAAAACAAAAGAAAGTTTTTGAGCAACATGCAAAACTTTTATTGGGATGCCCCTTACTTATTCAAATATTGTCTTAATCAAATATTTCAAAGATGCATTCCTAATAATAAGGTAAGTAGTGTTATTAAATTTTATTACTCTAAGGCATATGGGGATCATTTCTTATTAAAAAAGAGGAATGCAAAAATCTTACAAAGTGGATTTTACTAGCCTACGATGTTCAAGGACTCGCATGCATTCTACAAAACCTGTGAAAATTATCAAAATATGGGATTTATTTCGAAACATATAGAGTCTTTAGATAATCTTCTATTGACTCTTAAGTTTCATCATAGTAGAGATATGTATTGTGCAATTCATGACTTATGACTCCATTTTCATAAAGAAATATTTGGCATAGTCTTGAAAATCTGACTAAAAAGACCCTGTTTCTCAGTTTTTAAGAAAACTAGATGGGAAGCCTATCCCCGACTTATAGAGGATGTTTAAGCAGTTCTTGGATGTAGAATCGAGGGAAGATGTGAGCCACAATCACAACTACTTGTATATATACATGTTTTTTTATTAAAAAAAAAGAGAGACTCTAGTTAGCCTACATATAGGTGGTATGATTGCATTTTTTATTTCTCTTTTATAAAATCTTATCTTCTTTCGCTTCATTTTTACTCAACCTATACATTCAACAGATATAGAAGTATGTAGAAATGACAGATTCCTCAAGTCATCACATAAAAAAATATTTGTATTTTCAATGGATCTAATCCTAAAAAGGAAATAGAGTTTTTTAAATTAGCAAATTATCTTAGTCAGGTACTAGCTGAGAGAAATATTCATTTAGTGTATAGGGGAGGAAGCCTTAGGTTAATAGGGGGGGAGTGTCAATAGGTGGATTTTTTTGGAGGTAATCAAGTTTTGGGGGTTGTCCCTAAAGCTTTAGCAAATAGAGACATCATTAAAAAAAAATCGAAGAACTTTAGGTCTCCATAATGTCTGATTAAATAAATACAATGGTTAAACGCACCAATACCTTCATTGCCTTACCAAGTGGTCTAGGCACATTGAAAGTGATCTTTCATATTTTCTTTTAGGCCCAACTACACATTCACTATACACTCATAGGTCTGTTAAATGTTAATTATTTTTATAATAAATTATTATCTTTCCTTGATCATGCTGTGAAATAAAAATTTCTAACATTTTTGGCACGACAAATTATAATCTTTGTTGTTACTGCTAAATAATTGATTGAAGAACAACAATATTTCATTCTTGTAACTAATCCCTCTATGACTTGTATAAATTGATAAACTAAGAAAAGCTGTAAAAAGCTTATATTGGATTTGAGCTTTCATTTGTTAATCTTTATGACTTTTGGTTTGTTATTTCTTATATTTGTTTAGGTGTGTTTTAAGTTTGTTAGTGTTTGTTGCTTCAGGTGATGTCTTCTATATTCTATTTTTCTACCTTAGAACATTGAGGACAATGTCTTGTTTTGGTTAGGGGGAAATGATAGTGGTTGATATTTCAAAAAAATAAAATTAACTAATTATACTTTTTATTTCATAAACCATTTATAAAACTATTATTGCTAGGATGATAGAGTAAAGAAGTTCTTTTGTTAAAATGACTCTTGAGACCCATCTCAGTAAACATTATTAACAAGGTCTATTAGAATACTTCTTAAAATATTTAGGTTTATAAACTCTCATATTGTTATCACTTAATTTTGCTTGTATACTCATTTAACAAGTATTCTTAAACCTTTATTTTCACACACACTTTAACATATGATTATGGGTTGCATATTGGATTATTACATTATTTATGTTCTTTTGTTAAAGGTAACAACTAAGAAAAAGAGATAGTATATAAATTGAAAAAAAAACAAAAAATATGATGATAATAAAAACATAAACAAGTTTGGTTTCATAGCCTTTCTAACAAAAACAATTAACCTCGAATGGAAGTTTTAACACTTAATACCCTAAAGTCAACTAACTTGGGAGCTATTGGCCCAACGCTTGTTATATAGGTTGGGGAGAAAAGCTTAAGGAATCAAATATTGTATTATCTACATATCAGTATCTGCAACTTGAGTTATTAAGCTCGTAAGGGTGTCTCAACACTTAATGCCTTAAGACCAGTTGGTTTGGAAGTCATTAGCTGAAAACTCGTTACATGGGCTAAAGATACATTGTGTTTTTAAGTTATATGTATATTAATTAAAAAAAGAAAAAAAAGAAAAAGATAATAATCTCAACTAGAGGAAGTTAATCTTAAACATTAAAATAAAAATTTTGTTTTGTTCTAAGTAAAGCCCCATAACTATATGTTGATATATTAAGTACAAAAGGAAGGTTTATTAATAACTTATGTAAGAGGTATTGAGTAAATATATTGACATGATCGAAAAATTGATGTCTTCTCTTAAGTGCAGGAGTTTTGAAGTAATAAATAACCCGACAAGACTGGGGTCGAACCACAAGGAGATTAATTGTACAAATTATAAACCATAATTATAAACAACAATAACAATAACAACAACAACAACAACAACAACAACAACAATAATCATAATAAAGAAGAAAAAGAAGAAGAAGAAGTTGATAAGAACTGTGAGATGAAAGATCAATGTAAGGATTAGACAATTATAAAAATAAATGTCAAGATTAGAGGATCTACTAATAGTATGTCAACAAAGTATAGTATAAACTCTTATTTTTTAATTAGAAGCCACACACAAAGGAGGTTCCAATCAGATTATAAATTGTTAACATAATTATATTAGTTATCTTATTTGAATAAGGATAATACTTGTAAATCTTATCAGGCATTCATGATTATAACTTATGTTAATAACAAATCATAGCTCAGGTGTCAATTATACCATACAGTATGAGCTATGAGAGTGAGAAGTATTTGTTGTACCAAGTGTTATACAACATAAATCTAGATTAACTATTTAACAAGCTATTAAAAGTGAACAAGATAACAAATATAAAACATGTTAATATTAAAACATTAAGGTTAGTATCAAATATTAAGGTACATGTTGAGTTTGCACTATACTTATTTTTACACCATTAGTGTAACCTTTTCACCTTAACATAATAAGCTTAGCTAAACATAATAAAAGAGAGAAACATAAATAAATAAGATAAAAGTTAACTAACTAAAGGAAAGGAATTGAAAGGCATAAATAAGATATTAATGAAAATAAAACTTAAAAATACAAAAATACAAAGAGAGAAAGCAAGAGCATGATCTTGATTTGAAAACCAAGATACTTAAATTCATGGTAAATGCCTCCTTTTATAGGCCAAAATTGGAAACTATTGATTTGATGACTAATTGATGAGTGGGTGGTTAACTCTTGACTTGGTGACAATCCTTATTTTCTCTTGCTTGCCCAAAACATAATTAATAACATCAAAATTGAAACCATTTGACATAAAAGTTGTAGGAAATTATCTCAGCATTCCAGAAAAAACAAATGGAGGTCATTTGGACTTCTAGAACTCTAGATATGGGCCAAACACTAAACAGTGTTCGGGCTACAGGATATATTCAAATTTCTTTGTTATTGCTATAATTTGGACTTAAAAATAGCTTTTTTAAATCTTGGTCTCCATATGAAAGTTATAGGCCTATGTCTTACCTTTCTATCCATATAAAGTAGACCTAAATCTAAGATCTACAGCTCCAGATATAACCCAATTACCGAACAATGTTCCAGTTTAGATTACACAAACATCTTTTTTCTAAGTTTGCCCATCTCTTTGTCCTTTTAATTTCAGTTCTTAAACTCATCAATCAATCCTTTCATTTATGTGATAAGTTTGCATTTAAAATGAACATTTATTACAAATTAAAGGTATCTTATATTATTAGATATATTATTATAAAACATGTTTTAGTTAAGGAGTTATTGATACTTCAAGTGTAAAATGATGATATAAAACCTTAATAAAATGCACTTTTAAGTACTAATCATATATAAATTTAATAAGAGTTTGTTTATTAGGATAGATTAATGGAAGTTGAATGATGAATACCTTGCAAACTAGGGACTATTAATAAGATGGTTGGAGGGGGGGTGATTGGTACTTAAAAGTATTTTTATTAAGGTTTTATATCATGATTTTGCATTTGAAGTATTAATAATTCGTTAACTAAAGCATGTTATATAATAACAAGTTTGATACGATGAGATACCTTTAATTTAGAGCAAATGTTCTTCCTAAATGTAGGCCTATCACATAAATAAAATGATTGATTGATGAGTTGAAGTATTGAAATTGAAAGGATAAAGAGAGGGCCAAACTTAGAAAAAAGATGTTGGTGTAGTCCAAACTAGAATACTATTCGGTAATTAGATCATATCTGGAGCTGTAGATCTCAAATTTAGGTTTATTTTATATAGATGGAAAGCTAAGATATAGGCCTAAAACTTTCATATGGAAGAAAAGACTAAATTCTGTTGTTTGGAAGTCCAAATCTTAGAAACAACGTAGAAGTTCAAATATGTCCTACAGCCCATTACTATTTAATGTTCACCTTGTATCTTAAGTTCTAGAAGCTCAAATGACCTTAATTTTTTTCTTTGAAAAGCTGAGATAATTTTCTAGAATTTTTATGTGTAAGGTTGGTTCAAATTCTAACGTTATCAATAATGTTTTTGATAGATAAGAAGATAAGGATTGTTAGTAAGTCAAGAGTTGGCCACGCACTTAACAGTTAGACATCAAATTAATAGTTTCTAATTTTAGCTTATAAAAGGAGGCATTTTCTATACATTTAGGCATTTTGGTTTCCAAATGAAGATCACACTCTTACTTTCTCTCTTTATATTTTTGTAATGCTTAAGTTTTGCTTTCATTAATATCTTGTTTATGCCTTTCATTTCCTTTCCTTTACTTAGTTAACTTTTATCTTATTTATGTTCTTATCTTGTTTATTTATATTTCTCTCTTTCATTATGTTTAGCTATGTTTATTATATCAAGGTGAAAAAGTTATATTAACGGTGTAAGAATAAGTATAATGTAAACTTAATATGGACTTTAATGTTTGATACTAACATGTTTTGCATTTGTTATCTTGTACACTTTTAGTACTTAGCTTGTTAAATGGGTTGAAGCATGTGGGCAATATAAACTTTGTCTTTAGGCTTAGTTATTCATGTAAAAATAAGTCTCTTATAGGAATAAGGGACCCTTTACTTAAATTAATAAACACAAGAAAAGAAATAATGAGCATGAAAGAGAAATATAATGAATGTCAAAAGAAATGTATGTTTGAATAAACTACTATTAAGCCTTTGAATGTGTTTGAATGACCTTAACTTGCATGGCTAAGCTTGAAGGTTTTACCTAGTGACCAAAAATGTTTACAAACCTTGGTCGTATCAATTTACCTTATAGAGCATAAAGATTATAACAACTTATCTTATGGAGTATGGAAAGTTGTGGTGTAGATTTGTGATGTATAAAGTAATGATGAAGAATGACCTCATGGCAGGGAAGAAAAATGAATACCATTGGTAGAAAGGTTGATATTTGTTATTGGTTTATGGTGTTGTTTATATCATTGGTTGAAAGGTTGATGTATTTGCTTGGTATGGGATAATTTATATGCAGGGTTGTGTGCAGTTATATGTCATACCTGCATAAAGAATTTGTATACATGAGGAGTGTATGCAATAATGGATGGTGTGAATCTTTTTAAAACATGAATAATACATTGAAGTGTATGTTGGGATGGATATAGAATAGCTTGAGGTGAGTCAAAATGGGTGAGGGAAAAGTGAAGGCTTAATTTGAATGACTGATATTTTTTTGTTAATGTATGCTTCATCATTTGCATTCTAAATCTTTTAAACAATCATGTTCAAAAGACTTAAATACGAAGAATAAAGGGAAAGAAAGTAACTATTGTTTTATAAGGGAATGTTACTTTTTATGTCTTTGGTTAATGTGCTTGCAAAAGATGGGTGTTGGATTTCAAGAAATCAGAGTGTTTGCTTGTAAGAGAGATAAAGGTTTAATCATTTGATTTATTTTTCTTAAAATAAGCATGCTTTGTGTGAAAAGTAGTGTTTAAATCATTGTGTAAGGTGATAATGCATAGATGAATATTTTTATCGATGACTCAAAGAATTTATTTAGAGATATGAAGATTTTAATAGAGATATAAAGATCTCAACATCAATATTTTATTGGAGACATAGAAACCAGTTTGGAGATAAGGAGAATATGTTTGGATATATGAGGATTTTATTGAAGAAACATTACTGATTTTATTGAAAAGTTTCAAAACATTTTCTCAATTAAGTTAAAATGCAATTTTTAAAGATCATCTTATTTCGAGAATGCATATAAGGATTTTCCCTTATATATTTGGATTGCACTTAATTTATTAAAAACTAATGGAGGTGACCTTTAGTGAAAATATTATGTCACTTTTTTTTATTGCATCGTATTCTTTAGTATCATTATTATGGATGCATTCGACTTCATAACAACCATGATGAATGTGACAAAACTAGTTACAATGTCTATGTTCATGTCGTTGTTCATTATAAAGGAGCAACCCTTGAATTCCTTTTCTTTAATGACTACTAATATCTCAACATGATTGGTGGTTAGAGGTGTGGTCTTGAGTTTACAAAATGTTAGGTGGTCATTAATAGATCTTTTGTACTCCTCTTGGATGCTTTAGTAGAAAATTGTTGGTGTTGGAAAACTCTTCTCTTCTTAGCTTAAAAAAAAAAGATTTGTTGTTTGGTTATACTTATTTTCACTACCTAAAAGTAGTTTTTCATCACTTGTTTCACATTGAGTGGAGTTTGATCAGGGAGAGCATACAATCATTTTTATGAATAACAATTATAGACCTTACTGACCAGGCCTATAATAGTAATAGGTTTGAGTATATTCCCCACTTTAAGAATTTACTTGTTAATGTTCTAATGCTTTCATATTCTCATCATGTGGTTGCGAAGAGATTAATAATTTGTTTCTTCACTTATATACTTATATTAAAGCATAATATGAGTTCAAGGTAGAGATCATGAAGGTCAAGTATGAATTCAGACTCAAGATTGTCATAAAACACTTGAGTAGATCTACATAATATTATCGAGAATTTACACGACTCTTTTAAATAACAAACTATAGTGTTATAACCAATTTTTTAACCCCTTTTTTTAATATATATTTTTTAAATTAAAAATATAAAATATAAAAAATACATTTTTTATACCATTTCTTAATTTCTTACCATTTTGTTTATCCATAAATTTTAAAAAATAAGAAATTGAAAAAGAAATCCATAAAAAAAGGAAAAAGAAATAGTTTGTGGAATGATAATCAAGTAAGAATTGAGGGACTAAAAGAATGAGGTGATAAGAATGAATAATGAATACATATAAAAATATTCTTGGATAGGGTAGAATAATAGGTGTGTGAATGGTAGAGTTTAAGGGAGGTGGTTGAAAGAAAAACCCTAACCACAACAAGAGGAGAAAAAACTAGAGAGAAAGTTGGAGTGAAAAAACAATGAGATATAATCAATAGAATATTTAGAGAGAAAATCAAGAGAGAGAAATTTTTGTGCAATAAAAAGATTTTAAAATAATTGGCTAAATGTCAATATCATGAAAACATCATAAGTCATTCCATTAATCTTTATGAAGGATTAAAGAGCAAATCAATAGCCTAATTAAGAATGATTGACTATCAATTAAAGATAAAAATGATGAATATGACATAAACATCAAAAGAAATTAAGCTAGTTGAAAAGGATGTTGTCTTAATGATAAACAACTATGCAATTGATTGGTGAATAAATAGGTTCAACTTGATTTTTAAATAAGTAGAAAATATATCATGACAATCAAAGAATAGGTGTCTTAAGTTTGCAAATGTAGTCACCATAACAATTATTGTTTTCAAATCAAGAGATGTTTTAACAAAAGTAACATATGGTAATTTATTTTTGTCCATAATAGATAAATATAATCACAAGTTTTTTTTGTCAAATTCCAAAACGTACCATGAAAATGTTAAGAGATATTCTTTCTTTTATGAATCCAAAAGCCTCTTTTTTCATCCTTAATGAAACTTGAAATAGTTAAGCCTTGATAATCTCTCTTTTGGAACTCTAAAATTATTATTTTTCACTTCTAACAAATCTTAAAAAGAGAAATCTATCTTTAAAAATTGATTTGATGACATAAATGATGATAAAAAGTGAACATTTTGATCATGATCCCACCACTTCTCCAAGGTTAACCTCATAGATTTCCCAATCAGTAATGATTTTAAATAAGACTAAGACTTATCAATGTAAACAACTTTGGTTTTAAGATGAAAATAATTCATCTTTGATAATCTCATTACATGTAAATTAAACTCAGGTTAGTGTTATGATAATATAACATGCATGCTTTTGTTATCTATTTTAGAAAATATAGGTCCTCCTTTTCATTGTAAACTTCTTTGAGCTCTTGTTTCCATTTGTTTGCTCGGCCTATCTCTTTGAACTGAAATATGCTCCACGTGCTATATTTTGCATCCTTTTTATGCTTAGTGAAGAGATCTCTAGTTTCTTATGGGGCCCTTTTTTGCTCAATTGAACATTGCTTTGTGTTATACTTTTGCCAATGTTTTAATTGCCTTTTCCATTTTTTAGAAATTATTTTGAAGAGGAAAACTTAAAAATTTTGGTTTTGTTCATTAAAACTAAAACGTTCCATGCAATTATCATATTTTTATTTTAAACAACTCTTATAATAGATGTTTTAGAAGTTCTATAATGATACCCTTTTGGGCTTTGATTCACTATAGATCTTTATGTGCACTTTATGCCCCTAGTGTGGTGTGTAATACCTATTAGGTTTAAATTTGATTTGGATCCCTCCAATTTGAGAATTGATGGAATCATCTCCTTAGTCATGCGTAAAAAAAATTCTTTAAAAAAAAGATTTTGAATGTTGTAAGATCATGCGCTTTATAAAGAAAAGGTTCTTTATAAATCATTGCCGAACTTTATTTTGTTGATTGGGAAGCATGGTATTTCTTTGTAGAGTTAGCATTCACGGGTGGGTGACACGACTAAAAGATTGATGTCTTCTTCCAAGTGTAGGAGTGTCAAAGTAATAAATAACCCGGCAAGACCGGGGTCGAACCATAGAGAGGTTAATTATACAAATTATAAATAATAATAAAACAACAACAACAACAACAATAATAATACTAGTAGTAGTAGTAATAATAAAAATAATAATAAAAAGAAGAAGAAGAAGAAGAAGATGAGAACTTTGATATGGAATATTAATGTAAGGATTAAACAATAATAATAACAAATTTCAAGGTTAGAGGTTCCACTAATGGTATGTCAAACAAATATAGTATAAAATTTTATTATTCAATTGAAAACTATACACAAAGAAGGTTCTAATCAGATTATAAATTTTTAACATCATCACATTAGTTATCTTATTTGATTAATGCTAATACTTGTAAATCGCGTCAGGCATTCATGATTATAACTTATGTTAACAACAAATCAAGTTCATTTCATAGCTCAAACATCGGTTATACCATACAGTATGGACTATGAGAGTGCCAAATATTTGATGTACCAAGTGTTATACAACATAAATCTAGATTAGTCATTTAACAAGCAAAGTATTAAAAAGTGAACAAGATAACAAATACAAAACATGCTAGTATCAAACATTAAAGTCTATATTGAGTTTACATTATGCTTATTCTTACATCATTAGTGAAAGTTAACTAAGTAAATGAAAGGAAATGAAAGGCATAAACTTGATATTAATAAAAACAAAGCATAAACATTACAAAAAATATAAAGAAAGAAAGCAAGAGCATGATCTTGATCTGGAAATCAAAATGTCTAAATGCATGGCAAATGCCTCCTTTTATAGGCCAAAATTAAGAACTATTGATTTGATGACTAATTGATGAGTGGGTGACCAACTCTTGACTTAGTGACAATTCTTATCTTCTATTGTCTGCCTAAAAAATTATTGATAATGTCAAAATTGGAACCACTTGAAAATATAAAAGTTGTAGAAAATTATCTCATCTTTCTTATGTAAAATATTCAGATCATTTGGACTTTTACAACTCTAAATATGGGCCAAATACTGAACAATGCTTCGGCTAGAGGATAGATTCAGACTTCTTTGTTGTTGCTATAATTTGGACTTGAAAATGATCTTTTTAAATCTTGGGCTCCATATAAAAGTTGTAAGCCTATGTCTTAGCTTTCCATCCATATAAAATAGACCTAAATCTAAGATCTACAGTTTCAGATATGATCCAATTACCAAATAGCATTCTAGTTTGGACTACACCGGCATCTCTTTTCTGAGTTTGGTTTTCTCTTTTGTCCTTTCAATTTCAGTTCTTAAATTCATCAATCAATCCTTTTATTTATATGATAGGCCTACATTTAAAATGAACATTCACAATAAATTAAAGGCATCTTATGTTATTAGATACGCTATTATAGAACATACTTTAGTTAAGGAGTTATTTATACATCAAGTGCAAAATGATGATAAAAAACCTTAATAAAAATGCGCTTTTAAGTATTAATCAGTGGCTCTAACTAGATCTTCTCCATCTATTCTAGATAACCGTAAAGCTCTTACCAAAAATGCTTTCTTTACCATATAAAGGCCCTTATTGTGGGCACTCATTTACTTTAATCTTTTCTTGGTAAAAGCTATATTTTTTTCAGTAGAAGATCTTCTTCATAGAATCCTCGAGGTCAAACCTCCTTATCATATGATTTGGCCATCTTTGGTGATGACGATTGTAACTATCCTCTTTTCACTAATCAAATTTAACTATTCATATCTAAATTTTACCCATTCCACCTCTTTTAAACTTGGAGTCTACCAATACTCTTAGTGAGAGGGTTTCCACTCATAAAAGCATCATGACCTCCATTCTATATACCAAAGTGTGAGGGGTGGCTTTTGTTGAAGTTTGGACAGCGGTGCGGTACACATGAAGAGCAAGTGGCAACATCTTATGCCAATCCTTATAGGTGACCACTATCTTCTAAATAATCTTTTTGACATTCTTGTTTGCAGTTTCTACTGTACCATTCATCTAGCCTATAGGAGAGGAATTGAAATGCTTGATTTTTCATTTAATGCAGAGTTCTATTATCATCTTGCCATTGAAGTTCTAGTCATTATCAATTGTAATATTTTCTAGTAGACCATATTGATAGATCAAATTTCTTTCGATAAATTTCATCATCACTCTTTTTAATGTCACATGAGCAAATGACCATGCTTGTATCTATTTTATAATGTAGTCAATAGCCACTAGAATGAACCTATGACCACTACTGGTTTTTTAGTTGACAAACCCAATCACATCAACCCATATAATGAAGGGAATTGGAGATGTCAAGCTAAATAGAGGAACCAAATGGGTCTT
Source organism: Populus ilicifolia (assembly GCA_015708895.1). Classification (NCBI taxonomy): domain Eukaryota; kingdom Viridiplantae; phylum Streptophyta; class Magnoliopsida; order Malpighiales; family Salicaceae; genus Populus; species Populus ilicifolia. The sequence goes on from SRLM01000452.1 coordinate 31,251, forward strand.
GATTTAATCACTATACACTCAACACTTATGGCATTTTCTAATTTCAACCAAAAGTCATCGACCCTATGTATCTTTTTAGCCATTATATGTCCATTAGTGAGTAAATCCCTTCATAGACTTCTCATCATGTGTCTTTGGCCTCAATTTCATCCAAACATCTCAACAAAGTCTTATCAAATGATTTCTTATACAAAATCTCCACATCAAGATAAAAAAACCATTGCCAACCTTTTTAAGGTCTTTTTATGTATTTTGGATGCCCCCATAGGATATGCCTGGTTTTGTAAAAGGTTCTTGATATTGTAATACCAAGGGTTTCCATCAATTTCAACTAAGCGAAAATGAGTTGGGTTATTCTTGATATTCATGTGTATTAGTTATACCTTGTGTCCAAAATCTATTCTAACCATAAAAACTAATGTGGCAAAAAATGTTAGCAAACTGGCTTCCTTCCCTTCCTAGATGTGTGAATTCTATTTCCTTAAATTCTCTAGCTAATTTAAACAAGTATTCCTAGTAAAGCTTTAACTTCTCTTTCTTAGCTTGCCATTCTCCTTTTACTTGATAAATTATTAACATTGAGTCTCCATACACATGTATTTTTTATGTTTAGCTCTAATACAACCTCTAAAATAAAAAATGCAAGCTCCATACTTGAGTTATTAATGCATTCAAACCATGACTTAACTGAAACTGGATACATTTTCTTATCAAGAGAGATTAGCACTACCCCACTCCATTACAATGACACCATCAAAGTATACAAATCCACCAATCTAATTTCCTTTCTTTAAGTGAAAGCACATCTTTATTAGAAAAATCAAAGTTTATGGGCTCATAATCTTTCATAGCATGGTTAGCTAGGTGTTCGGTGATGACACTCCCTTTCATGGCTTTCCATGTCATAGATGCTATATCGTACTCAACTAGTAGCACTTGTCATTTTGCAATTCGGCTTGAGAGATAGGGGTGGATTCAGTAGGTATTGCTTGATTTTCTCAAGAGCTTATTCACTCTTTTTTCAAATTTCAAGATTCTTCTTCCTTAACAATCAAAGATTAGGTCACAAGTCATGGTGAATTGGAATATAAATTAAGCAATGTCATTTAACCTTCCCAAGAACCTTCTTACATTCTTTTTAGTCTTAGGAATTGGCATAAATTAAATAGTCTTTACTTCATTAGGATCCACTTTTATCCCTTTGTCACTCACCTCAAATCCCAACAACCTCCTAAATTTTAGCCTAAATGAACACTTTGCATGGTTAAGCCTTAACTTACACTTTCTTAGACTTTCAAATAATTCCTTCAATATTTGAACATGATTTTCTCCCTCTCTAGATTTTAGCAATCATGTCATCCATGTATACTTCAATCTCTTTATGTATCATGTCATGAAATAGAGTTAACATGGCTTTTTAGTAGGTGGTCCTAACATTCTTCAACCTAAATGGTATGGCCTCGTAATAAAAGGTTCCTTATGGTGTTTTAAATATTGTCTTCTCCTTATCCTATTGCACCATTTTCATTTGATTGTAGTAAAAAATCCATCCATAAAGGAATGTGGGGATCGACTAATATATTTATATGTGGTAAAGGAAAACTATCTTTAAGGCTAGCTTGGTTTAAGTCATTAAAGTCCATACAAACCCTGATTTTTTTTTTTAGGTATGACAACTATGTTGTACATCTATTGTGGATACTTGACTACTTCTAAAAAATTCGTGTTCCACTACTTTTCAATTTTTGCCTTTACTTTGATTAAGACATTTGGATTGGTCCTTCTCAACCTTTACTTAATTGATTTGGATCCTTTTACTAATGGTACCCAATACAAATCAAGCATATCTTTATATGACCAGACAAAGATATCTATATAATCTGAGAGTAATGCAATTAAATGTTCTCTTACTTTAGGAGTGATCACAATCCTTATCCTTAGTTTTTCTCTTAATTTTTCATTGCCTACATTTATGGTTTCAAGTTCCTTTTTAACAAGTTTCCAAGTTTGTTCATGTTGTCCTATTAATTTTGTGAATTCCCTAATGTTATTTTCATCCAATTCTTCATCTTCTACAACTATTATTTATGCTTTAAAGTTTGGTCATTCATTATTAGTGTAAAGTGTAAGTGTTATCTAGGAAGATTCGCTTTAAGGGTTCCTAAAAGCGGAAAGTGATGTGTAAATGCATGAAAATGACTTTGAAAATGCATGATCTCATTAGTAGGAAAAAAGTTGGCTCAAAACATTTCCTTGAGCAAACCAATTAGTTGCATAACATCATTCCAAACTCTTTCAAGATCTTTTTGGTATTACGCTTTTGGGTGTGACCTCTTTTCATTTTACATCATTTTCTTTAGTTAATTGCTATGGATTAGAAAAGAAGGACCTATGTTTCTCAATCTATAGATGTATACATAGATGAAAATGCATGATATAAAATATGATTATGATAAGAATGCTTTGTGTATTGATATGGATGTGACCTTCTTGTGAGCAATTAATAGTCACCGCCTTATAAACATAGGTTCTCTTGTCACATTGCTTTGTTAGGAGTACTACCTTTCAAGTTGTTTGCTTAAAGCATATTCACTAAGAGATAGATTTTGCACAAAAGATGGGTTAACACCTTTTTCATTCATGTTTGATAAGTGTAATATTTTCTAAAAAATACAACCTCATCCACATTCTGGAAGTAAGCCATTAACTTGTTCACAGTGCAATTCAGGTTCTTGATTGGTGATAGCTTTTTAGCATCGTTTTTAAGGCAATCTTTTTAAGTCAATTATGACAGTTTAGAATTTTTTCATATTCCATGATGGAAAATTTAGTAGTGGTGGCCATTTTGTTTTCAAGTCTTGCAAGTCAAGATGTCTTAGGGTTATAATTGTTTTGATGCAAAAGATATTATAAAACATACACCCTAAGGATATGTTCTAATTCTTTCATGTGAGATATAGAGTAGGTTTACTACTTGGTTTCTAAAAAGGGTTTCTTGTTGTCCCAATGATCACCATCATAAAGGTAACATAGGGGTTCAACAAAAAGTGGGATGGCATATGTACCAATTACTATCAATTTAAACACTTAGCAAAGAGTTGAGGTTTATACAAACTTAAACTTTAACTCAAGTCATAAGGCAAGTTGCTAGTCCCCTACTTATTTAAAGTTTAATGTGTGTCGCTAAAAAAAGATAATAATAAAGTGATGCATGACAGGATGTAAAGATGCATGCTAAAGTTTTTTTTTATATATAAATATCATTTATAGTAAACAAAAAACAACAACACAACATCAACAAAAAAATTACTAAGCCTAGTCTAAGGGTCCCTAATGGAGTCATCATTCTATCACACCCTCGTGAGAGCTTGACATTAAGGGTAGCCCTTCCCATGAGTGATTAACTATTGAAAATGAAGAGACAAAGATAGGGCTAAGATTTAAAAAGAGATGCTAGTTGAAGTCCATATTGGAATACTATTCAATTATTAGATCACAACTAGAGCTATAGAACTTGGATTTAAGTTTACTCTATATGGATCGAAAGCTAAGATATAAGCCTAAAACTTTCATACTAAGTATAAGATTCAGAAATATCATTTTCAAGTTCAAATTATAGCAACAATAGAGAAGTCAAAATCTGTCTTATAACATAGACATTGTTCAATAGTTTCAAATTTTGACCTATAAAAGGAGGCATTTGTTATGTATTTAAATATTTTGGTTTCTAGATCAAGATCATGTTCTTGCTTTCTTTCTTTATATTTTTGTAATGCTTAAGTTTTGCTTATACTAATCTTTTATTTATGTCTTTCATTTCCTTTCTTTTACTTAGTTAACTTATATCTTATTTATGTTTTTTATCTTGTTTATTTATATTTCTCTTTTTTATTATGTTTAGTTAAGTTTATTATGTCAAGGTGAAAATGTTACACTAATGGTGTAAGAATAAGTATAGTATAAACTCAACATGGATATTAATGTTTGATACTAACATATTTTATCTTCTTCACTCTTAATACTTTGATTGTTAAATGACTAATCTAGATTTATGTTGTATAAGCCTTGGTATAACAAATACTTGGCACTTCTATAACTTAACCATATAGTATAATCGACACTTGTGTTATGAAAGGAACTTGATTTGTTATTAACATAAGTTATAATCATGAATACCTAACAACCTTTATGAGTATTAATATTATTTTAGTAAAATAACTAATGTAATTATGTTAATCATTTATAATCTGATTGGAACCTTCTTTGTATGTGGTTTCTAGTTGAGTAATAAAAAAAGTTTATACTATATTTTTTCAAAATATTATTAGTGGATCCTCTAATCTTGACATTTATTTTTATCATTTTTTAATTCTCACATTAATCTTACACCTCAATGTTCTCTTTAATTTCTTCTTCTTCTTCTTCTTCTTCTTCTTCTTCTTCTTATTATTATTATTATTATTATTATTATTATTATTATTATTATTATTATTATTATAATTAACCTCCTTTTGGTATGATCCTGGTTTTGTCAGGTTATTTATTATTTTGAGATAGAAGACATCAATCTTTTGGTCGTGTTAAGTTTTTGGTGCAGTTGTTAAGGAGGTAAATTATTGTATAAATTATAATATTTATTTTATTTTCTCTTTTCACTTTTGTTTCTAACTTTTTTTTTGTTTCTTTTCTTTCTATTCTCTTCCTTTTATTGTCTTCCTATATATGTATAAGAGTTTGGTCATGTATATTAAGTGGTAGACTTTATAGGGTATTCTCATCATTACTAGAAAATATAGCCGAAGAAGATAACCAGTCACTTCATAATAAGAATTGTAAGAATAATCGTGTTAGAACACTTAAAGACCACATGAATCCTATAAGAACAAGTGCACTCTCATGCATCTTTTGCCCCTTTGATACATCTCATTTTAATTTAAGTTAGGTATTTTTTAATTTTTACCTTCTTTTCATGGATTAGATTAAGAAAATCCATACTTACATTTAAGAAAAATTGAGGAGGTCAATAACACCTATAATGGCTTGAATTGTGACATGAATATAATCAGATTAAAGCTTTTCTCATTTTTATTAAAAGATAAAGCTAAAACATGACTATAAAATTTAAGACTAGGATCCATTCATACTTGGGATGAAATGTAATAATAATTTTTAAAGAATTTTTATCCATCTCATAGAACAATCTCTTTGAAAAGACAAATCACTACATTCACTCAAAAATTAGGAGAAACATTTTACCAATGTTGGGATAGGTATCAAAACTTGCTTAATAGTTGCTCTCATTATGGTTTTGAAATATGGAGGTTTGTTTTACATTTTTATAAAGGGTTAACATCTAAAGATAAGCAAATGGTTGAATTGATGTGCAATGAAACTTTTAAAGATAAAAACCCTAATGAAGTAATGGAGTACTTAGACTTACTAACTGAAAATGCTTAAAATTAAGACAACGCGGGTATTTATAAGGCACTAATTAAAACTCAACCTCATATATCTAGTGGAGGTATGTGACACGACGAAAAGATTGATGTCTTCTTCCAAGTGCAAGAGTGTCAAAGTAATAAATAACCCAGCAGGACCGGGGTCAAACCACATGGAGGTTAATTGTACAGATTATAAACAACAACAATAGTAACAACAACAACAACAATAATAGTAGCAATAATAATACTAATAATATTACTGATGGTAGTAGTAGTAGTAATAATAATAACAACAATAATAATAAAGAAGAAGAAGAAAAATTGATGAGAACTTTGAGATGGAAAATTAAAGTAAGGATTAAATAACGATAACAAACAATGTCAAGGTTAAATGATCCACTAATGGTATGTCAAACAAGTATAGTATAAACTCTTATTATTCAATTGGAAACCAAACACAAAGGAGGTTACAATTAGATTATAGATTGTTAACATGATTACATTAGTCATCTTATTCAATTAATGCTAATACTTGTAAATTTCATCAAGCATTCACGATTATAACTTATGTTAACCACAAATCAAGTTCCTTTCATAGCTTAGGTGTTGGTTATACCATACAGTATGGGCTATGAAAGTGCCAAGCATTTGTTGTATCAATTGTTATACAACATAAATCAAGATTAGTTATTTAACAAGCAAAGTATTAAAGAGTGAACAAGATAACAAATATAAAGCATGTTAGTATCAAACATTAAAGTCCATATTAAGTTTATACTATACTTATTCTTACACCAATAGTGTAACCTTTTCACCTTGACATAATAAACTTAGCTAGACATAATGAAAGAAAGAAAAATAGATGAACAAAATAAGAACATAAATAAGATAAGAGTTACTAAGGCAAAGGAAAGGAATTGGAAGGCATAAACTTGATATTAATGAAAACAAAGCATAAACATTACAAAAAAATACAAAGAGAGAGAGCAAGAGCATGATCTTGATCTGGAAACCAAGATGCCTAAATACATGGCAAATGTCTCCTTTTATAGGCCAAAATTGAGAACTATTGATTTGATGACTAATTGATGAGTAGGTGGCCAACTCTTGACTTGGTGACAATCCTTATCTTTTCTTGTCTGCCCAAAACATCATTGATAACATCAAAATGGAAGCCACTTGACATGAAAGCTATAGAAAATTATCTCAGCTTTCTTGTGTAAAACATTCAGCTCATTTTGACTTCTACAACTCGAGATATGGCCAAAATACTGAACAGTACTCGGGCTGGAGGACAAATTTAGGCTTCTTTCTAATTGCAACAATTTGGACTTGAAAATGGCCTTTTTAGATTTTGGGCTCCATATGAAAGTTGTAGGCCTATGTCTTACCTTTCCATCCATATAAAGTAGACCTAAATCTGAGATCTATAGCTCCAGATATGACCTAATTACCAAACAATGTTCTGGTTTGAATTGCACCGACATCTCTTTTCTAAGTTTAGCCATCTCTTTATTCTTTCAATTTTAGTTCTTAAATTCATCAATAAATGCTTTCATTTATGTGATAGGCCTGCATTTAAAATGAACATTTACTGTAAATTGAAGGTATCTTATACTATTAGATATATTATTATAAAACATGCTTTAGTTAAGGAGTTATTGATACTTCAAGTGCAAAATGATGATATAAAACCATGATAAAAACACACTTTTAAGTATCAATCACACCCCCCCAACTAGCTTATTACAAGTCCCTAGTAATCAAAGTGTTAAAATAGAAAAATACTTTGCAAATTCCACAAAGCAAGGTAGTCATCATTTAACTTCCATTAATCTATCTAGATAAACAAACTCTCGTTAAATTCATATACCTGCTCAATATCTCTTAACAAGATATTTGTAAACCATTCTTTTGTGCTCAATGTATCAACATATAATTATGAGGCTTTTCTTAAAAGAAAACAAAATTTTTGTTCTAATATTTAAGGTTAACTTCCTTAGGTTGAGATTATTATTTTTGTCTTCTTTCTTCTTCTTTTTTTAATATAAATACATATAATTTAAAACACCATGTATCTTTAACCCATGTAACGAGCTTTCAGCTAATGACTCCCAGACTAGTTGGTCTTAAGGCATTAGGTGTTAAGACACCCCTACGAGTTTAGTAACTCGGGTCGCAGATACTAATATATAGATAGTACAATGTTTGATTCCCTTAAGCTTTTCTCCTCAACCCATGTAATAAGCGTTGGGCCAATAGCTTCCAAGTCAGTTGACTTTAGGGTATTAAGTGTTAAAACACTCCTTTGGGCTTAATTGCTTAGGTTAGGTATGCTACGAAACCAAAGTTATATACATTTTTATTATTATCATTTTTTTCTTTTTTTCCTCTTTTCTTTTAATTATATACTATCCCTTTCCCTTAGTTGTTACCTTTAATAAAAAAACATAAATAATATAATAATCTAATATGCAACCCACAATTATATGTTAAAGTGTGTGTGTGTAAATTAAGGTTTAAGAATACATGTTAAATAAGTATATGAATTAAGTGATAACAATGTGAGAGTTTGTAAATATGAATATTTCAAGAAGTATTATGATAGACCTTGTTATGAATGATTACCAAGATGTGTCTCAGGAGTCATAAAAAGTTCTCCTTACTCTGTCATCATAGTAGCAACAATTTTACACATGCTTTATAAAATAAAAAACACAGTTTTTTTTATGTAGTACCCTCTCCCCCCAACTAAAACGAGACATTGTCCTCAATGTTTAAAGGTAGATAGATAGAGTATAGAAGATATCGCGTGAGATAACAAACACTAACAAACCTGAAACACACTGAAACAAATATAAGAAACAACAAAACACAATAATAAAACCAAAAGATACAAAGATTCACAAATNCCTCCAACTCGAGCACTGTTCAGTATTTAACCTATATATAGAGTTCTAAAAGTTCAAATATCCTGAATTTTTACCAACCCGAGCAATGTTTATGTTTTCAAGTGGTTCTAATTTTGACGTTATCAATGAAGTTTTGGGAAGACAAGAGAAGATAAGGATTGCCACCAAGTCAAAGGTTGGCCATCTACTCATCAATTAGTCATCAAATCAATAGTTCCCAATTTTGGCCTATAAAAGGAGGCATTTGCCATGCATTTAGGCATCTTGGTTTCCAGATCAAGATCATGCTTTTCTTTTCTCTCTTTGTATTCTTTATGCTTTGTTTTCATTAATATCAAGTTTATGCCTTNCCCTACTTACTTAAAGTTTAATGTGTGTCGCTAAAAAAAGATAATAATAAAGTGATGCATGACAGGATGGCATAAAGTCTTAACCATATTCAATATACCATGTATCATAGGATGTAAAGATGCATGGTAAAGTTTTTTTTTATATATAAGTATCATTTATAGTAAACAAAAAACAACAACACAACATCAACAAAACAATTACTAAGCCTAGTCTAAAGGTCCCTAATGGAGTCATCACTCTATCACACCCTCGTGAGAGCTTGACATTAAAGGCAACCCTTCCTAGGAGTGATTAACTATTGAAAATGAAGAGACAAAGATAGAGCTAAGATTTAAAAAGAGATGCTAGTTGAAGTCCAAATTGGAATACTATTCAGTTATTAGATCACAACTAGAGCTATAGAACTTGGATTTAGGTTTACTCTATATGGATCGAAAGCTAAGATATAAGCCTAAAACTTTCATACTGAGTATAAGATTCAGAAAGATCATTTTCAAGTTCAAATTATAGCAACAATGGAGAAGTCAAAATTTGTCTTATAACATAGACATTGTTCAATAATTTCAAATTTTGAACTATAAAAGGAGGCATTTGTTATGTATTTAGATATTTTGGTTTCTAGATCAAGATCATGTTCTTGCTCTCTTTCTTTATATTTTTGTAATGCTTAAGTTTTGCTTATACTAGTCTTTTATTTATGTCTTTCATTTCCTTTCTTTTACTTAGTTCACTTATATCTTATTTATGTTTTTATCTTGTTTATTTATATTTCTCTTTTTTATTATGTTTAGTTAAGTTTATTATGTCAAGGTAAAAAGGTTACACTAATGGTGTAAGAATAAGTATAGTATAAACTCAACATGGATATTAATGTTTGATACTAACATATTTTATCTTCTTCACTCTTAATACTTTGATTGTTAAATGGCTAATCTAGATTTATGTTGTATAAGTCTTGGTACAACAAATACTTGGCACTTCTATAACTTAACCATATAGTATAACCGACACTTGTGTTATGAAAGGAACTTGATTTGTTATTAACATAAATTATAATCATGAATACTTGACAACCTTTATAAGTAGTAACATTATTTTAGTAAAATAACTAAAGTAATTATGTTAATCATTTATAATCTGATTGGAACCTTCTTTGCATATGGTTTTTAGTTGAGTAATAAAAGAAGGTTATACTATATTTTTTAAAAATATTATTAATGGATCCTCTAATCTTGACATTTATTTTTATCATTGTTTAATTCTCACATTAATCTTACACCTCAATGTTCTCTTTAATTTCTTATTATTATTATTATTTATATAATTAACCTCCTTTTGGTTTGATCCTGGTTTTATCAGGTTATTTATTACTTTGAGATAGAAGACATCAATCTTTTGATCGTGTTAAGTTTTTGGTGCAGTTGTTAAAGAGGTAAATTATTGTATAAATTATAATATTTATTTTATTTTCTCTTTTCACTTTTGTTTTCTAACTTTTTTTTTGTTTCTTTTCTTTTATTCTCTTCCTTTTATTGTCTTCCTGCATATGTATAAGAGTTTGGTCATGTGTATTAAGTGGTAGACTTTGTAGGATATCCTCATCATTTCTAGAAAATATAGCCGAAGAAGATAACCAGTCATTTCATAATAAGAATTGTAAGAATAATCATGTTAGAACACTTAAAGACCACATGAATCATATAAGAACAAGTGCACACTCATGCATTTTTTGCCTGTTTGATACATCTCATTTTAATTTAAGCTAGGTATTTTTTAATTTTTACCTTCTTTTCATGGCTTAGATTAAGAAAATCTATATTTACATTTAAGAAAATTTGAGGAGGTCAATAACACCTATAATGGCTTGAATTGTGACATGAACATAATCAGATTAAGCTTTTTTTATTTTTATTAAAAGATAAAGCTAAAACATGACTATAAAATTTAAGACTAGGATCCATTCATACTTGGGATGAAATGTAACAATAATTTTTAAAGAATTTTTATCCATCTCATAGAACAATCTCTTTGAAAAGACAAATCACTACATTCACTCAAAAATTAGGAGAAACATTTTACCAATGTTGGGATAGGTATCAAAACTTGCTTAATACTTGCTCTTATTATGGTTTTGAAATATGGAGGTTTGTTTCATATTTTTATGAAGGTTAACATCTAAAGATAAGCAAGTGGTTGAATTGATGTGCAATGAAACTTTTAAAGATAAAAACCCTAATGAAGTAATGGAGTACCTAGACTTACTAACTGAAAATGCTTAAAATTAAGGCAACGCAGGTATTTATAAGGCACTAGTTAAAACTCAACCTCATATATCTAGTGGAGGTATGTGACACGATGAAAAGATTGATGTCTTCTCCCAAGTACAAAAGTATCGAAGTAATAAATAACCCGGCAAGACCGGGGGATGTCTTCTCCCAAGTGCAAGAGTGTCGAAGTAATAAATAACCTGGCAGGACCGAGGTCGAACCACATGGAGGTTAATTATACAAATTATAAACAACAACAATAGTAATAATAACAACAACAATACTAATAGCAATAATAATACTAATAATACTACTAGTAGTAGTAGTAATAATAATAATAATAATAACAACAACAACAACAATAATAATAAAGAAGAAGAAGAAAAATTAATGAGAACTTTGAGATGGAAAATTAAAGTAAGGATTAAATAACGATAACAAATAATGTCAAGGTTAGAGGATCCACTAATGGTATGTCAAACAAGTATAGTACAAACTCTTATTATTCAATTGAAAACCACACATAAAAGAGGTTCCAATCAGATTATAGATTGTTAACATGATTGCATTAGTCATCTTATTCAATTAATGTTAATACTTGTAAATTTCATCAAGCATTCACGATTATAACTTATGTTAACAACAAATCAAGTTCATTTCATAACTCAGGTGTCGGTTATACCATACAGTATGGGCTATGAAAGTGTCAAGCATTTGTTGTACCAATTGTTATACAACATAAATCAAGATTAGTTATTTAACAAGTAAAGTATTAAAGAGTGAACAAGATAACAAATATAAAACATGTTAGTATCAAACATTAAAGTCCATCTTAAGTTTATACTATACTTATTCTTACACCAATAGTGTAACCTTTTCACCTTGACATAATAAACTTAGCTAGACATAATGAAAGAAAGAAAAATAGATGAGCAAAATAAGAACATAAATAAGATAGGAGTTACCAAAGCAAAGGAAAGGAATTAGAAGGCATAAACTTGATATTAATGAAAACAAAGCATAAACATTACAAAAAAATACAAAGAGAGAGAGCAAGAGTATGATCTTGATTTGGACATCAAGATGCCTAAATACATGGCAAATGTCTCCTTTTATAGGCCAAAATTGGGAACTATTGATTTGATGACTAATTGATGAGTAGGTGGCCAACTCTTGACTTGGTGACAATCCTTATCTTCTCTTGTCTGCCCAAAACATCATTCATAATGTCAAAATGGAAGCCACTTGAAAACATGAAAGTTATAAAAAATTATCTCAGCTTTCTTGTGTAAAACATTCAGCTTATTTCGACTTCTACAACTCCAGATATGGCTAAAATACTGAACAATACTCGGGCTGGAGGACAAATTCAGGCTTCTTTCTAATTGCAACAATTTGGACTTTAAAATGGCCTTTTTAGATTTTAGGCTCCATATAAAAGTTGTAGGCCTATGTCTTACCTTTCCATCCATATAAAGTAGACCTAAATCTGAGATCTATAGCTCCAGATATGACCTAATAACCGAATAGTGTTCCGGTTTGAATTGCACCGACATCTCTTTTCTAAGTATGGCTATCTCTTTATCCTTTCAATTTCAGTTCCGAAATTCATCAATCAATGCTTTCATTTATGTGATAGGCTTGCATTTAAAGTGAACATTTACCATAAATTAAAGGTATCTTATACTATTAGATATATTATTATAAAACATGTTTTAGTTAAGGAGTTATTGATACTTCAAATGCAAAATGATGATATAAAACCTTGATAAAAATGCACTTTTAAGTATCAATCACACCCTCCCAACTAGCTTATTACAAGTCCCTAGCAATCAAAGTGTTAAAATAGAAAAATACTTTGCAAATTTCACAAAGCAAGGTAGTCATCACTTAACTTCCATTAATTTATCCAGATAAACAAACTCTCGTTAAATTTATATACCTGCTCAATATGTCTTAACAAGATATTTGTAAACCTTTCTTTTGTGCTCAATGTATCAACACATAATTATGAGGCTTTTCTTAAAAGAAAACAAAATTTTTGTTCTAATGTTTAAGGTTAACTTCCTTAGGTTGAGATTATTATTTTTGTCTTCTTTCTTCTTCTTTTTTTAATGTAAATACATATAATTTAAAACACCATGCATCTTTAACCCATGTAACGAGCTTTCAGCTAATGACTTCCAAACCAGTTGGTCTTAGGGCATTAGGTGTTAAGACACCCCTACGAGTTTAGTAACTCGGGTCGCAGATACTAATATGTAGATAATACAATGTTTGATTCCCTTAAGCTTTTCTCCTCAACCCATGTAACAAACGTTGGGCCAATAGCTCCCAAATCAGTTGACTTTAGGGTATTAAGTGTTAAAACACCCCTTCAGACTTAATTGCTTAGGTTAGGGATGCTACGAAAGCAAACTTATATATATTTTTATTATTATCATTTTTTTCTTTTTTTTCTCTTTTCTTTTAATTATATACTATCACTTTCCCTTAGTTGTTACATTTAATAAGAGAACATAAATAATGTAATAATCCAATATGCAACCCACAATCATATGTTAAAGTGTGTGTGTGTAAATTAAGGTTTAAGAATACATGTTAAATAAGTATATAAGCAGAATTAAGTGATAACAATGTGAGAGTTTGTGAATATGAATATTTCAAGAAGTATTATAATAGACCTTGTTACGAATGATTACCAAGATGCGTCTCAGGAGTCATAAAAAGTTCTCCTTACTCTGTCATCATAGTAGCAACAATTTTACACATGCTTTATGAAATAGAAAACATAGTTTTTTTTTATGTAGTACCCTCTCCCCTAACTAAAACAAGACATTGTCCTCAATGTTTAAAGGTAGAAAGATAGAATAGAAGATATCACGTGAGATAACAAACACTGACAAACCTAAAACACACTGAAACAAATATAAGAAACAACAAAACACAATAATAAAACCAAAAGATACAAAGATTCACAAATGAAGGTTCAAATCCAATCTAAGCTTTTTACAACTTTCCTTAGTTGACCAATTTATATGACTCATGGAATAATCAATTACAAGAATGAAAGATTGTAGTTGGTCAATCAATTGTTTAGCAGTAGCAGCAGAGATTATGATTTGTTGTGCATAAGATGTTAGAAATTCCTATTCCACAGCATGATCAAAAAAAGACAACAACTTATCATAATAACCATTAACATTTAACAAACCTATAGGTTTATGGTGAATGTGCAGTTGGTCCTAAGAGGAAATATAAAAGATCTCTTCCAATGTGCCTAAACCACCTAGTAAAACAATGAAGGCATCAACATGGTTAAACATTGCATTCATTCAAACTGACATTGTAGAGACCTGAAGTTCCTCTGTAATTGTTTTTCCAATGATGTCCCCTTATATTAAAGCTTTAGGGACAACCCCCAAAACTTGACTACCTCCTAAAAATGCAACTATTGACACACCTCTCATTAACCCAAGACTGCCTCCCTCATACACTAAATGAATCTTTCTCTCAACTAGCACTTGACCAAGATGATTTGTTGATTCTAAAAACTCCTTTTCTTTCTTAGGACTAGATCCACTAGAAACACAAGTATTTCTTATATGATGACCTAAGGAACTTGCCATTTCTATACACTTTTGTATTTGTTGAATGTATCGGTTGAGTAGAAATGAAAGGAAGAAAAAGAGGATTTTATAGATAAGAAATTAGAAAGACAATCATACCACCTATATGTAGGCCAGTTAGAATCTCACACACTCTTTCTCTCTCTTTAATTATTTATTTATTTACTTTTAAAAAAGCATGTGTATGTATAGGCAGTTGTGATTATGGCTCACATCTTCCCTTGGTTTTACGTCCAAGAACAGCTTAAACGCCCTTTATGGGTCGGGGATATGCTTCCTATCCAGTTTTCTTAAAAACTGGTAAACAGGGTCTTTTTTAGTCAGATTCCCAAGACTAAGTCGATCATGTTCTTTATGAAATAGTGGCCATAAATCATGAATTGCACGATGCAAATCTCTACTAGGATACGTCTCAAGAGTCAATAGAAAATTATCTAAAGACTCTTTACTCAGGCCATCCTTAATGAATTGTATTTTATCTTTACGATTTATAGATATCATTCCTAATAAACGACTTTATGCATTACAAGTCCATCTAGCACATCGATGACAGACTTTCAATCATTTTGCACGATGTTTCTTTGCAAAAGTGCTTTTACCTATTCCAGACATGTGTGAAATGAAGGAGTTAGAGGACTTACCTGATAATGGGACCTTTGCTTCAATCAACCAGCGAATATTTTCAGGAATTTCATGATTCATTAACAATCTCAATCTTGCACATCTACCATGATAAATTTTTGTAATCACATTCTGAGGCAGAGCGGGAAAATACTTTTTCATTTTTTCAAGATTAGTGCCCATTTTCAAATGAGAATTGGAAGAGAGATTCAAAGAATTGCACAAATATATACACAAATATTAATTATTGTGGGAAATTGAAAGAATCGACTTAAGTCATGGAGTATCGTTATCTGCCTTTTCACTAGGGTGAGAGAAACTAGCAAAAATCACTCAAAAAGAAACACAAAAATAATTTGAGAAAAATAAAATAATCAACCTTTATCTACAAGATCATTCAAACCAGTTGATTCATTTTCACTAGAAAAATTATTAAAGTAAGCTTTCAAACGATGCCCATTTTCCTTAAAAACATTGTCATTCTTTGAATTCTTAATATCACGGGCCCTATAAGGATTGTTCCATCTTGATCTTAGCCCTCTAGGAAATGAATAGAGTTGAGAATTATAAAACAAAAATTTTTAACTAGTATTAAATTTTTGATAATTTTCACATGTTTTGCAGAATGCATGTGTCTTTGAACATGGTGGGCCAATAAAATCTATTTTGAAAGATTTTTGTAACTATCTTTTTTTATGAGAAATAACTTCCACAAGCATCAGAATGACAAAGTTTAATAACACTACTTACCTCATTGTTGGGAATGAATCTTTGAAATATTTGATCAGGACAATATTTGAATAAGTTAGGATCATCACAATAAAAATTCTTCACTTCATTCAAAAACGTTTTCTTATCTTGGGTACTCCAATCAACTGGCAAATCTCTAAAGCAAGAAAACTGATATTTTTATCATACCAAGGTATTGGATTAAGAGAAAGTAAGGATTCATTGGGAAAGTAATCATCGATTGATGTGATAAGAGATGTCGAATTTGTTGTCATTTTTGATAAAAGATCCGCATCAACATTTTCGGTGCATTTTTCATCCGTGATTTCTTCCTCAAAATAGATCATTTCCAAATCTTCAAATTCATCCAACTCATTTTTACTTAAAGTAGATTCAAGTTGATCATAAACTAATTCATCAATATGATCTACTTCTTGTAAATCATTATCATCTCCAGGTTGCTTGCAAATGTTGAAAATATTCATCTCCAATGTCATGTTTCCAAATGTTAGCTTCATCAGTCCATTCCTACAATTAATCAATGCATTAAAAGATGTAAGAAATGGACATCTTAAAATAACAGGAAATAAATTATATGTTTCAACAGGTTGTGTGTCCAAGACAACAAAATCTATAGGATAAATGAATTTATCGACTTGTACTAACACATCTTCAATTATTCCTCTAGGCACTTTTACAAATCTATCGGCAAGTAAAAGAGATATAGAAGTTGGTTTTAACTCACCTAGATTGAGACTTTGAAAAAGTAAATATGGAAGTAAATTCACACTAGCACCGAGATCAAGTAAGGCTATTTCAATTTTATGCTCTCCAATAAAGCAAGAATTGGTAGGACAACCAGGGTCTTTATATTTCAAAACATTATTGTTCTAAAGAATAATACTTACTTGTTTGGCTAAAAAGACTTTCTTTTTCACATTCAGTTTCCTCTTCACAGTGTATAGATCTTTCAAAAATTTAGCATAGGAAGGAACCTGTTTAATAGCATCTAGCAAAGGTATATTGATTCTTACCTGTTTGAAAATTTCAAAGATTTAGAGTTGTGATTGACTTTCCTTTGTTTAGTTATGGCTTGAGGAAATGGAAGTGCTGGCGGAGAATTAGTCTTTTCTTTATAATTTTCAGATTCAATCCCTTCCTTACCCTCAGAGATTGACCTATAATCTTTCTCATAAGGTTCAAGAGAGGGTTTTTCAATAACCTTACCACTACAATGAGTAGTGACTGATTTGACTTGATCCATATGTTGGCTTCGAGAACTACTTGCATTTGATTTGTATTGTCCCTAGGGATTTTGTTGTCGTTGAGATGGAAACTTACCTTTCTCTTGAAAACTAAGAGCAGATGTCAGTTTTGTAAGAGTATCTTTAAAATCTGTCATGTTTTGAGCAAGTTGAGTATTAATTGTCTCTTACTTTTCAATGAATGCATGCAATGTTTCCTCAAGATTTCTTCTAGGAGGTGGAGCATAAGGAGGTGCATATCTATGAGAATTTTGGAAATTGTGGTGTGCTTGAAACGGTGGTTGTGAAGTTTGTGCATTGTTGTTCTCACTCATCCAATTAAAATTCGAGTGATTTCTCCAACCAGGGTTGTATGTTTGCGAGTATAGGTTATGGTTGGGCCTTTGAAAACTGTTTAAAGCATGGGCTTGTTCATGGAGACATTCCTTAAAAGAAGGCAAGGTTGGACAGTTATTGGTTGAGTGTTCATTTGTTTCACATATTTGACACCCAATGTTTTCAACAGATTTTAATTGACCACTCTTTTTCAATTCTAGCGCCTCGACTTTTCTATCTAAAGATGCAAACCTGGCTTGAAGGTCATGATCTTCCCTAAGGTTGTATATACCTCCACTAGATATATGAGGTTGAGTTTTACTTGGTGCCTCATAGGTGCCTTTAGTGTCCTAATTTTGAGTATTTTCAGCTAACATGTCTAAGTACTTCATTGGTTCATCAAGTTCTTTATCTTTAAAGGTTCCATTGCACATCAATTCAACCATTTGCCTATCTTTAGATGTTAACCTTTCATAAAAATGCAAAATCAATCTCCATGTTTCAAAACCATAATGAGGGCAAGTACTAAGCAAGTCTCGATACCTATCCCAACATTGGTAAAATGTTTCTCCTTGTTTTTGAGTAAAAATAGTGATTTGTTTTTTGAAAGTGTTTGTTATATGAGATGGGAAAAACTTCTTTAAAAACTGTTGTTGCATTTCATCCCAAGCACGAATGGATCCTGGTCTTAAATTTTGTAGCCATGTTTTAGCTTTATCTTTTAATGAAAAAGGAAAAAGCTTTAATTTGATGGTGTTCATGCTATAATTTAAATTATTATATGTGTTGCAGACCTCCTCAAATTCCCTTAAATACAAGTATGAATTTTTGAAATCTAAGCCATGAAAGGAATATAAAAGTTGAATAATGTCTGGTTTAAAATTAAAATGAGATGCATCGGGAGCAAAAACTTTGCATGATGGTGCACTTGTTCTTGTGGAATTCATGTGGTCTCTAAATGTTCTAGCACGGTTATTCTCATTATTCTCATTATGAAGTGATTGATTATCTTCTTCAACCATATTTTCTGAAAATGATGAGGATACCCTACAAAGTCTACCACTTGATGTACGTGACCACACTCTCATGCATATGTAGGAATAGAATAAAAGGAAAAAGAAAACAAAAGAAGAAGAAACAAGAGAAAAGAAACAAAGTTATATATAAGAAAAGTGAAAAGAGAAAATAAAATAAATATTATAATTTATACAAAACTTACCTCCCCGGCAATGGCGCCAAAAACTTGACACAACGAAAAGATTGATGTCTTCTCCCAAGTGTAGGAGTGTCGAAGTAATAAATAACCCAACAAGACCGGGGTCAAACCACAGGAAAGTTAATCGTATAAATTATAAACAACAATAATAGTAACAATAACAACAATAATAGTAGTAGCAATAATATTACTACTACTAGTAGTAGTAATAGTAGTAGTAGTAGTAGTAATAGTAGTAGTAGTAGTAGTAGTAATATAAAGAAAAATTGATGAGAACTTTGAGATGGTAAAATAAAGTAAGGATTAAACAACGAAAATAATGTCAAGGTTAAAAGATCTACTAATGGTATGTCAAATAAGTGTAGTATAAATTCTTATTATTCATTTGGAAACCATACACAAAGGAGGTTCCAATCAGATTATAGATTGTGAACATGATTACATTAGTCATCTTATTCAATTAATGCTAATACTTGTAAATTTCATCAAGCATTCATGATTATAACTTATGTTAACAACAAATCAAGTTCCAAAATAGATGAACAAAATAAGAACATAAATAAGATAAGAGTTACCAAAGCAAAGCAAAGGAATTGGAAGGCATAAACTTGATATTAATGAAAACAAAGCATAAACATTACAAAAAAATACAAAGAGAGAAAGCAAGAGCATGATCTTGATCTAGACACCAAGATACCTAAATTCATGGCAAATGCCTCCTTTTATAGGCCAAAATTGAAAACTATTGATTTGATGACTAATTAATGAGTAGGTGGCCAACTACTAACTTGGTGACAATCCTTATCTTCTCTTGTTTGCCCAAAACATCATTGATAACATCAAAATTAAAGCCACTTGAAACATAAAAGTTGTAGGAAATTATCTCAGCTTTCTTGTGTAAAACATTCAGCTCATTTCGACTTATAGAACTCCAGATATGGCCAAAATACTGAACAATGATTAGGCTGGAAGACAGATTCGGGCTTCTTTCTAGTTGGAACAATTTGGACTTGAAAATAGCCTTTTTAGATCTTGGGCTCCATATAAAAGTTGTAGGCTTATGTCTTGCCTTTCCATCCATATAAAGTAGAGCTAAATCGGAGATCTATAGCTCCATATATGACCCAATTATTAAACAGCGTTCCGATTTGGATTGCACCGACATCTCTTTTCTATGTTTGGCCATCTCTTTATCCTTTCAATTTCAGTTCTTAAATTCATCAATCAATCCTTTCATTTATGTGATAAGCCTGCATTTAAAATGAACATTTATCATAAATTAAAGGTATCTTATATTATTAGATATATTATTATAAAATATGTTTTAGTTAAGGAGTTATTGATACTTCAAGTGCAAAATGATGGTATAAAATCTTGATAAAAATACACTTTTAAGTATCAATCAGTATGTACAACCTTAGGGAAGATCATGACCTATAAAGGCAAGTTTGCATCTTTAAATAGAAAAGTTGAGGCACTAAAATTTAAAAAGAGTGATCAATTAAAATATGTTTAAGACATTGTGTGTCAATTATGTGATTTAAATATTTTTCAAAGGCCTAATTATAACTCATACTCACAAACATACAATCCTAGTTGGAAAAATCATCTAAATTTCAATTGTAATAGTGATAACAATAACGCACAAACTTCATAGCCACCATTTCAAACCCATCATAATTTGTAAAATTCTCATAGATATGCACCTCCATATACTCCACCTCCTATAAGAAATTTTAAGGAAACATTGTAAGCATTCATTGAAAAGCAAGAGACAATCAACTTTCAACTTGTTTAAACCATGACAGATCTAAAAGATACACTTGTAAAACTCACATATGCTCTTAGTCTTCAAGAAAAAGATAAGTTTTTATCTCAACCACTATAAAATCCCAAAAGGCAATATAATGCAATTGCAAGTAGTTTTGAAAGTCAACTTATGGATCAAGTCAAATCAGTCATCACTCTTTATGGTGGTAAGGTTATTGAAAAACATACTCTTGAACCTTATAAGAAAGATGATAAGTTAATCTCTGAGGGTAAGGAAGAGGTTGAATTTGAACATTGCAAAGAAAATATTGATTCCCCACCAACACTTTCCTTTCCTCATGCCATGACTAAACAAAGAAAAGTCAATCACAACTCTAAAATTTTTAAAACTTTCAAACTAGTAAGGATCAATATACCTTTGTTGGATGCTATAAATAAATATCTTCTTATGCTAAAATTTTGAAAGACTTATACACTGTGAAGAGAAAACTAAATGTGAAAAAGAAAGCCTTTTTAGCCGAACAAGTAAGCCCCATTTTTCAGAACAATAATGCTTTGAAATATAAATACCTTTTTGTCCTATAATTTCTTTATTTATTAAACAACATAAAATTAAAAAAATTTTACTTGATCTTAGAGCTTGTGTGAATTTACTTCTATATTTAGTTTTTTAGAGTTTCAATGTAGGTGAGTTAAAACCAACTTTTGTAGCTCTTTTACTTACTAATAGGTCTGTAAAAGTGCTTAGAGGAATTGTTGAAGATGTGTTAGTACAAGTCGATAAATTCATTTATCCTATGGATTTTATTGTCTTGGACACACAACTTGTTGAAGCATGTAATTCATTTCCTATTATTTTAGGACATCTATTTCTCACATCTTCTAATGTATTGATTAATTGTAGGAATGGTTTGATGATGCTATCTTTTAGAAATATGACAATAAAGATGAATATTTTCAACATCTGCAAGCAACCTGAAGATGATAATAATTTATATGAAGTAGATCTTATTGAAGAATTGGTTTATGATCAATTAGAATCTACCTTAAGTAAAACTAAGTTTGATGAATTTAAAGAATTGCAAATGATTTATTATCGGGAAGAAATCAAAGATAAGAAAGGAACAAAAAATGTTGATATAAATCATTTGTCAAAATTAACAATAAATTCAACATCTGACATCCCATTAATCAATAATTACTTTCCTGATGAATCTTTATTTTCTCTTTGTCCAATGCCTTAGTTTACTAATCATATCAATTTTCTATCTTCAAGAGACATGCCAGCTTATTAGAGTACCCAAGATAAAAAAAGGTTTTTGAATGAAATGAAGAACTTTTATTAGGATGACACTTATTTATTCAAATGTTTTAAGGATGCATTATTGACAATGAGGTAAGTAGTGTCATTAAATTTTATCATTCTAAGGTATGTGGGAATCATTTCTTGTAAAAAAATGATTATAAAAATCTTAGAATATGGATTTTATTGGCTCACATGTTCAAAGACACATATATGTTCTGTAATGCTTGTGAAAATATCAAAAGTCAGGATATATTTCAAAACATAAAGAGTCTTTATATATTTTTCTATTAACTTTTAGGATATATCCTAGTGAAGATATGTATTGTAAATTTCATGACTTATAACTCCATTTTCATAAAGAACATGCTCGATATAGTCTTGCAAATCTAATTAAAAAAAATTCTATTTGCCAATTTTTTTAAAACTAGATGGGAAGCCTATCCCCAACCCTATTCATATACTCATTTAACAAATGTTATTAAACCTTTATTTTCACACACATTTTAACATATAATTATGGGTAACATATTGGATTATCACATTATGTTTTTCTTTTTTGTTAAAGGTACCAACTGAGGGAAAGAAATAGTATATAATTTGCAAATAAAAAAATAATGATAATAAAAACATAGATAAGTTTGATTTCGTAACCTTTCTAACCTAAACAATTAAGCTCGAAGTGATGTTTTAGCACCTAATATTGTAAAGTCAATTGACTTGGAAGTTATTGGCATAATGCTTGTTACATGGGTTAAGGAGAAAAGATTAAAGGAATCAAACATTATACTATCTACATATTAGCATTTGCAACCTAAGTTGCTAAGCTTACAGGGATGTCTCAACACCTAATGCCCTAAGACCAACTAGTCTAGGAGTTATTAGCTGAAAGGTCGTTATATGGGTTAAAGATACATTATATTATTTGTATACATATTAAGAAAAAGAAAAGGAAAAAATAATTAAAAAAGATAATAATCCTAACCCAAGAAAGTTAATCTTAAACATTAGAATAGAATATTGTTTTCTTCCAATAAAAGCCTCATCATTTATGTTTTCATACATTGAGCACAAAAGAAAAGTTTATTAATATCTTGTTTAAGAAGTATGAAGTAGATATATAAATTTAATAAGAGTTTGTTTATATGGATAGATAAATGGAAGTTAAATGATGAATGCCTTGCTTTGTAAAACTTGCAAATTATTTTTCTATTTTAATGCTTTGATTATTAAGGACTAGTAATAAGCTAGTTGAAGGGTGTGATTAATACATAAAATTACATTTTTATCAAGGTTTTACATCATCATATTACATTTAAAGTATCATTACACTCTCTAATTTAAGCATGTTTTATAATAATAAATCTAATAATTTAAGATAGCTTTAATTTATGGTAAATTATATAACTTTAATTTATGGTAAATGCTTAATTTAAATGTAGGCATATTTCATAATTCAAAGGATTGATTGATGTGATTAATTATTAAAAGTGAAAAGATAAAAAGATGGCTAAGATTAGAAAAGAAATGTTAGTTGAAGTCCAAAATGAAATACCATTTAATTATTGGATCATAACTAAAGCTATAGAATTTGGATTTAGATTTGCTCTATATAGATGGAAAGCTAAGATATAGGCCTAAAATTTTCATGAGAGTTAAAGATTCAAAACGACCATTTTCAATTTCAAATTGTAGCAACAACGGAGAAGTCAAAATTTATACTGCAGCCTAGATATTATTCAAGTATTCATCCTATATCTCGAGTTCCAAAAATCTAAATAACTTTTTTTTATTAGAAAGCTGAGATAATTTTCTAAAACTTTGATAAAGATAGTCTATTCAAATTCTAATGTTAACAATGATGTTTTGTTTAAATAAGAAGATAAAGATTGTCACCAAGTCAAGATATGGCCACCCACTCAACAATTAGTTAACAAATTAATAGTTTCAAATTTTAGATTATAAAATAAGGCATTTGTCATGCATTTAGACATTTAGATCAAGATCATTTTCTTGCTTTTTTTATTTATATTTTTGTAATACTTAAGTTTTGTTTATATTAATATCTTGTTTATGCCTTTTATTTTCTTTCCTTTACTTAGTTAACTTATATCTTATTTTTATTTTTATTTTATTTATTTATGTTTCTCTCTTTCAATATGTTTAGTTTCATTATGTTTAGCTAAATTTATTATGCTAAGGTGAAAATGTTACACTAATAGTGTAAGAATAAATATAGTATAAACTCAACGTGGATCTTAATGTTTGATACTAACATGTTTTATATTTACTATCTTCTTCACTCTTAATACTTTGCTTATTAAATGGTTAATCTAGATTTATGTTGTATAACCCTTAGTGTAACAAATATTTGGTACTTTCATAGTCCAATCGTATGGTATAACCGACACCTATGTTATGAAAAGAACTTGATTTATTGTTAACATAAGTTATAATCATGAATACCTAATAACATTTATAAGTATGAACTTTATTCAAATGAGATAACTAATATAATAATGTTAATAATTTATAATCTAGTTGGAACCTTCTTTATTTATGGTTTCTAATTGAGTAATAAAAAGAGTTTATACTATTTTTTTTTTTGAAATATCATTAGTGGATCCTCTAAACTTGACATTTGTTTTTGTCATTATTTAACCATCACATTAATCGACATCTCAAAGTTCTCTTTAACTCTTTTTTTCTTAATTATTATTATTATTATAGTGAACCTCTTTATGGTTCGACCCCGATCTTACTAAGTTATTTATTACCTTGACACTCCTTTACTTAAGAAAAGATATCAATTTTTGGTCATGTTAGTTTGCCGGTTAAAAGATGATTGTCTCAATGGTGACCCTTCGGTGTTACTATAACTAGTGCAGCCTTTACACGGAAGAGAAGGATGCTGCTAGAGAAGCAACCTATAATAGAAGTGAAAATCCCTTTTACTAATGCTAACTAGCGTGCTCAAAAATGGTTGAGGAATTGCAATGACTAGTGATGATCGCGCACCCTTATAACTTTATGTTCCTGGTGCAAAGAAGAAAACACAACTACTGCTAGCAATAGGGAAGAGATATGGTGAGGTAGGTGACTAGGATCGGCTGATGATGCAGAGACGAGAATGTTTACACTGTTGGATTGCTACTATAGCAAGTACCTACTCTTCATGGTTGAGGGGCTATGAGTCAACGATGGCTGCTGTAGCTGAAGACAACACCGTTGTTGAAGTTGGAGACAACTGCGTAATGGTACAAGACTCGAAGAAGAGTTGTTTGTTTAAAATGTGAAGCAAAGTTGGTGGCTAGTTTTGAGAGAAGTTGTTGGACTATGAGGGAGAATTTGGTGGTGATAAGGAGAAGTCAAAAAAAAGGAAGGAGAGGATGAGGCTTTGGTTTTTTGAATGTTATCATGCAAGGTTGAGAGAGAGGCATCTAAATGAGGGAAGATCTCGTGAGGCCAAGAGATGGCATTGTGCCAAGAGAAAAAGAATATGTGGTGGCTATCTTGTGGCTAAGAGGGAGGGTAACGGTTGAACCAAAGAGGATTCTGATTCCAATGAGGGAAAAAAGGTTTTGTCTTGATTAGAGGCAGAGCAGATAGTGTATGGCCAGAGAGAGATTTTTGGTTTCTTTCTTTTCAAAAGAAAAGGGGTGAGTGCTTGTTTTAGGAAAAAAGAAAAGATAAGAGGGGGCTATGGCTTCATTGCTGAGAGGATATGGCTAGGCTTTTTTTTTGTGCTTGTCCTTAATTTTTCTTGTCTCTCTACCCCTTCATTGCATATTGCTAGCGGTTTATTTATATAGAAATTTCTACATTTTCTATTCAAGAAAATATTCTAATAATTATTATAGAGATTATCTTCTATAATTAGTATCAACAAATTTAATATTTAAGGTATTTTATATTTTAGTAATTATTTTCCATAACCAACATCAATCAAATCTTATATCTGTGGTATTTTATATTGTACTAATTATATATCATTCAGTAATCATCTTATTAACATATTGCTTCCTTAATATTAACCTTGATGCTTTATATTATTGCCATATGTTCTTCTTCTCTTTTTTTAAATTTTTTTTCAAAACATAGGTCAAAAATAGGACAGCAATAGTATGAATGTTTGAATTTCTTGTGTTTAATTTTCCAACATTTATGCATCGTAAAGGTGTTCAATATGTTCTCAAAAAATATAATAGGAGTGTTTTTGTAAAAAAGAATAAAAGATATAAAAATAATAAGAGCTATTTTGATAAATTATGGTTTAGTTTTTCAAAAGAAATGTTATTGATAAACGTGAACTTGGATTAGTGAGTTAAAGGGTGCTTTTTGAAATATCCTATTTATTCACCTTTCTATCTTATATTAAACTAATATCCTATCCACCATTGTTACTTTAAAGTGACAACATATGATTTAAAAGATAGAAAAAAAAATTATCATGTTCTTTCCATCATCTTTATTTATAAATATGTTTTTGATAATTTTATGGGTTACAACATATTATCCCTATTGTTGTGAGTGGAAGTGGTCTGGGTCAAAGTGACCCTATATAGGGCCAATGAGTATAAGTAGCGTCCTTTAGGGCATTTTTAGATATATTCAAAAGAGTGGTGTCAAAGCCCAAATTCTACCTTCCATACAAGTCCAATACTCATTTTATGTATGACCAAATCGATGAATCTTTTATTTTTAAGAATAATTGTTAAATTTTCATGAATGATCTAATCAACAAGTCTTTTATTTTTTTTTTTAAAGGATGGATGCCAAATATGTCAAATAGTCTAATTGACAAGGCTCTTATTTTAGAGACTGGCATTGAATGTTTTTTGAATAGCCTAATCAATGAGTATCTTACTTCTAGGGATAGACATTGATTTTTTTTTTCAAATGACTTAATAGATGAGTCTTATAAAAAACAAACAATGCATTTTTTTTGGAAAACATTGGAAATAAATTAAAAACCACAACTCATCTTATAAAATAATTTAGATAGTTAATGACATGTAATTTAAGAGAAAACATGTAACGTAACATTTTCTTTAAGAAAATACAATAAGGATAATGTTTATCTTTTCTTATATATAAACAACTTCTTATCTAAATCTTTAAAATGAATGCATATTTTAGGATTTTTAATTTTTCTTAAAAACTAGATGGCAACTCTATTTTTTTAATTTTTCTTTTTTTTTAGCTATATTTTGGGCTGAGGTGTATAAGCTAAGATGTAGGCTTTGTTGTTTTTATAAGAAAAAATCCCCTGTAAGAACATAAGAACCTTCACTGCTTACATCAATAATAAAGAAAATAAAATAATATGCTAGAAGGAGAAATATAATAAATGTTACAGGGAATGTGTGATTGAATAAATTGGTGTTAAATCCATGAATAACTTGGAATTGCCTTAACTTGTCTAGCTTGGCTTGAATGTTTCACCTAGTAATCAAATATATTAATAAATCTTAGTTATATCAACTTGCCTCGTAGAGTGTAGAAAGTGGTGTTATAGATAATTTATAATAAGTGAAGCAATGATGGAGAGTTACCTAGTGGTAAATGGAGAAAAATAAATATTGTTAATAAAGATATTAATGCTTGTTATTAGTTTGTTGTGCTTGTTATGTCCTTATGGAAGGGTTAATACTTCTGTTCTATATAGAAAGTTTATGTTGAAAGATATACATTTGCGTGTCAAGTTTAAACATATATTTTGTGAGCGCAGGGTGTGTGTACTAATGGATAATGATATGTGACCTTTTAGAAATTAAAGAAATATACTTAGGTGTGTGTGTTTTGGGATGAATATTAGATAGTTTGAGGAGAGTAGAAGTGGGTGAAAAAGAAATCATTTAGGATAGGTAACAACAAGTTAAAATCTTTCTTGGTATTGCATTAATTTTCAAAAATCTCCATTAGGAATGTAGTTGAAATTGTTTTCTCTAAAAACTTGAATATTTTTAGATTGTTATGAATATCATAAATAATTTTTAAAAAATAAAATAAAAAATTAGTCACGTTGATCAAATTCCTCGTTGTGAATGTACCACGGAGGGAGAAGTAATATTTATCTCTTGAATGCGAAGAGTAGCGAAGGGTGTGGTAAACAAAACATTTATTTTTGATAATGCAAAATGCATAATTGATTGATTACGGGTTCAAGAGATAGTTATTTGAAAACCATTATAATAAACATTTTTTCTAGTGGTCCATACTTTGTATTGGGAACCAAATTACGCTTAGATTATGATCTTTTGGGTTACAGGGATTATTTTTCTTTATTATTTTGGTTCCCATATTTGAGAATTTCATAAAAGTGGTCCCTATAGCACTCCTAGCAAATTTAATTGTTTATGTGGAAATCATGCAGCTTTTCTACTTCTTAAACAAAATTCTCCTGGGACCATGATGCACAGCCAGCTCCTCTAGGATTAAAATACTTGAGTAGAATTACCTCGTACAGAAACTTTGCCCATTTTCATGGCAACGGGGTCCATTTCGCAAGTTCATAAAAAAGCCAAAGAAAATTCAAAATTAAATAATTAGAAATAATAAGGTAGAAGAAGGAAGGACAGATTTGTATATGTAAATTAAAGGATATCTAATCTTTTTTATTAGACAATTTGCCATTAATAAATACATAAATCACAACTTTAATGGACATATCTCGAAAACACATCGAACATTAAACCCTATGATCCGATCCTATTCTGCCAGTGAAAGGGGGGATTTCTTCACGTATGCCACGGTTTGAAAGACAACTTCGCTCCCAAAGCCTAATAATAGCCTAATAGAGGTCATATAGGAGACATCACGGACTGCAAAAATGTAATCCCAAAATGTTCTACGTCTTTGAAAAACACCCCTTCTGCCTTAACATTCTCAGAGGTTCATGCAGTTGTAAGAATTGCACATAATGGAACATTTCAAGCTCTAATGTGGTTTATTGGATTCACTCTATGGTAGAGCATGAGTTATTTATACTGTTGATCAAAGAGAAAAAGAATTTTTGGTATTCTCTTTTGAAAAAGATTCCCCTTGCCATATGCAAACCATGTGAATAGAAGTTCCTTTAAAAAATAAATAAATTATGTCCTTCATTTTTCAGCTTTTAATGGAATAATGTTAATATTCAATTATCTGTTTACAGTACGTGAGTTCGTAAAAGTTTTGAAATTCTGATATTTACTAGTTGGAATGAATCATTTATATATATATATATATATATATATATTACTTGAAGACAATGATGTTTTCTATATATAAAAAACAGAATTATATATTTAATATTTTCATATACATGGATGTCTTTTCTCAAATTATTGCACCCACAAAAGATAGATTCCATACCTAGTTGCACTCAATAGTAGGGTGGCAGTTTTTTTTACAAAAAGAAAAATAAATCAATAAATAAATAAGAACCAAGTGAGAAAGTAAGATTCTCAGCCTCCAATAAAGTGGTTCTATGAAACTCTACGAATTGCAATTTCAGTGTGAAGAATCTTGATTAGGCATCCGTTAGTGTTGTGTCCTTAAATCTTATCAACCCATGCTAATTCGTTACAACTTTAAACCTTCAAAACAAATCCATAAAGTTGGCATTATAAAAATTAAAAAAAAAATTCGATAAAGAAAGAAAGAGATTTCATAAATATGTCAAGCATAGCATATTACTATCTTCTTTAAGTAAAGGGTGATCTTATTCCCACTCTACTATTTATTGTAGAGATCAATATAACATTATCTGATGTGTTTCTTAAAACTATATAATTTAAATTATAAAATGACACCTTTGTATCCTTCAAAATTAATTAAAGAAGACTATAATAAATTATTGCTGGTATTTTTGGTTAATCAATAATATATGACTTTTGACTCCCAAATAAACGGCTGTGCCATGATTTATTGATTGATTTCTCCATAAAGTTTGCAACTTCTACCAGCCTAATCCTAGGTTTGCAAGAAGAAATAAAATATTTTAAATAACTTCATATATTTGAAAAATATATCCATAAATATCTGGAAATTGTCTCCTCTCTCTCTACAAAAATACAAAGAAATGATATTTTGAAATTTGATATTACATTGAAAACATATTGGTCTCTACAAAAGAAATAATGAAGTGGGAAAAATAAAAAATGAAAGAGAAAAATACATTTAAGTTCACTTTTCAAATACAAGTTCCTAATAAGTTCTATGCTAATCTTTTTAAGTTGAATAAGCTCATTTGTATAGTTTATCTTCTAAAAAATTTCATTTTTAATTGTTCTATCTATATTACCCTCTCTAAGAACTTAAGAATCATCTATTGATTGATTTTTCTTTCCATTTTTTATTAAAAAAATTTAAGAAAAATCCCTAACAAAATATGAATTAAGAAAGTTACATAATAAAACTTATTGTAAAGTATTTTCCAAGACATGTGTTGTAACAGTTCTCTGTTCGGTGTATGAAGATATCCTTTAATTTTACATGGAGAACTATGCTTTTGTTTTCCCTCACCTTGACAAGGACAAGTAAGATAGAATTGTCATGGTGGAAGTAAATTGTTAGAAAATGTTCCAGGACAGAAAAGAAAGTTAAAAACAAAAGGCTCCATGGTGCTCATTTGACACCAAGGAAGAAAGGTGATTGATTATACTTCATTGATCCGAGTTTCAAAAAGATGGTCCAAATGAGGCATGCATGGAATAGAAATTCGAAATCTTTATCTAATTATAGAATAAAATTTGTCATCCTTTCCAATGTATAGAAAATTCAGCACCCCTCTTTAGCTTAACACTTTGTGCACTTATTGAGAGGGTTTTAGACTAGGCGTGACCTTCCTCGTATCTTTGCTATCAATGGCAAACCATGTTACTATGTGAGGAAAACTCTTTTGTTTTTCTCTGAACAAGTGAGGAAACCTGAAAACATGGTCATCTCCACTAGGTGGGTGAGGAATATCATTCCATATTAAATTAACGACAAGTGGAACCGTGACTTCCATTCATATTGCCTTCCATTCAAGTGAGTGAAGCATAAGGTTCTTTTTTTCCTTTTTATTGAACCACAAAATAGACTTCGAATATTGATGGAAGGGTAACTCCATCTTAAGCAGATTCCACTACACAGCACATATAGCAGGGTTTCGACAACACAGTTTGCGTGGATAATTACTTTAATTGATGGGAGTGGGTGATATTCTTTTAATTTTTTTGGAAGATACATAAATTATTTGAAAAATGCACTCAAAATTATAGGATGTAAATCAAGGTTTATAGGGGTGCAATTGTAAAAAGAAATAAATTAAAATCAATTGAAGATACATCTGCTGAAATTGAAATAATAGATACTAACTTTAAATTTTCTAAAATCCCAATTAAAACTCTAATTTCTAAGATTTAAATAGATGGTATATCACTTGTTTTTAATAAAGAGATTAAATGACACATCGTTTCATCCTTATTATCTTCTTTTACAAATAAAAGCTAATTTAGATGTCATTTGAAGGTGAAGAAATGTGGCATATATGACCAGCTTAGGGGCTCCCACCACCTCCACTCAACAAAGAAACATCTCTTTTATAAGGATTATGTTCTCCTATCAAACATTTATATTTCATTTGCTACAATGATGTTAACAACATCTTGTCTTTGGTTAACCTCCCTGTATTGTATTGAAAGATGGAGACCAATTGGGGGCCAAACTTCTAATGAATGAACTAGGAGTTCTAGACATCCAAATCAAATGAGTTTTGTTTCCAATGATAGATATACATCTCTTCTACATAATTTATGTTCACATATGACATGTTTAGAACCTATGTTTAGCATATTCTTGTTATTAGATTTGATATGTATTTGTTAAGAAAGTAAGTTCAAAATAGTTTTGTATATATAATTTGCTATTCTTTGATTGTTAAAAATATGTAATTAGTATGTGTGAATGTCATTTTTGATGTTTTAAAATTTATATTGATCACTTTTTTTTTTGTTGAATACACTGGTGTTTGATATGCATAGACCTTACTAATAATTGTTTTCTTCATATAGTATCAAATTTAGTTAGGTTGTTGTATTTGATAAAGATGATGAAAATACATGTCAAAACTGATATAACAACGTTCAAGGATTTCAAAAATGCACTGCTGGTTTTTATTGATGGTATATATGAATTGATAAGCTTTAGTTAAAGGTATAACTCATGCTTGATTTTTATATGCTAGCTTTTTTTTCTTTTATAACTTGTTTTGGATCAAGCGATCCTTAGAGTCTTTGAATGTCTAGGTTAGGGTTTTTCACTATCAGATCATTTTGGTGAAGATTAGAGCTTATCGTTACTATTTTATGGATGATTATGCATTCATCTTGATGTTGCATCTCTTTATGTTTTATGTTTAATTAAATCTGGCCTATTATTTCATCCATGTTTCTGGTTGTTTCAAATGAAATTTTTTATTTGTTTTTTATTTTTTAGTGTCTATCATTAGAACCTATTCAATGACCTTATTCTTTTCACCCACACCTGAAGATCCTGATCTGAGTGGATGATTGCTGCAACCCTGTACATGCATGATAGAATGACAACTCTATTAAGGAATTTTTTTTGGATTGTGCTTTGTTATTTGTTTGCTTATTATGTTTGAATTATTTGGTATATGTATTTATTTTTTAACATTCATTTTCTTTAATTTTTTCTTCAATACTTTAATTTTTTTCACTTTTTTCTCATGCACTTTTATTTTGGATATGGATTAATATTTCCATGTATCACATACTTTAATTTTTTAGAGCATACACAAACTTCTAGGTTAGGTGTGGGATTATCAGTCTACCCTATGACTATCAATCAAAATTCAAGACTTGTGAAATACCCAACTTAGACTTTAGTACTTGATTGACAATGATGGGTATATGTGCCTTAATCATTCTTTATAATGCCTCATACTATCCTTACGAGGGTCATTATTGTAAAAATTTGAAATCCTTTTGGGATTAGATATAAAACTTATCCATGTTCACTTGACTAATAAGACCTATCCTTAGATTGTATATACCATTTATAAATTTTGCATCAAGCATGAACATATGTTCCTTGTATTGCAAGACTTTGATCCTTATACTGTAAGACTATGAACCAAGAATCATGACTTCCTTTAAATACTCATCTTTTGAAAAATTTAGGAAAGAATCTGAGCTAATATAATTAATTGAGGGAAATAGTCCAAGAATCAATGCTAATAGGTTGCCATAAGTTACAAAGATAAATCTTACTATGAATGATATAAAGAACTTGTTACCCATTATAAGATATATAGATGAGGCCCCTTTTGAAATAGAATATAAAAAGATCACAGTTGATGAAGCTATCGGTACAAGCATCAACTATTAGAGCATTACTGGATTTGTAAGGTCTTAATTATAAGTGTTTTACCATAAAAAATATTGATATGCATCTATATTAAAATAATATAATAGGATCTTACATTTTCCAAATTATAACCATAAGGTCTACTTCATATAGAGGTTTGAAGATACTTTTTCAGAGATAGCCAGATTATTATACTTGGGAAAGGTCAACCTATGTAAGGTAACTAATTGGGGATTTTGATGAAAAAGTATTGAAGCTAAAATAAAGAAAACATAGAGAAGAGAAAATTAGAAAACAAACAATACAAGATAGTGTTTTTGTTATATTTAAGCTAGTCTTGTTTTCCTCTGAAGCTAGAGTCATCAATGTAGAAGCTACTAGTGTAATCATTAAGTATGAGCACAATCTAATTAACCTTTTTGTTGTGATTTTGGTTGAAATCATCCATTATAGGATGTATAGAAAAGGGGGCATGAGAAGTTATGTTCTAGTGCTATATCTATAGATCATCAATCATATCAAAACACTTAGAGATATTTTCAATAAGTTTTGGTGGTTTGACCTTCGACCATTAAACAATGTTTTAGGTGAAACTTGAAAGAATCTAGTTGAAAAAACATGGGTGGACAAATATATGGCATTATCAAAAAGAAATTTCTAGTGGAAAGGACCTTAGATGAACAAGACATTTTAAATAATGAGTTGTGGTAGTAAATATAGGTCCTTTTGATCAAAAACATTAGTTACGCTCCTGCATTGGTAATAAATCAATTTGGTGAAGTATAATATGTACCAAGGACCTTTAATTTAATAGATTTTATTAGATCATTCAAAAATTAGTTGTCATTGGAAGAGCTTGAACTTATTAGACAAGATTAGGGAAGACCTTTTATGTTAAAGAAGGATAAAAGAAATGAGGTTGAATTATCATTTAGCTAAAATTGCACCATCTGGAGAAACAACAGGCTTCCTAAAACCTATACCTCTTTGAAACTCAAAAGTGAAGCAGTCAAAAGTAACTAGCCAATGGCTAAGAAAAAAAAGGATTGATAATGAAGAAAAGTTCAAAGAGTAGGTATAAAAGTGCAAAATTGACCTTTGCAATAGTAAATGGCAACAACAGCTCCTAAAAAAATAATTGGTAGAAGAAGATAAGATGAGGAGTTCCTTGAATCATCAAATAAAAAGAAATGATGAACAATTAGCAACCTTGGCAAAATATCTTGAGATAGCAAAAGAATGGAAGAAAAGGGTTAAGGTGGCCAAAAAAATGGCTAATGGGATACAAAATGAGTTGGGAATTTGAATAGCCAAGCATGAAGAACTGGTAAACAAATGTGTGCAAATAAAAAAACACAAGTTGAGATCAAAATGTCAGCTAAGAGAAGGATGAGTGTTAATAAAGAAATGATAGGTTCCTTAAGAAAGGAAAATAACTGTCTTAAAAAGATATTATATGTTCAAAAAGATAAGAGTTAATTAGTAGAAATTATCATAAAAAAGAAAAAAAAATTTAAGCCCAATTAGCACAGTCAAATGAAGAAAATGGTTGATTCTTCAAAAGAATAGCTCATGGTGTTATGATTTGAGCTAGAAATTCAAGAGGAAGAGTTAAAGGTGTTAAAAGACCAATACTTTAAAATGGAAAAGGAATGAACAAAATCCAAGTAAGAACATCAAGAATTTTGAGATTACATCTATGATTTTGAGGTCTAGATTAACTCCAAAATAGCCGAGCTTGATATAGAAAAGGAAGAGTTGCAAAGAACAATAACTATAGTATATATGGAAAAAACAATATAAATGCTTGAAAGCAATAATGACACTTTAGCTTCTAGTAATGGTGTCCTAGTCATTGATAACATCTTATTTCATAATGAAATTGATTACTACTTAAAAGTATATCTTTATTAAGGTTTTATATCATCATTTTGCACTTGAAATATCAATAACTCCTTAACTAAAGCATGTTTTATATTAACATATTTAATAATATAAAATACATTTAATTTATGGTAGATGTTTATTTTAAATACAGGTCTATCACATCAATGAAATGATTGATTAATGAGTTTAAAAACTGAAATTAAAAGGACAAAGAGATAGCTAAACTTAGAAAAGAGATACTGATGTAATCCAAATTAGAACATTGATTAGTAATTAGGTCACATCTAGAGTTGTAGATCTCAAATTTAGGTCTACTTTATATGGATGGAAAGGTAAGACATAGGCCTATAACTTTTAGAGGAGCTAAGATTTAAAAAGGTTATTTTGAAGTCTAAATTGTAACAACAATGAAGAAGTCTAAATTTGTCCCGTAGCCCGAGCACTGCTTAGTGTTTGGCCTATATCTAGAGTTCTAAAAGTCCAAATGACCTCTCTTTTTTTCCTAGAAAGATGTGACAATTTCCTATAACTTTCTTGGTTTCAAGTGTTCCAATTTTGATGTTATCAATAATGTTTTGAATAGATAAGAGAAGATAAGGATTGTTACCAAGTCAAGAGTTGGCCACCCACTAATTAATTAGTCATCAAATCAATAGTCCACAATTTTAGCCTCTAAAAGGAGGTATTTTTCATGCATTTAGGCATCTTGGTTTCCATATCAAGATCATGCTCTTGCTTTCTCTCTTTGTATTTTTCTAATATTTAAGAGTTGCTTTCATTAATATCAAGTTTATGCCTTTCAATTCCTTTCTTTTACTTAGTTAACTTTTATCTTATTTATGTTTTTATTTTGTTTATTTATTTTTCTTTCTTTCATTATGTTTATCTAAGTTTATTATGTCAAGGTGAAAAGGTTATGCTAATAGTGTAAGAATAAGTGTATTGTAAAGTTAATATGGACTTTAATGTTTGATATTAACATGTTTTGTATTTGTTCTCTTGTTCACTCTTTAGTACTTTGCTTGTTAAATGATTAATCTAGATTTATATTGTATAACACTTGGTACAATAAATATTTGGCACTATCATTGCCCATACTGTATGATTTAACAGATACTTGAGCTATGAAAGGAACTTGATTTGTTGTTAATATAAGTTATAATTATGAATGTTTGGCGAGATTTACAAGTATTAGCCTTAATCTAATAAGATAATTAATGTAATCATGTTAACAATTTATAATTTGAGTAGATCCTTCTTTGTGTGTGGTTTTCAATTGAATAATAAGAGTTTATACTATACTTATGTGATATACCATTAGTGGATCCTTTAATCTTGACATTTGTTTTTATTATTGTTTAATCTTTACGTTAATCTTCCATCTCAAAGTTCTTATCAACTTCTTTTTCTTTTTCTTTTTTTTATTAATAATAATAATATAATAATAATATTAGTATTATTATTATTATTGTTATTTTTATTGTTGTTGTTGTTATTGTTGGTGTATTATTNTGTTTAATCTTTACGTTAATCTTCCATCTCAAAGTTCTTATCAACTTCTTCTTCTTTTTCTTTTTTATTAATAATAATAATATAATATTATTATTATTATTATTGTTATTTTTATTGTTGTTGTTGTTATTGTTGGTGTATTATTATTTTCTATAATTTATACAATTAACCTCCTTATGGTTTGACCCCAGTATTGCTAGATTATTTATTACTTCGAGACTCCTACACCTGGGAGAAGAAATTAATCTTTTAATTGTGTTAAGTTTTTGACGTCATTACCGAGGAGGTAAGTTCTTGTATAAATTATAGTTTTTATTTTATTTTCTCTGTTCACTTTTCTTATATTTAACTTTGTTTCTTTTGTTTTTTTCTTCTTTTTTTCTATTCCTACATGTGCATGAGAGTGTGGTCACGTACATTAAGTGGTAGACTTTATAGTGTATCTTCATTATTTTCAGAAAATATAGCTGAAGAAGATAATCATTCACTTTATAATAAGAATAATCGTGTTAAAATAATTAGAGATCACATGAATCACATAATAACAAGTGCACCATTTTGCATAATTTTTTCTCCTGATACATCTTATTTTAATTTTAAGCCAGGGATTATTCAACTTTAACCTTCTTTTCATGGCTTAGATTTAGAAAATCTATACTTGCATTTAAGAGAATTTGAGGAGGTCTGTAACTCCTTTAAAACACTATCAGATTAAAGTTTTTTTCTTTTTTATTAAAAGATAAAGCTAAAACATGACTACAAAATTTAAGACCTGGATCCATTTGTGTTTGGGATGAAATGCAACAATAGTTTTTAAAGAAGTTTTTCCATCTCACTAAACAAACTCTTTCAAAAGACAAATCATTACTTTCACTCAAAACTAGGAGAAATATTTTACCAATGTTGAGATAGGTATCGAGACTTGCTTAATACTTTCTCTCATTATGGTTTTAAAACATGGAGATTGTTTTTATATTTTTATGAAGGGTTAATACCTAGAAATAGATAAATGGTTGAATTGATGTGTAATGGAACATTTGAAGATAAGACCCTAATGAAGTACTTGCTTAAGGTATAACGGATTTTAAAGATACTCTTGCTAAATTCACATCTGCTCTTAATTTTCAAAAGAAAGGTAAGTTTCCATTTTAACCACAACAAAATCTTAAGAGGCAATACAATGCAAATGCAAGTAGTTCTGGAAGTCAACAAGTGGATCAAGTCAAATCAATCATCACTCTTCGTAGTGGTAAAGTTATTGAAAACTCACTCTTGAATCTTGTGAGAAAGATGATGAGTCAATATCTAAGGGTAAAAAAAGGGTTGAATCTGAATATTGCAAGGAAAAGAATGATTCCCTATCAAGACTTTTATTTTCTCATTTTCTTATGCAATGACCAAACAAAGTAAAGTTAATCACGATTGTGAAATCTTTGAGACTTTCAAATAGGATGAAATTAAGGATGAAAAATGCATGGGAAATGTTGTCATGGATTATTTGTCAAAATTGATAATAGATTCAACATTCAACATCACACCTATCGATGATTACTTTATTGTTGAATCTTTACTTTCTCTTAGTTCAATGCCTTAGTTTGCTAAAAATATCAATTATTTTGCTTTAGGATTTTTGCCAACTCATTTAGGTAACCAAGATAAAAGAAAGTTTTTTAGCAACATGCAAAACTTTTATTAGGATGACCTTAACTTATTCAAATATTATCCTGATCAAATATTTCAAAGTTGCATTCTTGACAATGAAGTAGTGTCATTAAATTTATCACTTTAAGGCGTGTGGGAATCATTTCTCATCAAAGAAAACAACTGTAAAAATTTTACAAAATGGATTTTATTGGCCTATCATGTTCAAGGATTTATATGCATTCTACAAAACCTGTGAAACTTGTCAAAAGGTGGGATTTATTTCAAAACACAGAGAGTCTTTAAATAATCTTCTATTGACTCTTAAGTCTCATCATAGTAGAGCTGTGCATTGTACATTTCATGATTTATGACCCCATTTCCATAAAGGAAATGTTTGATATAATCTTGGGAATCTAACTAAAAAAGACCTTATTTGCTAGTTTTTAAGAAAACTGGATAGGAAGCTTATCCCTTAACCATAGAGGGCATTTAAGCCATTTTTGGATGTAAAACTAAGGGAAGATGTGAGCCACAATCACAACTATCTATACATATACATATGTTTTCAAAAATAAATAAATAAAAAGACAGGGAAAGAGAGTGTGAGACTCTAGTTGGCCTACATATAGGTGGTATGATTGCCTTTTGAATTTCTTCTTTATAAAAT
This sequence comes from Populus ilicifolia, assembly GCA_015708895.1. Lineage (NCBI taxonomy): Eukaryota > Viridiplantae > Streptophyta > Magnoliopsida > Malpighiales > Salicaceae > Populus > Populus ilicifolia. Next base: position 70,138 of record SRLM01000452.1, read on the forward strand.
CTTCTCTTCCTTCCTTTTATTTATACTCAACCCATACATTCAACAAATATAGAAGTGTATAGAAATGACAAGTTCCTTACGTCATCATATAAGAAATATTTATGTTTTTGGTAGATCTAGTTCTAGAAAAGAAAATGAGTTTTTAGCATCAACAAATCATCTTAGTCAAGTGCTAGCTGAGAAAAAGATTCATTTAGTGTATGGGTAAGGTAGTCTTGGATTAATGGGAGGTGTGTCAATAGTTGTATTTTTAGGAGGTAGTCAAGTTTTGTGGGTCGTTCCCAAAGCGTTAGTACAAGGAAACATTATTAGAAAAACAATTAGAGAGGAACTATAGGTCTTTACAATGTCTGCTTGAATGAATGCAATGTTTAACCATGCTAATGTCTTTATTTTCTTACCAGGTGGTTTGGATACATTGAAAGAGATCTTTCATATTTCCTCTTGGGCTCAACTACACATTCATCATAAACTCATAGATTTATTAAATGTTAATGGTTATTATGATAAGTTGTTATCATTTCTTGATTATACTGTGGAACAAGAATTTCTAACATCTTCTGCACAATAAATCATAATCTCTACTGCTACCGCTAAATCATTGATTGACCAACTACAATTTTTCATTCCTATAATTAATCCCTTCATAAGTCACATAAATTGGTCATATAAGGAAAGTCATAAGAAGCTTAGATTGGATTTGAGTCTTCATTTAGGAATCTTTATGTCTTTTGGTTTTATTAATAGTATAATATTTGTGTTTTGTTGTTTCTTATATTTATTTAAGTGTGTTTCAGGTTTGTTAGTGTTTGTTATTTTAGGTGATGTCTTTTGTACTTTATCTTTCTATCTTAGAACATTGAGGACAAGGTCTTGTTTTGATTAGGGGAAGAGGGTAGTAGTTGATAAAAAAACATTACTAATTATGCTTTCTATTTCATAAAGCATGTAAAAAAATTATTGTTACTAGGATGGTAGAGTAAAGGAGCTCTTTTGTTAAAGTGACTCTTAAGATGCATCTTAGTAACCATTCTTAACAAGGTGTATCATAATACTTCTTGAAATATTCAGGTTTATAAACTCTCAAATTATATTCACTTAATTATGCTCATATGCACATTTAACGTGTATTTTTAAACCTTGATTTTCACACACACTTTAACATATGATTGTGAGTTGCACATTGGATTATTATATTATTTATGTTCTTTTATTGAACATAACAACTAAGAAAAGGGATAGCATATAATTTAAAAAAAAAGAGAAAAAAATAAAAATAAAATAATGATAATAAAAATATAGATAAATTTGATTTTGTAACCTCCCTAACCTAAGCAATTAAGCCGGAAGGGGTGTTCTAACACTTAATACCCTAAAGGCAACTGACTTGAAAGCTATTAGCTCAACGTTTGTTATATAAGTTGAGGAGAAAAGTTTAAGGAAATCAAACAATGCACTATCTACATATTAGTATCGGTAACCCGAGTTACTAAGCTCGTAAGATTGTCTTAACATCTAATGCCTTAAGACCAACTAGTCTAGGAGTCATTATCTGAAAGCTTGTTACATGGGTTAAAGATGTATGGTGTTTTAAGTTATATGTATATATATTTAAAAAAAAAGAGAGAAAAAAAATAATAATCCTAACCTAAGGAATTTAACCTTAAACATTAGAACAAAAATTTTATTTTCTTCCAAGAAAAGCCTCATAACTATGTGTTGATATATTGACCATAAAAGAAAGATTTATTAATATCTTGTTTAAGAGGTATTAAGCAGATATACAAATTTAATAAGAGTTTGTCTATCTAGAAAGATTAATAGAAGTTGAATGATAAATACCTTATTTTGTGGAATTTAAAAATTATTTTTCTATTTTAATGTTTTAATTAATATGGACTAGTAATAAACTAGTTGAGGGGTCTGATTAGTACTTAAAAACGTATTTTTATCAAGTTTTTATATCATTATTTTGCACTTGAAGTTTTAGTAACTCCTTAACTAAAACATGTTTTATAATAATGTATCTAATAATATAATATACCTTTAATTTATGGTAAATATTCATTTTAAATACAGGCCTATCATATAAATAAAAGGATTGATTGATGAGTTTAAGAACTGAAATTGAAAGGACAAAGAGATGACCGAACTTAGAAAAGATATGTCGGTGGAGTTCAAATCAGAATACTATTCAGTAATTGGGTTATATCTGGAGTTGTAAATCTTAGATTTAGATCTATTTTATATGGATGGAAATGTACAACATAAGCCTATAACTTTCAGAGGAGCTCAAGATTTTAAAAGGTCATTTTCAAATCTAAATTATAACAACAATGAAAAAGTCTGAATTTATCATATAACCCGAGCACTATTGAATGTTTGATCTATATCTGAAGTTCTAAAAGTCCAAATGACCTCTATTTTTTTTCTTGAAAAGCTAAGACAATTTCCTACAACTTTTATGTTCAAGTGGTTCCAATTCTAATGATATCAATAATGTTTTGGATAAACAAAAGAAGATAAAGATTGTCACCAAGTCAAGAGTTGGCCACCCACTCATCAATTAGTCATTAAATCAATAGTTTTCAATTTTAGCCTATAAAAGGAGGCATGTCCCATGCATTTAGGCATCTTGGTTTTCAGATCAAGATCATGCTCTTGCTTTCCTTCTTTGTATTTTTGTAATGCTTAAGTGTTGCTTTCATTATATCAAATTTATGCCTTTCAATTCCTTTTCTTTGCTTAGTTAACGTTTATCTTATTTATGTTCTTATTTTATTTATTTATTTATTTTATTATTATTATATTTAGCTAAGTTTATTATGTCAAGGTGAAAAGGTTACACTAATGGTGTAAGAATAAGTATAGTGTAAAATTAAGATGGACTTTAATATTTGATACTAACATATTTTGTATTTATTGTCTTGTTCACTCTTTAATACTTTGCTTATTAAATGATTAATCTAGATTTATGTTGTAGAACACTTGATACAACAAATGCTTGACACTTTCATAACTCATACTGTATAGTATAGCCGACACTTGAGCTATGAAAGAAACTTGATTTGTCGTTAACATAAGTTATAATCATGAATGTCTGACAAGATTTACAAGTATTAGCATTAATTGAATAAGATAATTAATGTAATCATGTTAATAATTTATAATCTGATTAAAACCTTCTTTGTGTGTGGTTTCTAATTGAATAATAAGAATTTATACTATACTTGTTTGATAAACCGTTAGTAGATCCTCTAACCTTAACATTTGTTGTTGTTATTGTTTAATCCCTACGTTAATTTTCCATCTCAAAGTTCTTATCAACTTCTTCTTTTTTCTTTATTATTATTAGTATTATTAGTACTATTATTGTTCTTGTTGTTTTTATCTATAATTTATACAATTAACCTCCCTGTAGTTTGATCCTTATGTTACCGAGTTATTTATTATTTTGACACTCCTATACTTGGGAGAAAATATCAATCTTTTGGTCATGTCATCCATCCTTTTAATGCCAACCCTTGCCAAAAAGTAAATGGAAGATAAAAAGGAGATTCAACTTGGATAAAAGTAGAATAATTTTCTAAAAAGAAAAATGACTCAATTAACCAATCTACTAAGACAAACTATTCACTCTAAAAGAAGGCCCTATATATGGAAGCTAATATTGGGGAGTTTACTATGAATATGCCTCTTTATCCCTCCTCTCATCTCATCAAAAAAATGTTTCAAATTATTATCTAGTCAATCAAAATTTGTAAGAACTTACTTCCAATACAACGAGTACATTAAAAATTCATGTTATCTTGTCTCCATATAAATTGTTGCAAATCGCATGCATTAAACACCTTCACTTTTGTTCCATTTTAGATATCACACACACACACACACACACATTTATATATATATATATATTACCTAAACCACTTAAGCTTACCAAATCACCATTTTCTAAATTGTACAACAAGAATGTATAATGTAAATACCATGTAAAAGAAGTACATCATTCCATTAATGTTGTCACGGCTTTAAAAGAAAGATTGATAAGCTACCCAACATGGTTGGCTATCATTCCATCAAGTCTCATAAATACCCATCAAATAGTACCTTAACCACTTAAGCCTACCTAACCACCATTTTCTAAATTGTACAACAAGAATGTATAATGTAAATACCATGTAAAAGAAGTACATCATTCCATTAATGTTGTCATAACTTTAAAAGAAAGATTGATAAGCTACCCAACATGGTTGGCTATCCTTCTAGGAAGAAAAATGGTGTATTCAATATAGTAAAAAAAATAAAGATTTGTATGATCCATTTCCAACTAGGAAAATATGCGTCAGCAAGATGTTGAGATTCCTACAAAATTTGATGCTCCTAAAATTATCAAGCATATAGAAGCATAATACATAGAGACTCACCTGAAAGTCTTGATCTATAATTGGAAACTCTTGATCCATCATTTTCTCAATAGCTTGGTCGGACTTGCCCTCAACTAGTATATGGGTTTAAATGGCTCTAAAAATTAGAAATGGAAGTATTTGACTAATGCATTTCTACAATAATTTAGATTTAACTTAAAGATGACTCTAACTAGGTTAGATTTTTAAACAATAGGGATAAGAAAAGATGAGTTGGTTAAGAAATATGCAATAAGGCTGTGTGAAATGGCAACATAATCTTATCATGCATTACTTGAGAATGAACTAAATTCTATCCTCATCAATACTTTAAAGACTCCTTATTATGATTACGTGATTGGTAAGTCATTAGTTTTTTTTCTAGAGATAATAATGGTAGCTAAAAGGATGGAGCAAAGATTGGAATTGAGAAGATTTTAGAATCTAGAAAAAGGTTAAATGTTATATCAGTTGACAAATTAGATCAGTTTAGGGAAACCTAAAATTAGGGTATGATATATGGGTTTATAGAAAAAAATAGTTTGAAGAAGGATCTACATGCATAAATAAGAGATAGAGAGACCAAATTAGATCTTAACATTTTTAAGTATGAAAGGCAAATGCACCCTTAAAGGACCTAAATGTGAAAGACAATGCAAATTCAAGGATAACTTAAATGAATATTGAATGAATTTGCATTAAAATTAAGTATGCAAATTCAATTGCACCCTTAAAGGACTTAATTAGATTTTATTAGGCTGATTTGATTTGATTTAATCACGTGCCTAATAACATGACCAAAAGATTGATATATTCTCTCATGTGTAACAGTGTTGAAGTAATAAATAATCCGGTTGGATCGAGGTTGAACCATAAAAAGATTAACTATATAAATTATAAATAATAATGATGAGGAGGAGGAGGCGTTAAAGAGGACTTTGAGATGTAAGATTAATGTGAAGATCAAACAATGATAAAAACAGTTGTCAAGGTTAGAGTATCAACTAATGGTGTTTCAAATAAGTATAATATAAACTCTTTTTATTACTCAACTAGAAATCACATACAAAGGAGGTTCCGATTGAATAATTTGTCATTAATAACTCATTATAAATTATTAACATAATCATATTAATTATCTTATTTAAGTAACATCAACCTTTTAAATATTGTTAGTAATTCATGATGCTAACTTATATTCACAATAAATCAAATTTCTTTCATAGTATAAGTGTAAGTTATATCATACGGTTTGCTATAAAAATGTTAGGCATTTATTTATCAAGTATTATATATTATAAATTTAGATTAACCATTTACAAACAAGGTATTAAGAATTAATAGAAAAATATAAGACATGTTAATAGCAAGTTGTTTAGGATATAATCATTAAAATCCATATCGAGTTTATATTATATTTATTCTAACACCATTAGTGAAACCTTTTCACCTTAATATAATAAACTTAGCTAAACATAATGAAGAAGAGAAACATAAATAAACAAGAGGAGAACATGATTATATAAGTACAGCATATGAAATGAAAGACATAAACAAGAGATTAATGAAAGCAAAACTTAAGCATAACAAAAATATAAAGAAAAGAAGCAAAAACATGATCTTGATCTAAAAACTAAGATGTCTAAATGCATAGCAAATGCTTCCTTTTATAGGCCAAGATTCAGAACTATTGATTTGATGACTAATTGTTGAATGGGTAGCCACCTCTTGACTTTGTGACAATCCTTATCTTCTTGTTTGAATAAAACATCATTGATAACATCAAAATTTAAACACATAGTATTCATGAAAATTCTAGAAATTGTCTCGACTTTCTAATGTAAGAAGAATTGGTATATTTGGACTTCTGGAATTTCATATATAAATTAAACACTAAACAATGTTTGGGCTGCAAAATAAATTTGAACTTCTTTTTTATATTAAGATTTGGACTTCCAAATGACAAAATTGAGTATTAGACTCTTATGAATGTTTTAAGCCTGTATCTTAGATTTCTAGCCATATAAACTAATCTAAAATCCAAGATCTAAAACTTCAGATATGATCTAATGACTAAATAATGTTTTAGTTTGAATGAAATCAGCATCTTTTTTTTTAAGCTTAACCTTTTCTTTATCTTTTCACTTTTCAATAGTTAATCACATTAATCAATCCTTTAAACTGTAAAATATGCCTATATTTAAAATGAGCATTAATCATAAATTAAAGTTGTCTTATATTATTAGATTTGTTGTTATAAAATATGTTTAAGTTAAGGAAGTTAATGATACTTCAAGTGCAAAATAATGATATAAAACCTTGATAAAAATGCACTTTTAAGTACTAATCACCTAATTAAAGGTTTAATTAAGTTTCATATTAATTTAGACCAAAATGAAAAGAATTAATTAACTGTAGGACCTAATTAGACTTTAATGGGATAAATTAATTTTATTAAGGACTTAATTGGTGAGGAATTAAGTTTGAAGCTTAATTTGGAATATTGAAATTTTTAAAGGCAAGATTTAATTTATACAAGCTTAATTGGATGAAATCAGAGATGAAATTGTAAGAAAATTAAGATTTAGAAATTAATTAAAGGACAAATTAAAGAATTTTCAAACTACGAACCAAAGTGCGAAAGGTCTACAAGTTTAGGGATTGAAATCAATTAAAATTAAGAGTTAATTTTAAAGAAATTGAAAGTTTAATAGATGATAGGGGTCAAATTGAACAAATTAAAACCAGGGACCAATTTCAAAAAGTGCTTAAATCATAGGAGTTAAATCAAAGTTCCCAGGATTGCAATTGTAAAGATTAAGAAGTTTTAAGGTCAATTACAAGTGCACATAAAAAATTAGAATTTATAGAATCCTAAATTAGAAAACCCTAATTTTTAGGGTTTACTCATATGATATATCACTCATTTTTAATGAAGAAATATAATGACATGTTGTTTGTCTATGTTTTATTATCTTTTTCAACTGAGAAGGTTGATCGAGTTGCCACCCTTAAGCAAATTAACATGGCTCCAAGCACCACCATTTGATAGAGAAGATCACTTTCTATAAGTCTATGTCACTTTTCAATGTTTGTGCCTCACTTATCATAAGAAAGCCTTTAATTTTTTGTATCATGATAGCCTTGTCTAATTCAGTAAAATTTAACAATGTTACACACGACATTGGATTATTAGTGGGAAAGCTACAAGCCACCAAATCAAGTATGACTTAATCCTAGTTAAAGAATAACACCCCTTTATAGGATATATATGGTTCGTTTCAATGATTTTCTATTTTCCATGATTAATTCATGAAAGGTGCATTTTATTCAACCATTTTCATCCAAGTTTAAATTATAAAGTTCCTAACTTTTTTGTAGAAGTTCCAAATGTTTGTTAGACATATAGGGAAAGGGAAAACAAAAGAAGAAAAAGAAGAAAGAAGAATGGTGTCTTAATAGATCAAAGGTAAGAATAAAAAAAAATATCCTATGATCTACTTTAAAAAAAAACCACCTTCAACACTATAATTGGTTTCACAACCACGTATCCTTTCACGACTAGAAAAGGAAGATCCAATGGAGTAAAGAAAATAGGAAAAAGGAAAGCCTACAGAAGAGAAAACTATTAAAGTCTTTTGATAAAATGCTTATGAAATATTGATCAGAAGTAGAAAGAAAGAGGTAAAAGAATAAGCTCTTGACTCTAAGATAGGAAACAAAAATACCAAAAGATCTAAAGCTTAAAGAAGGAGCAAGAAATTCAAAGTAAAGGAGACAACATTATTAGTCAAAGTATTCCTCAAACTTTGATAAAGAGGTGGAGCTTAATGTGCACGCCCCCTCTCCATTTATTTTTCCTTTTAAATTATTACCCATAATGTTTATTATGCATCATTTTAAGTTATTTGTTAGTTTAAAAGCCAGGATTTTTGTTTCGAGATGTTTAAAAGCGCTTTAAAAATAGTTTTTATATGCTCAAGTTTGTTTTATTGTCTTTATTTGATGTGTTAGAATGATAAATGATGGTATAATGTTGTTTTTCATGTGTGAATGTTTAGTTAATTATATTTTAAATCATGACAAAATGTGTTAAATATAGATATAGTTATCGTTTAAGACGTTTTAGGTTAGTTTGTTGGGTTTCTTGAAGTTGTAAGCATGATGTTTAAGCTTAAAAACATTGAAATTAACAAATGGAACAATGTTTTTATCTAAGAAAAAGTTTTTTTTTCTTGTTATCATCATGGACTATGCTTATTGTTTTGCTCTTGATTTTTTGTTTCTTGTTTTCCTAATAGTTCAAACAAGTTGTGATAAGGCTTTTTATGCTTTTTTCTAGGTTTAAGCTTGCTACTTGGTTTCTAATTTTTCATTCCTTTTAGGTTTAGTGTTCATACCTTAAAGATTGCATTAGGTCCTTGATTTACATGTATTTTTATGTCATTTATTGGTTCTTACATATGCATGCATGTTTGTTGATCATTAATCTAGGGTTTTAATAGCTTAAAAATACTAATACCATGACAATTAATCTTCAATTCTTTCATTTTATTTTTTATATAAAATCAATTAATCAAGATGATTGGGTGCTCATCATGATGATCCAGCCTTATATTTTTGGTTGAATAATATTTTTATATGTCTCTATTCCTTTAATTTAACATAATATGGTCTGTATTAAAATCCATATTTTTAGGTTCTTTATGTTGTTCTTCACTGCTTTTGATGAGATTCAAGCAAAAGACCTTGTTTGCTTTTTAGTGTTTTATATCTATTTAAACTATATTTTTGGGTTTGGGCTTTAGGCTAGAAAGCCTAACCCATCTAGTTAAGATAAGTCCATTAGCTTAAGGCTGAGTTTTGTGTGTCTAATTTTTATCAAAGGAAAAAACACAATATTTTGTCCTTAAAGCATATTTTCAAACATAACCTTAAGGTATTTTTTAAGCTTCTAATTTTAGTTGAGGGCATGTTTAGCAAACACGCTTTACTTATTTTTAAACAATGTTTATTTCTTATTTCTTTTATATTTTATCCAAACAAACCTTAAATGATTTTAAATTTTTTTAAAAATGTTCAAAGACCATTTGAAATTTATTTATGGATCCCTTCCATGTTTTCCAATAACTTTATTTAATATTTAGGTTATAAACTTATAGTATAAGATACTAATTTGATATTAAATATTTCTGTTTTTTCTTCAAAATAAAAAAAAATCCTTATTAAAAAACAATACAAAAATATGTTTTTATTTGTCTCGTATAGCCAAATTCTAAAATTTTCATGTATATTTTATTAAAAAAATGCTTTTGATCATACTTTGAAAAATACAAATAAATAAAAATCAACTAATAGGTATTACAATAAGTTTGTGATTATCTATTAGAATTTAGTCAAAATCTCAAAAACACCATCAAAATCATTTTGATTAAATTTGAGATATGTATTTTAAATAATTTAAAGGTTTTAAAATAGTTAGATTTTAATCTGATAAGATAAAGACCTCCTTATTGAAGATGATCTTTTTTTGAACCTTAGACAAACTAATAAATATAAACATGACATAGAAAAAAATAATCAATCAATAATGGTAAGGTGCATTGGGGATGATGTGTCTTCTCCATGCATAACTAATTCTTCTACCCAAACTCTCATAAACTATTAGATTTTCTAGTAATCACAATACTAGTTGGCGACCCTTAAACCATTGAAATCATATTTTTTATGATTTATCCCAATACATCTAAAACCCTGATGATTTAGAAGCTATATTTGTCATCCAATGTTGTGCATGTTGATATAACTAAAAAGTTAATGTCTTCTTCTAAGTATATGAGTGTCAAAGTAATAAATAACCCAGCAAGACCAAGGTTGAACCACATGGAGTTTAACTATATAAATTATAAATAATAATGATAATAATAATAATAATAATAATAATAATAATAAGTTGAAGAGAACTTTAAGATATAAGATTAATGTGAAGATTTAAACAATGATAAAATAATTTTCAATGTTAGAGGATCCATTAATGGTATTTCAAATAAGTATAGTATAAACTCTTTTTATTACTCAACTGGAAAATACAAACAAAAGAGGTTCAATCGGATTATAAATTGTTAATATGATTGCATTAGTTATCCTATTCAAATAATGCTAATACTTATAAATGTTGTCAGATATTTATGATTATAACTTATGTTAACAACCAATCAAGTTCCTTTTATAGCATAAATGTCGATTATACCATATGATTAGGTTATGAAAGTGTCAAATATTTGTTGTAACAAGTGTTATGTAACATAAATCTAGATTAACCATTTAGTGAACAAGATAACAAATACAAAACATATTAATATGAAACATTAAAGTCCATGTTGAGTTTATACTACACTTATTCTTATACTATTAATGTAACCTTTTACCTTGACATGATAAACTTAATTAAACATAATCAAAGAGGGAAACATAAATAAACAAAATTAGAATATAAATAAGATATAAGTTAGCTAAGTAAATAAAAGGAAATGAAAAGTATAAATAAGATACCTAAATGCATGGCAAATGCCTCCTTTTATATATCAAAATTTTGAATTATTTTGACTAATTGTTAAATGAGTGTCCACATCTTGAGTTGGTGACAATCCTTATCTTTTTATTTGAACAAAACATCATTGCTAATGTCAAACTTTGAACATATTATCCATATGAAAGTTCTAGTAAATTGTCTTAACTTTCTAACAAAAAGAATTTGTGTATTTGGACTTTTAGAACTCAAGATATAGGCTAAAAATTGAACAATATCTAGGCTGCTAGACAGATTCGGGCTTTTTCATTGTTGTTACAATTTGAACTTGAAAATGATCTTTTTGAATTTAGACTCCTTATGAAAGTTTTAAGCCTATGTCTTAGCTTTTCATCCATATAGAGTAAAGCTAAATTCAAATTACACTACTTCAGTTATGATTCAATAATCAAGCTATGATCCAATAACCTAATAGTATTTCAATTTGAACTAAATCAACATCTCTTTTCTAAGCTTAACCCTCTCTTTGTCTTCTCAATCCCTTACTTTATATGATAGGCCTGTATTTAAGATGAATATTTATCATAAATTAAAGGTATCTTATATTATTAGATATGTTATTATAAAGCATACTCTAACAAAGGAGTTATTAATACTTCAAATGCAAAATGATAATATAAAACCTTGATAATAATATACGTTTAAGTACTAATTACATGTAATGACACTATATTTGCCAAGTTACATACTCAAAGAACAAATATCATCTTTAGGTTTTTCATACATTGCATACTAAGAGGTGAATATTATGCTATATTTGTGCCAAACCATAGGTTGTTCTTTAATTGTTTAACTAATTGTGCAAAGATAGTAGCATTAATATACCAAGGCATTTTACTTTATCAGGTTTATAATAAACATCAATGATACGTGTGCAAGCCCACTACTAACTAATTATATGAAATCAAGAAACCTAAAACACGGTACCATGCTCTAAGAGTTGACATGATAATGGTAAGATCAGATGCTTTGCATTACAAAATTATATGGTTCTCAAAGCTTGAGGTTTGCTCTCATAAGGGATTCTATCTATATTATTGGATTTGATGCAAATTGTTTGATTCAATAGCTTGTCTATAAAGATAGCTAAACAAAACCAATTGACCACAAGATGAATCACTTTGTCGCACGAACCTAGTGTTTATAAATGGTTTATTTCACTCACTAACTTGGAAAAGAGATATTCATATTTGATATGAACATGAAAAGTTATGAGTTTTGTCTAATTTCATTATTAGTCTAGAGATGTGATAAATATCACAATTATTAAGTATGAAGATAAACTACATGGATGAGAAACACAACTTTATAGAATTATAGGTCACGGAAAATTATAATAAAAAAAGAAAGGCATAGAAGGTACACAATAAACATAATTGCAACAATAAGGAGGGGAGCTTGTATGAGCTCTCTTTTATTTTATGATACCAACACTATAAGAATGAGAGCATAAATTTCTAATATAATTCTTTTCAACTTCAAAACCAAAAGAATTACCATGGAGCAATTATGAAATGTACTATTTCATTGATGTTTTTCGTTCTGGATCATTCCTAGTATAGCAAATGAATGGAAAAAATATTAGTGAATGCTAATAAGACATTGGTGTTGTTAAGAAAGCTAATTTAAGAAGTGTTGCATTGTCAATCTTTTTGCTATAAAACTTTGCTACTCTTGCTTTGTTGTTAATATGTTTTCCATATGTATTGGGATCTCATTATATCTTTTAATAAAATATAAATTTCCTTTATCCATTTGTTTTAAAATCATAAGATGTCTTAACGTGTTATTGTCATTCATGATTGAATAAATATAATGATAAAAATAATTGATTTATATTATGTGCTATCCAAAATATTAAAAAGTAATCCTAACCTATTTTAAAACTTTTTTACCCTCATAATTTATTCCTTGGACCTATTCAAATATTATGACTAATTCAGTTTTGTAAAATTAAAAAACTCTTTTTCTAAAATATTTCTAAAAAACTAAATTTATTTTTTTATTTCAGACATAATTCAATGTTTGCTTAAAAAAATGTTTAGATACCTTTTTGTAAGGTAGCAAACAAATCATTTAAACAATTTTTGTTTTGAGATAACCAAATAATTTTGAACTAGGACATCAAAAAAATAAAAACCTATGTCTCTGAGGCCATATTTTAACGATATGTATTTGCATCTAGTTTGATTTGCTAGTTATTGATTTATAAACATACAATCCTAAACCATTGGAGTGGATAAGGACAAAACTTATTGTTCTCGACCACTTATATTTAAAATGATAAAATGTCATCTTAATTATCCCTTCATATTCTAATAGTATACCCCTTATGGTTCCTATTTTAGTATAAATAAGTTTTTTTTTTTCATAAAACACTAACTAAGATTACACTTAACACTAAGAGGGAAACAAAACTTTAAAGATTAAAGCTAAAGAGGGGTTATGAAAAGCTAAAGAGTTCGAGAAATCCAAATACTGGGGGGCATACCCAAGTGAAAACTAAAGATGACTTATTCAAGATTAAAAAAAATAAAAATACCCCACCAAAACAAATAAAAAGAGGTAAATAAAAAAAATATGATTGAAAGATACAATGATAATGATTCTTTTATTTTCAAGATTCATGGCCTATATTAGAAGCCTTCAAAATGTTCTTTTTTATGGTGCAAGCAAGTAACATGGACCATTAAATATTATTCTCAAAATGTAAAAGAACTTTTTTCACAAGAATAATTACATTGCAAATAAAACTACATGTTATTATTAATGTTGATAAAATAAATGTGATAAATAAGATATTTTTTTCTCAACAAAACCTCGAGTTTTGCTTAAGCCTCTTGCTTCTTCTTTTTTTGAAAAAAAAATCTATTTCATCATGTACCTTCACTAATTTCAATATTGCCTAAATAAAATATCAAATTATCCTTTTTCTATAGATTAAACCTCCTAGGAATTGTAAGAAATTCAAAACAAAATTATTTTAAGATTAGATTATATAAATTATTGCTTTCAAAATATAAGAGTTGAAATTATTCAAGTCATGGCTAACCCAGCTTTTAACTAACACTTCTATTTTAATCTTAACCTTATTTTAATCTTAACCTTATAAACCATCAACTAATAACCAAAAACACATGAAAGCTATATTTTTGTGTTGAATGACATGTTTTAAGTTTTAGATTAAATAAATACTTTTAAAATTATATCTCAATTATTTTTATGCAACAATAAGATTATAATGCATACAATCTTTGAGATTTATAATTTGATTCCAAAATAGGAAATATATTTTCAAAAAAATGCATAAAATCTACTTTTTTTATTTAAGATGATTTTCAGTTTCTTTAGTACAATTTCATCCTTGCATTTTTTTCTATAAGATAAAATATATTTTTTTTTATTGTTGCTATTTTTTTAACTTGCAAGATTTTTTTAGATTGATTTTTTTTATTATTTCATCTTACAATATTTAATTAGTCAAGTGTTTATCTTTTTAATTGAATTTGAATCTAAAATTTTACAACTTGTGAGTTTAAGAAATTAAACCGGGTTTACGAAGTTTACCTAGGATTTCTATTTTTACCTTTTTATTTTTGTTTTATCTTACAATATTTTATTGCTTTTTAAATTCATTTTCTTTGGGATTTTTAAATTATTTTAAAAATAACATGGGTTACCTTAATTTTATTTTTTTGCCTTTGTTAGATTTAACGTTTTAAAGAGATTTTGTCTTAAAATTAAATTAAATGATTTCATCCTTCAATATTTAAATCTTGAAGTATTAAGCTTCTAGATTGAATCCATGTCAAGAAGTTAACTTGCTTGTTTTTTTCTTTATTTAAGTTTATTTAGTTTTGATTTCATCCTCTAGTACTCTTTTTATTCATTTTCTATGTGATTTTTATGTCTTTTTAAAATAAGAAGGGTTGTCTTGAGTTTTTCTTCTAGTCTTTGTTATATTTATCTTTCTAAAAATGATTTTTTTAGTTAAATTAATTTTTTATTTTATTCTCAAATATTTAATTAGGTAGTTGTTGAGTTTCTTAGTTGAGTTTAGGTCTACAATTTAATGGGTTATGAATTTAAAAAATTAACTTGATTTTATAAGATTCAACTAGTCTTACTTGGTTTTTTCTCCCTTTTTATGCTATTTTTTTTATCAATTTCATCCATTAATATTTTGTTATTTTTTTCTTTTTATGGGATTTTTTTATTGTTTTAAAAGTAACAAGGGTTAACTTGGATTTTTTTTTCTCTTTCTTGAATCTAGCTTTTTCAAAATTAATTTTATTTTTTAATTAAATTAATTACATAAGTGTAAGCATAGGATACTCCCTTCATGATGTGTTGTTTTGTTTACCTTTTTAGTCATTGTTTTCACAAAACATGCAACTTCTTTTACTACCTATTTCTTATGTTTTTTTACTCCTTTTAAACTATTACTATTGCATGATTATTATTTTTAATACTAGAAAAAAATTAATCTAACTTGTATCATAGCGTAAATCATTTATCTTATTTAATCATAAATGTTATCTTAGGTGTGAATGTTCCTACCATAATTTAACAAACATTATAATTTGACAAGTATACATCCACTTAGACACTTTATTATGCACATAAAAAAAATCAGATATATATATAAAGTTATTATGAAAATTATATAAGTTCAAGCACTTTAACTTATGAAAAAATTAAATATCAAAAACACTTAATAATAATAATAATAATAAGTACAAAAATCAAAATTAATATCTTAAGTTGTATTTAGTATGAATTTTATAAATTGATTTATGTTATTTCTTCCTTAGAAAATTAAGTCAAAATTCTGATTTATTCAAAGTTGAGTTTTTTAAATTTTGATTTAGGCATTCTAACCCATACTACACAAATCCTTAAAGAACATTGCTTTAAGTTTATTTTTACCAATTATATTTTTTATTTAAACTCATTTTCCCCATAAATTATTTATAATAAGCAATTTTTGGGTTATGATTTAAAATAAAAAATCATATTTCAAATCATGTCAAATCAAATCTTTTTCCTTGGCTTGGAAACAAATTCCAAATAATTTTTCTTTAGAGTTCAAAAGTTGTTTTTTATAAATAAATTGTGATAAAATGGGTTAAAATAATTTTAAATTAGGAATATGTTTAATAAAAAAATAGAAAACAACTTTTTAGGAAAAGAAATATAGTATAAGTCGTGATAAAAGTTAAAATTTCCAACCTTCTATTTACAAGTCCTGTAAATATCTTAAAATAATTCAACCAATCAGGGTCTTAAATCTCGAAGGTCTGTTTCCTCTCTCTTCCGCTGACAGGCATGGTCGGTTCAACTTACTTTCGAAAAGTATAGAATGTTGACAGTTGTCTATATGCATTTCAATGGAGGCCCAATAGGATGAAAGACCTTTACACCATAGAACTTGGTGGGCCCGTTTCCCCCTCTTCAATGTGTAGATTTTTTAGCATTGGCCCAATTGTTCACAGCTATTCTCGAAATTGAAAGTGAAAATAATTTATTTGTTTCTTTATTTATCTTTTAGGAAAAGAGTAGACTTATAGTATGACTAGAGCTAATTCTTATTATAGGTTTCAATTAATAAAAAAAATAAGTTCAAATGATTAAAAAAAATCTATCACTGAATTTAATTTATTTTATTTTCTATATATATATATATATATTACACTTACCACCTTATCTTATCTCAATTCTTCTCAAGTACCATCTCCATAAACAACTTAAAAAATCATCTTATTTTCTCATCACTACATAAGCTACAAAATTGAGAATAAACAATATGGTTTCGGATTGGGATTAGAAGGGTGTTTTAGTAATGTTGCAGTTGAGGTTTTTTTAATACACTGCAAGATATTTGCATAATATCAATAGTTTTATTAATGGAATATTCTATCGATAATTTAAGGCAATAATTATTTATAAAAAAAATTTATCCATCATTATACTTCTATAAATCAATTCTACCGTTATATATTGATAGAATAACAAACAAACTATGAATTATAAATAAATAGAATAATTCTGTTAATAAAATTATAAAATCTTATAGTAATGAGTATACAATTATAAAAAAAATAGTGATAAAAAAAATCTAAAATTAGTTTAAACATTAATTTAGCTAGGCTGAGGATATGGATATATAGTCCATAAGGATTTTCTTGGCTATGAAATATAAAGGTGATTTTTCTCATACATATTTATAACAGGATGGTTTTCATGAACCCACAGCTGCCCTATACGGGTTATCTTCAAGAAAAAGATGTTAAAATTGCAACATCTTTTTCTTGCTATCTTAAGATGGCTTTGAACACTGTCTATTCTCACAGGGAGAGCAGCTAAGTAACTTCACTGGTCGAAAAGAAGCTAATAATCATAGAGAAACAAATTAAGTCTTCCGAAGTTCTTGCAATAATTATGAACTTCTTACATGCCTCTTGTCCCTGGCTAAAGTTCTGAAATCCAGTCACAGAAGTTTTCATGTCCAAATGAAGTACACATGCTCTTGAAATCATTTACACATTACCAACAACAAGAGAGAAAGTTACATAGCAGGTGTTCTCTTATGAGCAATGCAGAGCACAAAACTCAAAGCATCCATCCTGGAATGAACCCATGGACTTGCTGGGTGGCATGTGTTGTTGCAGTCATCTGGTCTGAACCAACAGGGTTGTAGCTGTTTTCACCATATGAACAAACAGAAAGAGGATTAGGATATATATAGCTGATAAATTGACGAATCGATATTATATATGGACACTGTCATAGCCTTCAAAGGTTGATTTCAGTACTGATTAGATAATGAACAAATGACAAAGTGATTGAGAGATCTTGAGAAGTTGAATGTGTACCCTATTTGCAAAGTGGGATTGCATTCTAAAGCCTGGAATAGCCCCTGAGACTGAGCATGCTGGTGGCCGTAGGACATATCTTGCTGATCATCACCTTCCCATGATGGTCGGAGGCTATTTCTTGCACTGATTTCATCCAGCTGCCAAACATTAGAAACACGAAAACAGAATGCAAATCATATTAGCTACCGAACATGAGTATTTCAGAATATTAGTAATTCTAGAAAGAGCTCATATAGAATGTCATGTTCTGAAGAATTGAATTGTTGCTAAATTTGACTATCGGAATGTGCTAGCCAGAATTTTAGTACATAGAAAAAACTGAAAGTTTAAATAATGAGACCAAAGCATAACAGGAAACTCCTGATTCCAGTATAAGTAAAGAATTAAGACAGTATTAAGTGTACTAAACATGTTTTTTTTTTTAAACACTTTCAGATTGTAAAAGGAAATACTGGTAGCTATTGGAAGCTTTCATGGCTAGCTGAACTTAGCTATCCATTAATCATCGGAAAAAGTGTGGAGTTTGGTTTTAAAGATCACGAAATATGGATTCTTAAGGAGAAATGGAAGATTAAATATCCCGATCAGCATGAAAGATGCAAGGCCTTTAAACCATGTTGACGAATAACTCCTGACAATCTTGCAGAAAACAAATTTCTATAAAGTATGAAATCAATTTGGATATAGCAAGTTAACAGATTACCTTTATTGTCAAACCTCTGTTAGCTTCCAGCAACAGATGTTCCTGTAGTCAAAACACTTTTCAGTTAGCATTCGAAGCAACACAAAGTGAGTTACTCTAATTATACCACCACTTTTATGTACCTTATTTTGAAGATCAGCAAGTTGGTCAAGCATATACTGGGTCTGCAAAGTGGCATGGAATAATAATATTATCAAACACAATCTAGAAGAACTTGTATTTCTTATCAGCAAAAATCAATAAGAAGCATCATATACAAAGCACATGCTTTCTCAAGAGATAAGAACGCAGGTTCTTAGCCTATGCAAGCCAAGCCAAGCCAAGAAATAATCTCATAGTTTAAGTAAGATATACTACAGTAGAATTGCTTGATGCAAAATGATCAGCATGGATGCTGATAAACAGGTGGAGATCAGGGCATCAATGGCATAATCAAGGCAACGTTGATCTTTCCTAACAAAGATGGGACCATTAAATACACTGTACAGCTAGAACAGGCTGCACAAACAAATGGTTGAAAGAAAGATCGCCATCTACACCTATCTTCAAGACCAAAAAGGAAAATTATGAAATGAAAGGAAAGAAACAGGGAAAGAAAGCTGTTAGGCAACAATAACTGCATTAAAAAAATCTTAACACAAGCATTAGTTGTTAGCTAGAACACCTTTTAGCCCAATCTTCCAAGTAATCTTGTCTTGTTTTCTGGTTCATGTAAGTTTAACATTATAGAACATTAATGCAAGAAATTTACACAGAAAATCATTTGGATTGTGAAATTCGCTGTTCTCTTGACGCTAAAAAGAAACAAGGAGCACTAAAAATTAAATTACCTTAGTTGACCGAACTTGGTTCAATGACGACTCTAACTGACGCTCGAGCTGCTCAAGCTCTTTAGTATTCAGAGGTCCGAGGTCCTCTCCAAGAAGGTTCCTGCAGAATTTATCAAGGATAAGAACTGCTTATATTTGATAACAAGGCAGCATCCACTAAAATTTTTACGGTCCGGCAAGAAACTTAAGCTTGAATCGCAACATTTTCATGTCATGGTGCAACTAAATATCTTGAAAGTAAAATTTGTAAAAATAGAACGATCTATGATGCTTGCTATTGTGGTTACCTCTGAGTTCGTTGCAGGGCCTCAAATCTTGCTTTCACTTTCAAGTACTCCCTATAGCTGCTCTGCTACCATACACCCGAATCAGTTGAAAATATAACTCAAGTTTTTCTAATGCAATAGATGATCAGAATATGACAGGTCGATGGCTAGCTTGGTTACAAAACCATAGCTCGCATGAAGTCAGCTTATAATAAAGGCAAAGTGAACTCTTAACCTTAATTCTTCTTTTTTTCTTTATATACTTAACCTATTCCAATATTGTGCGAAAAACAGCATCACCATTCATCATCAATGTTACAGAATCATTTTCTATTTTGATTAAGCTGTCTCGTTCATCTGTCTCCTTTATGAGAAATAACCCAACTAACTTGTTGCACAAGTTTTTGAAGGCCTTTTCAAATTGCAAAAGGCTTGAATCTCCTTAAAAATAGCAAGATATCCGTAACTCGATCTATTTCCTCAACCATCATCAACTATTGAGGACTGATAGATAGTTGATAAATTAGAGTACTAATATCATGATTTCTTGTATTAAGAAGATTCAAGCCTATGCGATTTGGCAAAGCCTTGAAAAAACTGAAGCAACAGACAGCCATTCTCTTTGGCTTGCTTCCAATACAACAATTCAACTAAATCTTGCGTGTGGCTCGCGAATTTGTTTTTGCGTATAAGTTATAGGCCAAAGCTCTATCATCCAAAATTTGAGGAAATACTTCCCGTATATCATAAAATTTGCATAGATGGGTATTTATAGCAAAGAAAACATTTGTGACTTTTATGTTACCGTAAGTTCAAAGTAGTTAAACTGTCATTTGTTATTAAAATGTTTCAACAGATCATATGTTATTACAAATTGTTAGATTATGAGAAAAGCATAATAAATACTCAATGTACGGTATCTAAAAATAGTATTATACTGTAGTCATCTACATGTAGGGAACAGAATACAACTAAGCTTACCTCGAGCTCCTTGGCTGGTTTATTGACTTCTTCTGCACCATAGCTGCACTTCTGATACCTTTCAAGGGTCTTGAGCATGCTGCGTACGTAAGGGAAAAACATAAAACAAGGCTAATAAAAACACAGTCGGATTATCGCAAAAATAGCAAAGCAAAATGGAATTTTGTTCTTATTCTTTATAAAACAAGACCATTGTATTAATCACGTGCTTACAAAAAAAAAAAAACATTCCAAGTCACTAGTGACTGCTACTTTTAACTAGGAATTTTTATTTTTTTTTGAAATTCCATTTATTCAGGTATGGACAAATCGTTCTTTCTATCTATTATCATG
Organism: Populus ilicifolia; assembly: GCA_015708895.1. NCBI lineage: Eukaryota > Viridiplantae > Streptophyta > Magnoliopsida > Malpighiales > Salicaceae > Populus > Populus ilicifolia. The sequence continues at coordinate 91,124 of SRLM01000452.1, forward strand.
GACAAATAAAAGATATTGATCGTTCTCGCATGCTGAACTTTCTTTAAGATCAAACAATTTTATCAAATTAAATATAATTGTATGTATGTAACTTGTAAGTACTCTCTATTATACCGGAAGTATTGAAGAAACCAATTAGTGAAATTGCTCAGGATTGTACCAAGGCACACACTCAAAAGTAACCTGTCTGTTTCATCATCTGGAAGCCACACAGATGTTTCTTTACCCCTAAATCCAATGTGGGAATCCCTGCAGACAACTCTCCATAAACTGTGATCTCAAAATCTTGATTGATTTCATCTTAATTTGGTACACGTAACTAAACTACTAAAATTATAAGCCATTATCCATCTTTCTATGACCTGATTGATTTCCTACAAGAGATAGAGGTGGATTAAATTATAAGATCTGGTGATATTTGATCCATCCACACATTGCAAGACCTCCATGCCCTTCCACGCAGTTGAGAAACTGCATTAATGGTCATATTGACATCAAGATGTACAAGGTTTATTATGAAATAGGAGTAGCCCGTACGTGATACCTCTATTTTGAGTATATTTATTAGTTTTAATGGATCCAGCACCTCTATTTCTTTCCAAATGCCAACCTCTCTGTGTACCACGAGAAGGGTCTGGTTTAACCAATATAGAGGATGATGCATAGGGGTAGTGATCCATATATATGACTGTCCATGTATCATAAATCTAGAGTTTTCTTATGTACAAATATTTCTAAACAAACCTATCATGCACTTTCTTGCATAAAAAACGTCAGTGTACCTTTAGTTTATTTATGCTTTCATATTAGGCCTGCCTATCAATTTCTCCTATTAAAATTTTCTTATTAATATATTTTATTAAACCTTAAAATTTTCATTTCACCGTATTATCTTTTTAAATTTCAGTAGAATACTATCTATAATTTTATTAATATATACTAAAGGATTATTTATATCAGTATATCTACAAATAAATTTTTCTATCAAATTAATTTTATCGATAAAGTTGATAATAAAAATTACAAGTTATTGTACTTTTCTAGTTTTTTTATTATTTTTTTCATTATAATTTTCTTGATATATATATTAATAAAATATTTTCATCAATATTTATCAAAAGATAGCGATAGAGAAATATATCATTAAATTCACTACAATTTTTAAAAAAAAAAAATTTCATCAGAGCTTCTGTTTATATTTATCAAAATTTTAATAGTGAAATTCTTGATTACATTAGTCAATAACAAATCCATTAGTCAAAACTGGTATTAAAACCCAACATTGAAGTAACATTTTGATCCCTTTACAAACAAAAATTTTGGTTTACAACCTTTAAATTTCTTGCAATATATATGATCTTTAACTTATGAAAACTCTAAAATCAACTCCATTTCCGAACTTTTCTTCTTTAATTTCACCCCAAAACAATTTAAATTTAACATTATAATATTTAAGACATCCATATGTTTCAAACTCCAATTCGCAGTTCAAGTTCTGATCAACATCCATCCATCTTTTCCAATTCAATGTTTAGGCCAAGGTTTAAAACCTGAAAACAAAATGACCTCTATTCTTTTTATTTCGCTTGATTTTTTTTTCCGTGTACCATAATATTTATACTATTGTGCTACTTACCAAAAAAAGATAACAAAAAAGTGTATGAAGACTATATAAATATAACAGGCTTATTTTTTGAAAAATGATATTGAAAAATACAAACAATATTATTATCTGATAAATTCTACAAAGAAGGCATTCAAAGTTGGTGATCAAAGAATTTGCTCCTAGCAAATATCAACAGAAGTAGCTAACACACGCGAATCAATTGACGATTTCATGTTTATTTTCCCGGTAGCTGGTGTTATAAGATAAAAACCCTAGATAATGTCAGTTTTACGTACATTTCTAATCGCAATCTCTAGACCCGCTTGCTTGTTGTAAGAAGTTAAATAATAGTAAAAAACACATACATAGTTGCACTGAAAGGTTTAAAAGAAGAAGAAGAAAGGTTTTGAAACACTCAAGAATCTAAAATGGAGTTTGCTAATATCTCGCACTAAATCAATCCACTACATGCTTAGTTTCCTTTTCATTTTTTTTTCTTAAAAAAAAAAACTTACATTTATTGTAGTTTAGTTAATAGCTACACTTTCGTTATTGAATCAGGTGCCTACAGGGATTTCTGGAAGAACCATGTAACAAGGGAGAAGTACTTTCTATACCTAGCAGATAACACTTATTATGGCCAAGTAATTCTCAGCCTTTTCACACTCCAAAGTTTTCTCTAACTAACCCAAATTGTCGTATGGGTAAGAACAGGTTTCATGGATAATCAACTCAACCTCATTTAATTATTAGCACTCTTCAAACCAAACATTTTACACAGGGAAAACCAATTTAAAACCAAAATTTGAAGAGCTACCAGCTACCGGCCGCTGGATATATCAGTTTCTTTTGTTGTTTTTTCAACCTAGGGGAAAGATAAATTAGAAAAGAAAACAGAAGCGATGAAATTTTTTTTTGTCGAAGAATTTGAAATTTCTTCAGAGAAAAAGAGGAATCTTGAGCTACTATTGAATAGATCACCTTGATATAAATGCTTGATCAATTAAGTACTATAGCTCACCAAAGCAAACATCAAGATCTCAATCATGAACAACAGAAAGACTTCAAATTTAATTCAGATCCCATGAAGCAAGAATCACAACGAGAAGATCAAACAAAAAACTAATAGATATGAGCTTCACAATGATCACAACAAAACGGAACAATAAAATTTTATATACTTCACCGAATTGTTAACCTTGATTACCATCAAACTTGAAAAGTGATCGTCTCAGAAAAAAATAAACTCTGAAAAATTGTTAGATAGAAAGAGATTCAAATAAGCTTGCTTTTTGAGACAAGAATCACACAAAATATCAAGTCCATGAACAAATAAAGATAGACGATAAATGGATCCAACCTAAGATTATTATTTTCTTAAAAAATATGGCTTAAAAGATTGCGATAAGAAAGAAAAAGAAAAGGGTCATACTTAGATGTGCTACAAAACTCGTAGAGCTTGCCACGGTTAGAGAAGATGATGAGAGCAACCTCAGCATCACAGAGCACAGATAACTCATAAGCTTTCTTCAACAACCCATTTCTCCTCTTTGCAAATGTCACCTGCCTGTTTATCTTGTTCTCTATCCTCTTCAGCTCCACTCTACCTCTCCCCATATTCCTTAACTATAATCATAAGCCAAAAAAACCAAATAAAATACCATCTTTCGTTATAATTGATACATAAATCTAACCATATAAGTTAATGATATATTTACTTCTGTATTAGTCTTTATTTCCTTTATCTTTCCTTTTCTTTTGTTATTTTTTTTTTCGTTTCTTGTTCTTCTCTCAAGAGCAAGAAGAAGGTGATCTACACTTTTAGGAATCAGAACCCAAACTGTAACCAAATATGTGAAAAACGAAGAGAAAGTAAGATATTTTAAAGAAACCCTAGAGAGAGAGAGAAAGACCCACCAATAATAGAGAGAACAACAAAAGTTTGTAGAAAGAGAAAGGTATAAGTTTAAAGAAGTGCTTCGGTTGTCTTCTTCTTTTCTGCGATATATATATCTGTAGAAAAGAAATGCAGCTTAGAGTTAGCTGTTCTTTCCAGTTACATGCAACCTCTGTGTATTTTACTGTTTTATTTTTCAGTATTAACGGCAATGGAGTTCTCTACTTGACTTTCTACTAATTAAGTATCTCCTAATCGTCATTATGTATGTCTCTCGCATTTATATATTTTTATTTATAAATTATATTGAAAAGAAATAATTTCTTTTCAATTTTTTTGCAGATAAATTGACACACACATATATATATATAAAGTAAATTCATTTATTAGCTTTCAAAGCTCCTTGGTTTTTACTTTTTTGTCACGTCATTGATTACGAGCGTAGGTTCTAAGTTTGGAGAGTGTATTCACGCGCCACCGTCTCGGTTATTGTGTTAGTGTTGTTGGAGGTAGGGTTGTAAGTGTAGTTACTCTCTGCGGTGGGGGGTAAAAATGGGACAGCGGTCCTTCCATGTAAGAAAATTTTATGGGGCGTCAATTTGTCATTTCCAGTTGTTTCCACACGTGGCAGAAAACAGTTCTCTTCCTTAAAATGGAGCTCCTCCACGTGTCGGTTTGATACTGGAGCAAGTTCTTGATTTGGCTTGTCCGGATGAGGTTGTCTGATCACAGCTTGTCTGTTGGGGCCATTGAGAAATCAAACAAACTAGAAAATTAGTATTTAGAATATTCAGTCTTGGTTGATGCTTTGCCACAGGCTCAACTATTTTTTTCTATATAAAAAATAATAATTAAATACTGAAATGACTTAAAAAGTGTAAAAAACAACTTATAATAACCTTATAATTCACTTAATCAAATTTGACCTAACTGAGATACTTCATTAAATTTATAGTTTAGATCATGACATTAAAATAATTTAATAAAAAAATTAAGAGAATTATAAAAAAAATTTATAAAAACTTTTCATATTTATGATTTAGATTATTGGACTCAAAGCATCTAATCTAAACAAACTATTAAACTTAATTCTCAATCAATTAAATATTAAAGAATAAAATAAAAAAATTATTTATATAAAAAGATTAAAAAATAGCAATTAAAAGAATGAGAATCAAAAGTAAAATACAAAATAAATTTTATATTTGATTAAACAGTGATATTGAAAAGAAAAATAACTTTTAAAAAGAAGCCAAGAAAGAAATTGGAAATCAAACAACAAGGACTAAATTGAAAAACATAATACCAATAATATTAATTGACAGATAAATCAAAAACTAATCAAACTTTTACATAAGAGCCAAGACAAAATAAAAAAAGAACTAGATAGCTAAGTAGCAAAGTGTCCTTAAGCTAACTTGATAATTACAAAAACACCATTGTGAAAAGACTAAGAAACCTCTTGACTCCATTTTTTTTTCTTTTAAGGGTATTTTTGTTATTTTACTATGAATTGTAATTGTTTTTTTTTATTTGGTCAAATATAAAATTTCCCCTCTCCTAAAACACTAATAAAGAAAAAAACCATTATGAAAAGATAATAATACCTTTTAACAATTTGCTTAATTTTTTTCATTTAATGGTATTTCATTTGTTTTTGTAAACCCCTAGTCTAAAATAAAAATATTTTTAAAAAATCCAATAAAAATTGTTTAAGTGAATATTAAAGAGTGGATTAAACAATTAGAAAGTTATGTGTGATATTAAAATTTGTTAAAAAGATGGGGAGGCAAAATAAAGAACATAAACTCCTTAGGGACCAATTTATAAATAGGTAAAATAAGGAATATAAATATCTTTTTTTCTCGCTTTAAGGCAGACAACTTGGTTAAGAGAGGGAGTTAGGGTTTTTGAAATTTTTTCTTTAAATTATTGGTAAATATCTTAAAAACTAGTTGCTTTAGGAAATCAAAAGGGTTAGAGAGTGATTAAAGAGGGAAAGTGAGTGATTTTAGTGGGTTTAAAGGCTTGGAGGAGAGAATGTGTTGTTAAAAAGAGAGGAAAGAAAAGGTGAAAAGGAGCTTGAATTTTTCATTCACATTTCACATTTCTCTTTGATTCTTTGTTGTTTCAAGGTAATAACACCTTTTATTATATTTGGTTTTGAAATTTTTAGCATATCAATGCTTAAAATAATATTTAGTATTATAAAAAATTAGATTTTTATAGTTGTGATAATTGTAAGGATATTTTTCTTTTGTTAGAATCATGCTTAGAAGCATGAATAAAGTTTGAGTAAGTGGAAAAATTATATAAATTTAAAGGAAAATACATTCCCTTTTAAAGGTTCATGTTTGGCTAGAGAGGGAGAGCAGGATGGAATTTTGTTTGATTTTTTGATAAAAATGATGATTTTTATAGGTTTAATTGAATTAATTATAATTAAATTAGGTTAAAATTAGATGCTTAAAAAAGCAAGGGGCTTTAGAGGCAGCCAAGTGTAGAAATTTAGGAGAAAATTTTATTGGATAATTGATAATGAACCCTATTAAATGGTAAAATATTATGTAGTATTACAGAGATAATAATTGTTGAGAAAAAGGATAATTAAATTTATAATAAGAAATGAGAATATGAATGAAATTACCCATAAAAAATATTAAAGACTTATTGGATAAAAAGGATGTCCAATTAGAGTCTATAATTATATTTATAAGAATATTGAAAGTATTGGTTATAGTATAATTTGGGACATCACTGCAGGAAAACCATAAACGGAAGGTGCAGAACCTTGACGTGCAGAAATTAGATACAATAGTGTCTAAAATAAATAATTTAAAAATGCATCTTATCATTTCAATGTTTTATTGTTTTGCTTTAAATAAATGTCAAGGGAGTAGTTTGTGTAGAAAGTTGGCAAAGAAAATAAATGTAGAAGAAAAAAATCCAATTAGTTGTCCAGGGAACTTGGACACTAATATTACGAGCAAAATGAATATCAATCATAATAGAATTATTATGATAAAATAAAATAATTTATAAAAAAATAGAAAATAAATTAACCAGAAAATAATGACAAATGTTAATAGTATTGTGAAAATTAACATAAATTAATTAGTCATTTAAAAAATAATGATTAATGATAATGTTGAATATCATCGACAACATGGATTAATTATCAAATCAAGATAATTAATGATATTATAAATATTAGTATCATCATAAATTAATTAGTCCCCTTAATTAGTCCCCTGAGACAAGATGACTAATGATAATAATAGATAACGTTATTGGAATAGATTAATTATCAAGTGAATGTAATTAATGATATCATGGGTATTGATATCAAAATAAAATAATTAATCATTTGAGAAAAAATAACTAATAATAATGATAAATATCATTATCGACATGAATTAATTATCAAGTAAAGGTAATTGATGATATCATGGATATTGATATTAATATAAATTAAAAAGTTACTTGAAAGAAGATGACTAATTATAATAATAAATATTTTTGTCACTAATAATATACTTGATATATTAGTATCAACATAAATTGAGTTGTCATTTGAGAAATAATAACTAACAACAACAACAATAATAATAATAATAATAAATATTGTTGTATGTATAAATAAATTACCATGTTGAATAATCATTGTCATTTGAGAAATAATAATTAATAATAATGATAAATATCTTTGTATGTAAATAAATTATCATGTTGAATAATCAAATGATATAGTGAATTATGATATCAATATAAAGTGATAATAAAAAAAAAAGGGTCTTCTTAAGATGCAATAATAAAAAGGAGATATTGATTAATTCTAAGATTGAGAATAATGAGCAACCAAAATGAAATACTATTATGGTAGTAAATATTTTTTTAAGTTAGAGTTTGCGTTATGTTAATTATTTATTAATGTTTTATGTTACAAGTTCCTTCGAGACTTGTCAATTATCGAGTGAATTGCGCTTATAATAGATTTTTATTATAATTTAGTAAGTCATGTAATATTTTCTTGGGTTAATGCATTGGAATCTAAAATTTAATGAATTTAACAATATAAAAAGTAAATTTATAAATAACTTTCCAGTGGTATGTAACTTATAGGTTAACACTTTTTTGTTAGATAAAATATGATATTTTTTCTCTTCCTTTAATTTTGTTGTTATAATTTCCTTAATCTTAAAAGATAATTAGCAATAAAATATAATTATTTTTTGCTATGTATAAATAGTATACATAATGAATATAGTTTATTTGAGAATGGGGAGATCATTAAAAATATATCTAGGATGATTAGATTGTGTGATGGAAAATGATTGACTAATGTCAATAACTTAGTAGAGTTACTGAATAAGAAAATTGTTGTTAGATTTATGACAAACTATATATTAATATGTATGTACAATCCTATAAATAAAAAATTAAGGATGTAGTTTTAATGTGCAATTCACATAGAAAAAAACTCCTAATGAGTTTTGTAATGACTAATAAGCATGTGGAAAGACTTTAATGCTTTTGACATCTATTGTCAAGTTTTTTGGATAGAGGGACAAAATTATCATTACACTCTTTTCGGTAAACGGTGTCAATAAACCTAGAGATATAATACTTTTCCAAGACCATTTAGGTTATATTGATGTTATCCATTCTAAGTTGTGTTGGTGGTATTTTAAATTAAAATTTAAATATAAAAGAAAAAATGCCAATATTATAGATATTTATATGTTTTTCAATATCATAATTTTTTTTATTTGAGAAATGTTAAAATGTACCTATACACTATAAGAAGAATTTTGCATGCTACTAATGTATTTTTTCTATTTAGACATTAATTCTATTGTAAAAATATTTATTGATAAAATCATGGACGATACATGTTCATTGAAAAACATATCGTCGGTGATTTCTATTATGTCTATCATTTTATCAGTAATATAATAACTAATAGATTTTTGAAAGAAAAATGGGAGCCAAAAACAATTTACCACGTCTATTATGTTAGCAATTCTATGAATGAGTTTGACAAACCATTGACATAAAATACATTTATAATTCCATCAGTTATTGTTAGTGTCATTTCTTATAGTTTTTTTTCAAACTCTGTAGAATTCTTCAAGGGATTCAATCCATATGTGATTACATTTGTAATGGTTAGTAGCTTTTCATTAATTTTTTTTTATGTCTTTGGAACTTTCCAATGGATTTAGTTTGTTGGTAATTTGGTTTGGAAGTTTTTTAATATTAAAAAAATTAGAATGAATATAACAGAAAAAAATAAAAGAAATAAAATAAAATTAAAAATTAAAAATTAAAATTAAAAATTATCAATTTGAGTGCAATACTGAATCTTAACCGGGATTGGATGGGTAAGGAGGTGTACCACCCATCAAAGTTTTATAATAGCTTCATATAAAATCATCTAAATTCAGTCATCTCGGCACTAAGTTGTTATGTGTTAGTAGTAGTAAGGTCATCTAAACTTTAACTTGTTGTAGTACAATCACCTGGAACTTTGAAGATTAGGAGCTTGAACTCCATTATAAGGAACTAATGGTCAATACATTATGGCTCATCTAGATATTCTCTATTATAGTATTTGAGATACTATAAACCTAATTTTTATTTGATAAAAAAAAACAAATTAGCCTCCAATTACAAATCTGAGTCAAGTTTTAGATGGGTCGAATGATTGTCCTTGTATCTCTCCTATAATCTAGTGGTATATATTTCCTAAAAAAAAACATTAGTCAACTAATTTTATATGAACTTCTAAGCTCAACTTTCCATGAGCTATTGCACCCCTTTGTCGACTATCATCATTTCACATGTGAGTTTTTATATAAAAAAAAAATCCACCAATCTTGGTTCATGTTTAAGTACCATAGCTTGCCAAAAAAAAAACCTATTTTTAGTTAAACATTTGCATATAAAACAACAATTTAAATAAAATGAATGTAATAAAAAAAAATCTTACGATAAAGTTTTGTAGTATGCGGGCCTTGTTTTTGGTTTTAATTTTGGTAAGAAAAAGTTTTTTTGTTTTGGTATGACCCATATTTGGGTAAAATGAAGTTTTTTTTAATCTTTTTTATTGAAAGACTAATGTCATTCACCATAATTTAAATCGAACCTTGGCAGATGTTTCCTAGGACTAAAATAAATCTAAGACCCGCTACCTAGTAATCGTAAAAACTAGAGATTCTAAAATATGTGTTAGTTCTAGAGATTCAGGTAATAAGTTAATTATGTCTAAAGAGAGAGAAAAAGATATCAGTTCTTACAAAAAGTTACCTTTACTTTGTGTTTTCTCCTAAACTTATCTTTTTTATTACCATTAATTATCCTAATTATTTTAGCTTATTCTCAATTTATTCTTGGTTATCTAAAAAAATGAGATCAATTTTTAATAATAAGAGACTTATTGATTAAGTTATTCATAAAAATCAAATCTTGATATTACTACCTTTTAAACCTATTCTAGGTCATTTCAGCATTAAACAGGTCATGTAAGCTTCAACTTGTTCTTGTACAATCAATTAGATGATCAAAGATTGTGAACTCCAACTAAATTACAATGAACCAATTATCACTACACATATCTTCAGGAATAGTATTTGAGATATTGCAAACTTAATTTCTATTGAGTTCATAAGATGATCCAACCTTTAACCACAAATCCAGATCGAGTTTTGAATGAGTTGAATGATTTTTTATATATCTCTCGTACAATAAGGTATTATATATTTTCTGAAATATTAAAATCAGTCAGTAAATTTAAAATAATAATAATAACATAAGAAAAACAATTATTGAAATCTCACTTACCACAAACTTCTAAGATTGATTCTTTACGAGTTGTTGTACTCCTTTATGACAATCCTCATTTTACATATGAGTTTCTACAAAAAGTTTTGTTGGTCTTGGTTCGTGTCCAAGAACCCTAGCTTGTAAAAGAAAGCTATTATTAGTTAAAAAATTTCATATAAAAAATATTTTAAAAAAATATATGTAATAAAACAAAATCTTACCATGTTTTTTCCATGTGAAACGAACTTAATGAATACATTAGTGTATGTGGTAATTGAACTATCAATCTTTCTATTTTTATATATGCTACTGTTACCACTATACAAGATACTTAGACGTCACGTGTTGGATATAAGTTTCTCAAATTGCCTTCGAGATGTGTGAAGGTCTCAAATCCCTTTACACAACTATGTCTTCTTGGGTTGAAAAACCTCTTTTTTGCATATTTCTTTAAATGTTTTACGCCACATACTAGAAATCACACAAATTACATGGTAGAAATAAATTATTGATGAATTCAATCTTACTTAATGGCAATGTTGTTCTTCCACACCCTCCCTACGACAACATTGTCAGCCTACTCCTAGTAAATATTTTTATTACATGTGAATTTTATAAAATAATTAGTTTATTAAATTTTAAAAAACTAACCAAATTACAATTAAAATTAAAAAAATAGTTACACACATATACACTATAACCTTGAACTCTTCAAACCATACATCAATCATAGATTTCCATTCAGGATTTCAAGAATGACACTTCAATTGATGATTTCATCATCAATGTTATCATGCTAGCAATCTTTGCATTTATAAACATGAAACTCCATTCTTTTAATGAAATTAATTATTCCAAAGTTATTAATTGTTGTTTATTTTTTATTTGTCCAAGTGACACGACTAAAACATATATGTCTTCTCCCAAGTGCAAGAGTGTTGAAGTAATAAATAACCCGGCAAGACCGAGATCGAACCACAGGAAGGTTAATTATATAAATTATAGATGACAACAACAATAACAATAATAAGAGTAGTAGTAGTAGTAGTAGTAATAATAATAATAATAATAATAATAAAGAAAAAGAAAGAGAAGAAGAAGATGATGATGATGAACTTTGAGATGGAATATTAATGTAAGGATTAAACAATGATAATAACAAATGTCAAGGTTAGAGGTTCCACTAATGGTATGTCAAATGACACGACAAAGAGATTGATGTCTTCTCCCAAGTGCAGGAGTGTCGAAGTAATAAATAACCCGGCAAGACCAGGGTCGAACCACAGGGAGGTTATTGTACAAATTATAAATAACAACAACAACAACAACAACAACAACAATAATAATAATAATAAAGAAAGAGAAGAAGAAGATGATGATGATGATGATGATGAGAACTTGAAGATAGAATATTAAAGTAAAGATTAACTAATGTCAAGGTTAGAGGTTCCACTAATGGTATTTCAAACAAGTATAGTATAAACTCTTATTGTTCAATTGGAAACCACACATAAAGGAGGTTCCAATCAGATTATAGATTGTTAACATGATTACATTAGTCATCTTATTCAATTAATGCTAATACTTGTAAATTTCGTCAAGCATTCATGATTATAACTTATGTTAACAACAAATCAAGTTCCTTTCATAGCTCAGGTGTCGGTTATACCATACAGTATGGGCTATGAAAGTGCCAAGCATTTGTTGTACCAATTGTTATACAACATAAATCAAGATTAGTCATTTAACAAGCAAAGTATTAAAGAGTGAACAAGATAACAAATATAAAACATGTTAGTATTAAACATTAAAGTCCATATTAAGTTTATACCATACTTATTCTTACACCATTAGTGTAACCTTTTCACCTTGACATAATTAACTTAGCTAGACATAATGAAAGAAAGAAAAATAGATAAACAAAATAAGAACATAAAAGTTAACTAAGGAAAGGAAAGGAAATGAAAGGCATAAACTTGATATTAATGAAAACAAAGCATAAAGAATACAAAGAGAGAAAACAAGAGCATGATCTTGATCTGGACACCAAGATGCCTAAATGCATGGCAAATGCCTCCTTTTATAGGCCAAAATTGGGAACTATTGATTTGATGACTAATTGATGAGTAGATGGCCAACCCTTGACTTGGTGACAATCCTTATCTTCTCTTGTCTGCCCAAAACGTCATTGATGACGTCAAAATTAGAGCCACTTGAAAACATGAAAGTTCTAGGCAATTGTCTCAGCTTTCTTGTGTAAAAAATTCAGCTCATTTCGACTTCTAGAACTCCAGATATGGCCAAAATACTGAACAGTGCTCGGGCTGGAGGACAGATTCGGGCTTCTTTGTTGTTGCAATAATTTGGACTTGAAAATGGCCTTTTTAGATCTTGGGCTCCATATGAAAGTTGTAGGCCTATGTCTTACCTTTCCATCCATATAAAGTAGACCTAAATCTGAGATCTATAGCTCCAGATATGACCCAATTACCGAACAGTGTTCCGGTTTGGATTGCACCGACATCTCTTTTCTAAGTTTGATCATCTCTTTGCCTTTGCAATTGAAGTTCTTAAAGTCATCAATCAATCCTTTCATTTATGTGATAGGCCTGCATTTAAAATGGACATTTACCACAAATTAAAGGTATCTTATATTATTAGATAGATTATTATAAAACGTACCTTAGTTAAGAAGTTATTGATACTTTAAGTGCAAAATGATGATATAAAACCATGATAAAAATGCAGTATATCATACAGTATGGGCTATGAAAGTGCCAAGCATTTGTTGTACCAATTGTTATACAACATAAATCAAGATTAGTCATTTAACAAGCAAAGTATTAAAGAGTGAACAAGATAACAAATACAAAACATGTTAGTATCAAACATTAAAGTCTAGATTAAGTTTACATTATACTTATTCTTACACCATTAGTGTAACCCTTTCATCTTGACATAATACACTTAGCTAGACATAATGAAAAACAAAATACATAAACAAAATAAGAACATAAATAAGATAAAAGTTAACTAAGTAAAGGAAAGGAAATGAAAGGCATAAACTTGATATTAATGAAAACAAAGCATAAAGAATACAAAGAGAGAAAACAAGAGCATGATCTTGATCTGGACACCAAGATGCCTAAATGCATGGTAAATGCCTCCTTTTATAGGTCAAAATTAGAAATCAATTATGACTAATTGGTGACTAGGTGGTCAACTCTTGAGTTAGTGACAATCCTTATCTTCTTTTGTCTGCTCAAAACGTCATTGATAACATCAAAATTGAAACTACTGGAAAGCTGAAAGTTGTAGGAAATTATTTCAGCTTTGTTTTGTAAAAAATTCAGATCATTTCAACTTTTAGAACTCCAGTTATGGATAAAATACTGAATAGTGCTCGGACTAGAGGACAGATTCAGACTTTTTTGTTGTTGCTCTAATTTGAATTTGAAAATGATCTTTTTAGATCTTAGGCTCCATATAAAAATTATAGGCCTATGTCTTACCTTTTCATCCATATAAAGTAAACCTAAATCTGAGATCTACAACTCTAGATATGATCCAATTACTGAACAGTGTTCCTATTTGGATTGCACCGACATCTTTTTTCTAAGTTTGGCCATCTCTTTGTCCTTTTAATTTCTCTTCATCAAATTCATCAATCAATCCTTTCATTTATGTGATAGGCTTGCATTTAAAATGAACATTTACCATAAATTAAAGGTATCTTATATTATTAGATATATTATTATAAAACGTGCTTTAGTTAAGGAGTTATTGATACTTCAAGTGCAAAATGATGATATAAAACCTTGATAAAAATACACTTTTAAGTATCAATCACACCCCCAACTAGCTTATTACTAGTTCCTAGTAATCAAAGCATTAAAATAGAAGAATACTTTGCAAATTCCATAAAGTAAGGTAGTTATCATTTAACTTCCATTAATCTATCTAGGTAAACAAACTCTCATTAAATTTATATACTTGGTCAATACCTCTTAACAAGATATTCATAAACCTTTCTTTTGTACTCAATGTATCAACACATAATTATAGGGCTTTTCTTGGAAGAAAACAAAATTTTTGTTCTAATGTCTAAGGTTAACTTCCTTATATTGGGATTATTATTTTTATCTTTTTTTTAATATATATACATATAATTTAAAATATCATGCATCTTTAATACATGTAACAAGCTTTCAACTAATGACTCTTAGACCAGTTGGTCTTAGGGCATTAGGTGTTAAGACACTCATAGGAGTTTAGTAACTTGGGTCGTAGATACTGATATATAGATAGTGCAATGTTTGATTTCCTTAAGCTTTTTTCCTCAACCCATATAATAAGTCGGACCAATAGCTCCCAAGTCAGTTGACTTTAGAGTACTAGGTGTTAAAACACCCCTTCGGGCTTAATTGCTTAGGTTAGGGAGACTACGAAACTAAACTTATCTACATTTTTATTATTATCATTTTTTTTATTTTTTATTTTTTTATTATATACTTTCCCCTTCCCTTAGTTGTTACCTTTAACAAAAGAACATAAATAATGTAATAATCCAATATGCAACCCAGAATCATATGTTTAAAGTGTGTATGTGTAAATTAAGGTTTAAGAATACATGTTAAATAAGTATATGAGTATAATTAAGTGATAACAATGTGAGAGTTTGTAACTCTGAATATTTCAAGAAATATTATGAGAGACCTTGTTACGAATAGTTACTAAGATGCGTCTTAAGAGTCATAAAAAGTTCTCCTTACTCTGCCATCATAGTAACAACAATTTTGCACATGCTTTATAAAATAGAAAACATTGTTAGTTTTTTTTTTTAGCTACTACCCTCTCCCCCTAACTAAAACGAGACATTGTCCCTAATGTTTAAAGGTAGAAAAATAGAGTATAGAAGATATCACCTGAAATAACAAACACTATCAAACCTAAAACACACTGAAACAAATATAAGAAATAACAAAACACAATAACAAAACCAAAAGAGACAAAGATTCATAAATGGAGGCTCCTATCCAATCTAAGCTTTTTACAACTTTTCTTAGTTGACCAATTTATACGACTCATGGATGGATTAATTACAGGAATGAAAGATTATAGTTGGTCAATCAATTATTCAGCAGTAGCAGCAGAGATTATAATTTGTCATGCAGAAGATGTTAGAAATTCCTATTCCATAGCATGATTAAGAAAAGACAACAACTTATCATAATAACCATTAACATTTAACAAACCTATGGGTTTATGATAGGTGTGTAAAGCAATGAAGGCATCAGCATGGTTAAACATTGCATTCATTCGAGCCGACATTGTAGAGACCTGAAGTTCCTCTCCAATTGTTTTTCCAATGATGTCCCCTTATGCTAAAGCTTTAGGGACAACCCCCAAAACTTGACCACCTCCTAAAAATACAGCTATTGACACAACTCTCATTAACCCATGACTACCTCCCTCATACACTAAATGAATCTTTCTCTCAACTAGCAGTTGACCAAGATGATTTGTTGGTTATAAAAACTAGCAAACAAGGTCTTTTTTAGTCAGATTCTCAAGACTAAGTTGATCATGTTCTTTATGAAATAGTGATCATAAATCCTAAATTGCATGATGCACATCTCCACTAGCATTCATCTTAAGAGTCAATTAAAGGTTATCTAAAGACTCCTTACTCAGGCCACCCTTAATGAATTGTATTTTATCTTTATAGTTTATAGATACCATTCCTAAAAAATGATATTATCCATTACAAGTCCATCTAGCACATCGATGACAGACTTTCAGTTGTTATGCACAACATTTCTTTACAAAAGTGCTTTTACCTATTCTAGGCTTGTGTGAAATGAAGGAGTTAGAGGACTCATTTGATAATCAGACCTTTATTTCAATCAACCAGCGAATATATTTAAGAATTCCATGATTCATTAACAACCTCAATCTTGCACATCTAACATGGTAAATTTTTGTAATCGTATTCTAAGGCAGAGCGGGAAAATACTTTTTTAATTTTTCTAGATTAGTGTCCATTTTCAAATGAGAATTCAAAGAGAGATTTAAAGAATTACACAAATATATACATATATAAGTTATTGTGGGAAATTAAAAGAATTGACTTAAGTTATGGAGTACCGTTATTCGTCATATGACTAGGGTGAGAGAAATTAGCAAAATTAACTCAAAAATAAACACAAAAATAATGTGAGAAAAAAAATAATCAACCTTTATCTACAAGATCATTCCAACTAGTTGATTCATTTTCAGTAGAAAATTATCAAAGTAAGCTTTCAAATGATGTCTATTTTCCCTAAAAACATTATCATTCATTAAATTCTCAATATCACAGGCCCTATAAGGATTGCTCCATCTTGATCTTAGCTCTCTAGGGAATGAATAGAGTTGAGAATTATAAAATAAAACTTTTTGACCAGTATCAACTTTTTAATAATTTTCACAAGTTTTGCAAAATACATGTATGCCCTTGAACATGGTGCACCAATAAAATCCATTCTGAAAGATTTTTGCAGCCATCTTTTTTTGACAAAAAATAACTCCTACATGCTTCAGAATGAAAAAGTTTAATTACACTACTTACCTCATTATCAAGAATGAATCTTTAAAATATTTGATCAGGATAATATTTGAATAAGTTAGAGTCATCACAATAAAAGTTCTTCATTTCGTTCAAAAACTTTTCTTTGTCTTGTGTACTCTAATCAACTAGCAAATCTCCTAAAGCAATAAAATTGATATTTTTATCATACCAAGGCATTGGACTAAGAGAAAGTAAGGATTCGTTAGGAAAGTAATCATCGATTGATGTGATGTTAGATGTTGAATTTGTTGTCACTTTTGACAAAAGATCCACATCAACATTGTTGATGCTTTTTTCATCCATGATTTCTTCCTCAGAATAAATCATTTGTAAATCTTCATATTCATCCAACTCATTTTTACTTAAAGTGGATTCAAGTTGATCATAAAATAATTCCTCAATATGATCTACTTTTTGTAAATCATTATCATCTCTAAGTTCCTTGTAAATGTTGAAAATATTCATCTCCAATATCATGTTTCCAAACGATAGCTTCATTAGTTCATTCCTACAATTAATCAATGCGTTAGAGGTTGCAAGAAATGGACATCCTAAAATAACCAAAAATGAATTACATACTTCAACAGGTTCTGTGTCCAAGACAATAAAATCCACAAGATAAATGAATTTATTGACTTGTACTAACACATCTTTAATTATTTCTCGAAGCACTTTTATAGATCTATCGGCAAGTAAAAAAGATATAGAAGTTGGTTTTAACTCACCTAGATTCAGACTCTGAAAAACTGAATATGGAAGTAAATTCACACTAGCTCCAAGATCAAGTAAGGCTCTTTCAATTTTATGCTCTCCAGTAAAGAAAGAAATTAGTAAAGAAAGAAATTGTAGGACAACCAGGGTCTTTATATTTCAAAGCATTATTGTTCTGAAGAATAACACTCACTTGTTCGGCTAGAAAGACTTTTTTTTTTCACATTCAATTTCCTCTTTACAATGCATAGATCTTTCAAAAATCTAGCATAGGAAAGAACTTGTTTAATAGTATCTAGTAAATGTATATTGATTCTTACCTGTTTGAAAGTTTAAAAGATTTCAGAGTTGTGATTGACTTTTCATTGTTTGGTCATAACTTGAGGAAATAGAAGTCCTAGCGGGGAATCAGTCGTTTCTTTGTAATTTTCATATTCAACCCCTTCCTTACCCTCAGAGATTAACTCATCATCTTTCTCATAAGGTTCAAGAGAGGTGACACGACTAAAAGATTGATGTCTTCTTCCAAGTGTAGGAGTGTTGAAGCAATAAATGACCTGACAAGACCGGGGTCGAACCATTGAAAGGTTAATTGTATAAATTATAAACAACAACAATAGTAACAATAACAAGAATAATAATAATAGCAATAATAATACTACTATTACTACTATTAGTAGTAGTAGTAATAACAACAACAACAACAATAATAAAGAAAAAGAAGAAAAGTTGATGAGAACTTTGAGATGGAAAATTAACGTACGGATTAAACAATAATAATAATAAATGTTAAGGTTAGAGGATCCACTAATGGTATGTCAAACAAGTATAGTATAAACTCTTATTATTCAACTGAAAACCACAAATAAAGGAGGTTCCAATTACATTATAGATTGTTAATATGATTACATTATTCATCTTATTCAATTAATACTAATACTTGTAAATTTCATCAAGCATTCATGATTATAACTTATTTCAACAACAAATCAAGTTCCTTTCATAGCTCAGGTGTTGGTACCATACAGTATAAGCTATGAAAGTGCCAAGCATTTGTTGTACCAAGTGTTATACAACATAAGTCAAGACTAGTCATTTAACAAGCAAAGTATTAAAGAGTGAACAAGATAACAAATACAAAACATGTTAGTATCAAACATTAAAGTCCATATTATGTTTACATTAATTCTTACACCATTAGTGTAACCTTTTCACCTTGACTTAATAAACTTAGCTAGACATAATGAAAGAAATAAAAATAAATAAACAAAATAAAAACATATATAAGATAAAAGTTAACTAAGTAAAGGAAAATAAATGAAAGGCATAAACTTGATATTAATGAAAGCAAAGCATAAACATTACAAAAAATACAAAGAGAGAAAACAAGAGCATGATCTTGATCTGGACACTAAGATGCCTAAATACATGGCAAATTCCTTCTTTTATAGCCCAAAATTAGGAACTATTGATTTGATGACTTATTAATGAGTGGGTGACCAACTCTTGACTTGGTGACAATCCTTATCTTCTCTTGTTTGCCTAAAACGTCATTAATAACATCAAAATTAGAGCCACTTGAAAACATGAATGTTGTAGGAAATTGTCTCAGCTTTCTTGTGTAAAATATTTAGCTCATTTTGACTTCTAGAACTCTAGATATGGCCAAAATACAGAATAGTGCTCGGGCTGGAGGACAGATTCGGGCTTTTTTGTTATTACAACAATTTGGACTTAAAAATGGCCTTTTTAGATCTTCAGCTTCATATAAAAGTTGTAGGCCTATGTCTTAACTTTCCATCCATATAAATTAAACCTAAATTGAAGATCTACAACTCTAGATAGGATTCAATTACTGAACAGTGTTCTGGTTTGGACTGCACCGACATCTCTTTTCTAAGTTTGGCCATCTCTTTGTCCTTTCAATTTCACTTAATCAAATTCATCAATCAATCCTTTTATTTATGTGATAGGCCTGCATTTAAAATAAACATTTACTATAAATTAATGATATCTTATATTATTAGATATATTATTATAAAACATGCTTTAGTTAAGGAGTTATTGTTACTTCAAGTGCAAAATAATGATATAAAACCTTGATAAAAATACATTTTTAAGTATCAATCAGTAGGAAAGTAAAACAAATTTACATGATGTGGTTGCATTTCCACTGAGTAATGTACTAAGTATATACATCTTGCTTAGAACGGACACCCTTTTTGCGGGGAAGCATTCCACTCAACAAGCCTACATTGAGAGGGAATGCATATGCCTTTAGTTCTTGTTTATGATTGGCACTTAGTGATTCATGGTCCTTAGAAGCACTATCAAAAGAATTAACAGCACTCTTATCCATGTTACTCACCAATGACCTTCTCTTCATCATGTAAATAATTTAAGCACAGAAAAAGTAATAACATTTTCATTATAATGATTTAAAAAAAATTGATATCACCTCCCTTATACGAGAGACCACCTAAAATTTAATTATCTACAAATAAAGCCATAAACTAATTGATTTTACTTATGGTTAATATTCACTCGTTTTTTACCTTTTCAAATACATTTACACACACTAATTGCATAAATTTGAAAGTAACTCAACCATTGAGAAAAAAATAAAAAAATAAAAAATATTGTTTTACTTTTTAGTATGAAAAAGAATTGCAATCAAACAACTACACCATTGCATTTTCGTATAGTAAACATAAAAACAGTATTCAACTTGGATAAAAAGCTTTGAATTATTTTTCATTTCCTATCATGAAGTCTCATATTCTACATACATGTTACTAAACAACCAAAGATGTGAATATCTAAGTTATCAAACTCACCATTCCCATTGGTTTACAAGCGCAACATAATATTTTTTTTAAGTGATAAATATGATTATTTCATTACAAAAAAAGTTTAACTAAAATAATGCATTTTCTCTTAATCGAAAAGAAAATTATTTTTTCATTTTTAGAAACAATGAGTGTTTTTGAACTCTCTTGAATACCAAAACTAGTCATGCAATTTGTAACTGACACTCTTTACTCTTTTATTAAACACAAACCACACTTTTATTATGGAAAATGAATTATATGCCATGCAAATTTAGAATTTTGACATTATCATGGTTAGAACTAAAAAAATAATAATAATGATGTGCATAACCCAATCAATAATGCAAAATAAAAGGCACTAATCAATCACTAAACGCGGTTCCATAAAAAAAATTCTCCATTTAATATTGGAGACATATATACATTTTATTTAAAATAACAACAAGATCATTCAGTAAAAAAAGAATTATATTTTATAAAAACAATACTTCAAATCCAACATTAACTCAAAAAGTCATTTTCAGAAACAAATTGCATTAATGCATTTCATTTGTTAGGATACCAGCCATACAATTATCAATCCTATCTAAATCAACTTACTAATTTAAGCCAAACTCAATAAATACAATAACACGACTATAATAACAATACTTATATAATCACACATAAAAGAAATAAATCATAATATTGTTAAGAGAAAAAAGAGAAAAGTAAAGACTCCTTAATTTTACTACACAAAATCTTAATAACACAGGAGAAGTTCAATCATCATTAGAAGAAAAAAAATCTCTAAATGAGATTCTATCAAGACTATTGACATGATCAAAAAATTGATTGATGCAATCATATTATTTGATTCTTTCACCTATATTTAACTAGTATTTTACCTATGTTTTATATATAAAATGCCTTGATATTATTTGTTTTATGTTTTAAGGGTATTTTTGGATGAAAGATGCAAAAAGGAGTGAATTGGAGATAATTGGCATATTTAACCTTTAGTCGATATTTTTTGCAGAGCGTGAGCTCTAGAGGTTGAAATGAAGTGATTATAGTGGCATTAAAAAGTTAACATCTATACCTTTCTAGAAATCTAAAGCAAGAAAATAAAATAAGGAAGAGCATGGAAATCGCAGACTTGAAAGTCAAATCTTGCAATCTACTAATGTTGACCTTTGACCATTCTGATTTGAATATTTAGAGCTACAGAAGTCCAATTAATGAAAACTTAATTTCATTGACTCAAATCCATATAAACACTCTAAATTTCAGCAAAAAATGATGTCATATAAGGGAGATATGAGTTTTCAAATATAACAACCAAATTATGCCAACAAATAGGTTTTAGGAATAAACTAGTCCAAATTACATCTTAAAGCATCCAAACTAATATCCAAGTTTTTATTTCAGTAATTTAGCTCCTTTAAATCAAAGCTTAAAGATTTCATACAAGGCTATTTCTTCTTTTTTAGGAAAATAGTTATTGAAGTACTTATATGTAAACAGTTTACTTAAGGAAGGATTATTTTATAAAATAGAGACCAGGGTTTCCTATAATATAAAAAGAATAAGAGAAGAGAAAGGGGGCAGCCAACCAAGAGGAGAAAAAGGCCTTATTCTGCTATGAAACCCAAAATCATGCATTCCTCCTCCTTTTTGATTAGTTGCTCAACAAACATGCAATGCTAAACTCCTTTTCTTTGTTACAAGGACACGAACACCTTCGGATTTTAAGAACTATGAGATTTATTTTATCTTTTTTCTTTAGTTTATATAATAAATATGTTTGTTCTCCTACGCTTATTTTTTCAATGATTGTTTATTTTAATTGCTAAAACGGATTCTAAGTTATTATTGTTGACCATCTATTGCTAAGTTTGATATCAAAACCAGAGTTGTGGTATATGAACTTGTGAAACAACTGAGTTCAATAATTATGGCGGATCTGTGTTATTAATCTTAAGGAGAACATTCAATCAAATCAAACATAGATTATGGATATTTATGTTTTCTTGATTGATCAACTTATCTAGTTCTTAAGGCTACTTTTGAATTGATTTGCTAGTGCGAACATTGTGGTTGTTTGATGGTTAGGGTTAATTACACGGTTGATTCATTAACTAACCAATGTTAAGAAGAGATAAATATTCAGAATATAAATTGATGTTTCATTTCCATGATCAATTCTGATTTTTGTAGGTGGATGTCTGTTTGCGATTGAGGTTTGTTCTCTTGATAATTTTCTGATTTTATTAAAAAAATTTTGATAATTTTCTATTTTCTTCTTAGTATAGATAATATCCAAACCCCCCTTCAAATTACATATCATCTAGCATAAAAATCTAACTTGAACCTTCTTCATGAGATTAACCCTTTGCTTGCTCTATATTATATTGTGTGTTGTGTTTAAAGTTAGGGTAATTAATTTGTGCAACCATGACAACGCAACAAATTTTGGCACCATTGCTAGGGAGGTAATTTTAATTGATTCTTGATTAGTACTGAAAAGTGCATTTTTTTCAAGGTTTTATATCATCATTTTGCATTTGAAGTATCAATAACTCCTTAACTAAAGCATGTTTTATAATAAAATATCTAATAATATAAGATAACTTTAATTTGTGGTAAATGTTCATTCTAAATGCAGGCCTATCACACAAATGAAAGGATTGATTGATGAATTTAAGAACTGAAATTGAAATGATAAAAGAATGGTCAAACTTAAAAAAGAGATGTTGGTGCAGTCCAAACCGGAACACTGTTTGGTAATTGGGTCATATCTAGATTTGTAGATCTCAGATTTAGGTCTACTTTATAAGGATGGAAAGGTAAGACATAGGCCTACAACTTTCATATGAGCCTAAGATTTAAAAAGGCCTTTTTCAAGTCCAAATTGTAGCAACAACAAAAAAGTCTGAATCTGTCCTCTAGCCCGTGCACTGTTCAGTGTTTGATCCATATCTGGAGTTCTAAAAGTCTAAATGACCTATTTTTTTTCCTGGAAAGCTGAGATAATTTCCTATAACTTTTTTTAGTGGTTTCAGTTATGATGTTATCAAGATGTTTTGGGCAAATAAGAGAAGATAAGGATTGTCACCAAGTCAAGAGTTGGTCACCCACTCATCAATTAGTGATCAAATTAAAATTTATTGAAAACATTGTATATCAAATTTATGAAATAAATAAACACTTAACCAATGATTGTCCAACTTTTCCTTCTCTTAAAAAATGTCTCCATAAACAAGCCATATTTTAAACAATTTTCAAAGGCCCAATCATAACCCACACTTGCAAATATACAACCTTAGTCAAAGAAATCTCCTAAATTTTAGTTAGAAAAGTGACAATGCACAAACTTCTCAACTACCATTTCAAGTGCACCATAATTTTCAAAATTCTCATAGATATGCATCTCCTTATGCTTCACCTCCTAGAAGAAATGTTGAGGAAACATTGCATACATTCATTGAAAAGAAAGAGACAATGAACACCAATTGAATCTTTTAATTGATTAATTATAGAAATAGATTGATGATGAAGCTATCATTTGAAAACATGACATTAGAGATAAATATGTTCAACATCTGCAAGCAACCTATAGATGATAATGATTTATAAGAAGTAGATCATATTGAAGAATTAGTTTATGATCAACTTGAATCTACTTTAAGTAAAAATAAGTTAGATGAATTTGAAGATTTCCAAATGATTTATTCCTAATAAGAAATCACGGATGAAAAAAACACCAAAAATATTGATGTATATCTTTTGTTAAGAGTGACAACAGATTCAACATCTAACATCACACCAATCAATGATTACTTTATTAACAAATCCTATCAATGATTACTTTACTGACAAATCCTTACTTTCTCTTAGTCCAATGCCTTGGTATTATAAAAATATGAATTTTCTTGCTTTAGGAAATTTGTCAACTTATTGAAGTACCTGAGATAAAAAAAAGTTTTTTAACGACGTGCAATACTTTTATTGGGATGACCTTAACTTATTCAAATATTATTCTGATCAAATATTTAAAAGATTCATTCCCGATAATGTGGTAAGAAGTGTCATTAAATTTTATCATTCTAAAGCATGTGGGATTTATTTCTCATAAAAAAAACAACTACAAAAATCTTTCAAAATGGATTTTATTGGCCTACCATGTTTAAGGACACGCATGCATTCTACAAAACCTGTGAAAATTATTAGAAAGTTGATACTGATCAAAAAGTTTTGTATTATAATTCTCGACTCTATTTATTTATTGGGGAGCTAAGATAAAGATGAAGTAGTCCCTTTATTGAGAAATATGTGTATCCTTATAGGGCCTTTGATATTGAGAATCCAAAGATTAATATTGTTTTTAAGGTAAATTGGTATCATTTGAAAGCTTACTTTGATAATTTTTCTAATAAAAATGAATCCATTGGTTTGAATGATCCTATAAATAATGGTTGATTATTTTATTTTCTCAATTTTTTTTGTATCTTTTTATTTGTTACTCTTGGTTTGTTAGTCTTTCTAACCTCGGTTAAATGCGCGGATAACTGTACTCCATGACTCTTAAGTTGGTACTTTCAGTTTACCATTATAACTGATATTTGTGTATAATTTGTTCAACTCCTTGTTCCTTCTCTTCTCTTTGCATCTCTTTTCAACTTCTCATCTTAAAAAATATACAACACTCTTGAAAAATTAAAAAAGTATTTTCCCGTTTTGCCTCAAAATACGATTATAAAAATTTACCAAGTTAGGTATGCAAGATTGAGGTTGTTAATGAACCATGACATTCCTAAAGAGATTCACTAGCTAATTAAAGCAAAGGTCTAATTATCAAGTGAGTTTTTCAATTCTTTCATTTCACATATGCTTGGAATAGGTAAAAGCATTTTTGCTAAGAAATGTTGTGTAAAATAACTAAAAGTCTACCATCGATGTACCAAATGGACTTGCAATGCACAATGTCATTCTTTAAGAATGGTATCTATAAACTATGAAGATAAAATACTATTAATTAAGGATGGCCTGAGTAAAGGGTCTTTAGATAATCTTCTATTGACTCTTGAGATGCATCCTAGTGGAGGTGTGCATTGTGCAATTCATAATTTATGGTCATTATTCCATAAAGAACATGCTTGATATAGTCTTGGGAATTTGACTAAAAAAGACCTTGTTTGCCACTTTTTAAGAAAATTAGATGGGAAGCCTATCCCCGACCCATTAAGGGCGTTTAAGCCATTCTTGGATGTAAAACCAATGAAACATATAAGCCACAATCACAATTGTGATTTGAGTCTTTTGTAAAAACTTGTGTCTTTTGGTTTTATTTATGGCATAATATTTGTGTTTTGTTATTTCTTATATTTGTTTAAGTGTGTTTTAGGTTTGTTAGTGTTCGATGTTTCAGGTGATATCTTTTACACTCTATCTTTGTAATTTAGAACATTAAGGACAATGTCTCGTTTTGGTTGACGGGAGAGGGTAGTAGTTGATATTAAAAAAAAACTAACTGTGTTTTCTTTTTCGTAAACTATTTACAAACTATTGTTACTAAAATGGTAGAGTAAGGAAGAATTTTATTGACTCTTGAGATGAATCTTAGTTAATATTTTTTAATGGTTATTTGCAATATTCATAATAAGCTCTATCAAAATACTTCTTGAAATATTCAACTTTACAAACTCTTGCATTGTGACCACTTAATTCTGCTTATATACTCATTTAACATGTATTCTTAAACTTTAATATTCATACACACACTTTAACATATGATTGTAGGTTGCATATTGGATTATTATATTATTTATGTTCTTTTGTTAAAGGTAACAACTAAGGGAAATGGATAGTATATAATTTGAAAATAACAAAAAAAAGAGTAAAAACATGATGATAATAAAAATATAGATAAGTTTGGTTTCATAGTCTCCCTAACCTAAGTAATTAAACCCGAAGGGGTTTTTGAACATCTAATACCTTAAAGTCAATTAACTTAGGAGCTATTGACCTAATGCTTGTTAAATAGGTTGAGGAGAAAAGCTTAAGGAAATCAAACATTATACTATCTACGTATCAGTATCGACAACCTAAGTTACTAAGCTTGTAAGGTTGTCTCAACATCTAATGCCCTAAGATCAAGTGGTCTGAGAGTCATTAACTGAAAGCTTGTTACATGGGTTAAAGATGCATAGTATTCTAAGTTATATGTATATATATTAAAAAAAATAAGCAAAAAAAGATAAAAAATAATAATGTTAACCTAAGGAAGTTAACCTTGAACATTA
Source organism: Populus ilicifolia (assembly GCA_015708895.1). Classification (NCBI taxonomy): domain Eukaryota; kingdom Viridiplantae; phylum Streptophyta; class Magnoliopsida; order Malpighiales; family Salicaceae; genus Populus; species Populus ilicifolia. The sequence goes on from SRLM01000452.1 coordinate 117,888, forward strand.
GAACAAAAATTTATATATTAATATTTATATAAATTTAATAAGAGTTTATTTATCTTGATAGATTAATGAAAGTTGAATGATGAATACTGATTAACACTTAAAATTATATTTTTATCAAGGTTTTACATCATTACTTTGCACTTGAAGTATCAATAACTCCTTAACTAAAACATGTTTTGTAATAACATATCTAATAATATAAGATATCTTTAATTTATAGTAAATATTTATTTTAAATACAGGCCTATCATATAAATGAAAGGATTGATTTATGAGTTTAAAAATTAAAATTGAAAGGACAAAGAGATAGCCAAACTTAGAAAAGAGATGTTGGTGCGGTCCAAATTAGAACACTATTCCATAATTAAGTCATATCTAGAGTTGTAGATCTTAGATTTAGGTATACTTTATATGAATGAAAATTTAAGACATAGGTCTATAACTTTAATATAGAGCTCATGATTTAAAAAGACCATTTTCCATTCCAAATTATAGCAACAACAAAGAAATTCAAATCTGACCTACAATCCGAGCATTATTTAGTGCTTAGTTCATATTTGGAGTTCTAGAAGTCTAAATGACCTCTATTTTTTTTTCTGGAAAGCTGAGATGATTTCTTACTATGTGATTCTAATTTTCATGTTATCAATGACCTTTTAGACATTTATTATTATCATTGTTTAATCCTTACATTAATCTTCCATCTCAAAGTTCTCACCAACTTTTTCTTTTTCTCTTTCTTTTTCTTTACTATTACTACTACTACTACTACTACTACTATTTTTATTATTGTTGTTATTGTTGTTACTATTGTTGTTGTTGTTGTTGTTGTTGTATTATTATTATCATCTATAATTTATGTAATTAACCTCCTCATGGTTCGACCCAAGACTTGTCAGATTATTTATTATTTCGACACTCCTGCACTTGGGAGAAGACATCAATCTTTTAGTCTTGTTAGTAATCGTTTCACCTTGACATAATAAACTTAATTAAATATAATGAAAGAGAGAAACATAAATAAGTAAGATAAGAATATAAATAAAATATAAGTTAACTAAGTAAAGGAAAGAAAATGAAAAGCATAAACAAGAGATTAATAAAACAAAAAATTAAGCATTACAAAAACATAAAGAAAGAGAGCAAGAATGATGTAACCATATTATTTGATAGTTTCACCCACATCTACCAAATGTTTTGTCCATGTTTTATATGTAAAATGCCTTGATATTCTTTGTTTTATATTTTGAAGGCACTTTTGGATGAAAGATGCAAAAAGGAGTAAATTGGAGGTAATAGGCAGATTTGATATTTAGTTGATATTTTGTGCAGAGCGTAAGTTTTAGAGATTGAAATGAAGTGATTCTAGTGGCATTAAAAAGCTTACATTCGTACCTTTCTGTACATCCAAGGCAAGAAAATAACATAAAGAAGAGCATGGAAATCGCAGCTTTCAAAATCAAATCTCGCAATCTGTCAATGTTGATCTTCATCCATTCAAACTTGAATATATAGAGCTAAAGAAGTCCAATTGATGCAAACTTAATTGTTTTGGATTCCTGACTTAAGAGGGAGATATGAATTTTTAAATATGACAATAAAATTCTGCCAATAAACAGGTTTCGTGAAGAAACAAGTTCAAATTATATGTTAATCTTGATGAAATTATCTAGTTCTTAAAGCTGTCATTAAATTGAATCATTAGTGCGGATACTTTGATTGTTTGTTAGTTAGAATTAGTTATACGGTAGATCCATTAATTAATCATCATTAACAAAAGATAAAATTTCAGAACATAAACTGCAATTTTAGTTTCAAAGACTGGTTCTAACTTTCATTGGTGGATATGTGTTTGCGATTAAGGTTTATTTCCTTGATAAATTTTAGTTTTAATTGATTTTATTTATTAGTTTAATTGCTATAATAGTTTAGACAGTCACAAATCAAATTCCCCCTTTTACATAACATACAACATAATAAGCTAACTTGAAACTTCCTCGTGGGATCGACTCTTTACTTGCTCTATACTATCTTGTGTGTTTTAGGCTAGGATAATTAATTTGTGCAAGTGGGACATTGCAACAAATATTGGAATCATTGCTGGGGAAGTAATTTTAGTTGATTCTTGTGTCTGTATTGTTATTTTTAGTTGATGTGATTATTATTTATATTTTTTGAAAAAAGAAAAGAAACATAATTATTTGCTAGTGGTGGTACTGTTCACTTGTGGCAATAGTACTGTTCAAAACAGAATTGCTTGTGGAATTAGGTTTTGACCTTTTATTTCTTAAAAGGAGATGATGTTTTAAACAAAACTAGTGGAACCCACTAAGCCCACCCTATCGAGGCCAAATTCCATTCTTTTCTAGGGTTTTTAGGCAGTTTTAGTTTTTTAGCGTAAGATTTTCATATAATTTGCATTGTTTTTTTTATCTCTTGTATGGTTGGTTTCTTTTTAGTTTTCTTGATTATTTAAGCTAGTAATCCATTCTACTAATCAAATTCAAGTGCAGTTGGATCTCGAAATAGAAAAAACTTTACGCAAGTTATGCAAGGAAGCTCGCCCCAACACTATGGCTATTACATGACAACAAACACTCAAGGAGCTTGCTGCTTCTAACGTGGAAAATTAGCTACTATGCATAAACATTGACAATAATGTAAACTTTGAGCTCAAATCTAGTTTTATACATTTGCTACCAACATTTAATGGTCTTGTAGGAAAAGATCCTCATACTCATCTCAAGGTGTTCTATATGGTTTGTATTGGTATGAAACCGAACAGAGTTGATGAAGAACATGTTAAGTTGAAAGCTTTCCCTTTCTCTTTAAAAGGGGTAGCAAAGGCATGGCTTTTGTCCATTCTCCTAGGTTCAATTAGAACTTGAAATGGCACGAAAAAAATCTTCCTTGAAAAGTATTTTTCAACATCTCGAGTTACCAACATAAGGAAAGAAATATGTGGGATTCAACAATCTCATGAAGAGATACTCTCCTAATATTAGGAAAGATTTGAGAAACTATGTATTCAATGCCCTCATCATTAAATACTCAATTAGTTGCTCATTCAATATTTCTATGAAGGATTGATGCCTAGTAACCATAGTATCATTGATGCTGCAAGTGGAGGCATATTAGTGGATAAGACACCCGAAGCTGCGCGCCAATTGATCTCAAACATGGCATCAAACTCAAAACAGTTTGGCACTCGTGGAGACTTCTCCAACGAATGAGTAAATGAGGTAAGTATTTCTAACCTTGAAAATAAAGTTAATGATCTTACTTCTCTTATGCGTTCTTTGGCTTGTGGGAATGTGTAGCAAGTGAAAGTTTATAGCATATGCTCTTTACAAGGACATGCTTTAGATATGTGCCCAACAATGCAAGAAGATTACATTGAACAAGCTAATCCAGTTGATAGAGCATTCAATGGAAAACTTCAACATAAATATGATCCCTTTTCCAACACGTACAATCTTGGATGGAGAGATCATCCTAACTTACACTACAGCAACCCATCCCAACAAGGTAATCAAGGCTAATAATTCCATCCCCATGGATTTCAGCCCCAACAGAATTATCAAGCAAGACAACCCTGTCCATTCAGAAATTGCAATGTTATGGGGTCGTCATCCAATGATGATCTTTATGAGATGATGAAAACTTTGGCTTTTAATATTGTTACCTTGCAACAAAATATCATGTCTTTTCAACAGGAAACAAGGTCAAGTATTCATAACTTGGAAAAGCAAATGGGGTAAGTAGCTTCAAGTGTAAGGAAATTGGAGGCATAAATGAATGGAAAATTGCCCTCCCAAGCATTGAATCCAAAAGAGAATGTTAGTGCGATCATACTGCGAAGTGGGAAAGAACTTAAAGAGAAAAGATAATAGTTTTGTTTACCCATTTGGTGTGATAGAGGATGTCCTAGTCAAGATTCATAGTTTGGTTATTCCATGTGACTTTTATATTCTTGATATGGAACATGATTTTTGTGAATCATCAACTAGCACTCCTATATTGTTTAGGAGACCATTCTTGAAAACAGCCAACACAAAGATTGATTGTGGTAAGAATACCTTGTCTATTGAGGTAAGAGATGAAACAATTGAATTTAATTTTCATAATGCAATGAAATATCCTTATAGCAATGTTTATTTTATCTCATGTTATGACCAAATTGATAAGTGTGTACAACATGTTTGTGATTTTGATTGCGAAGATAGATTGAGTGTAGCTTTAAGCTATGACTATGATTTTACCAAGATAGAAGAGATGGAGAGGCATATATATGTTCCCCAAAACGTTCATGAATTAGCATTGGCTTTGCAAGCTTTGCAAATTGTCCTCCATAATACACGAGTCATTTACCCCATCATGGATAGTGAATAGGTGGTGCCTATCTTTTTTATGCCCAAAACGATTGCAATTACGTTGAAAGAAATACAAAATGATGCTTACGAGAATGCAAGGATTTACAAAGAAAAGATTAAGAGTCTTTATGACTGAATGATTACAAGAAAATAGTTTCATGTTACAGATAAAGTCTTTCTTTATCATTCGCATTTGAAAATTTTTTCTAGAAAGTTGGGTTCTTGTTGGATTGGACCCTTTGTTGTTTCTAATGTTTTTCTTTATAGTACAATTAAAATTACAAGTTTAGAAATCAACAAATACTCAAAGTCAGTGGGCATCATTTGAAACCCTTTTATGAAGGCTGGACGGCAGAACTCACCACTTCTGTAGAGCTAGCTAAACCAATCTATGAAGAATAAAAATGTCACATGTCAAGCCAATGGCATAAACAAAATCGCTTACTAGGAGGCAACCCAACACAAAAAAAAATCAAATTTGCTTTCTTTTTTCTTATCTTTTATTTTTTTATATTTTAATCTATTTTCTGTCATTCTCTTATGTTCCTTTACTTTTATTTCAACATTGAGGACAATGTTGTGTTTTAAGTGTGGGGGTATTGGGAGAATTTTGATTTTCTTATTTTAGTTTTCTTTTTGTTCTTTAAAAAAAAATTGTGTTTGATCTTTTCAACTCCCATTGGTTTTTTGAGAATATAAGTTTTATGTATGAGAATTAATTGAGATAAATGAAGATATAAATCAAATGAAGGAGTATGCATGCAAATTTTAAAGTTTAATTGGTTTAGAGATTAACTTTGAGAATATGTCATGTTGACTTTATAGTATTATACCAAAGCAAGCTTTTGAGCCTTCAACATTATATTTTTGGAGTGTGCATTCTTTTAATAATATGTATCTCTAGAACATGCTTCATATCTTATTGAGATTATATTCCATTACAAATATACATGAAGATGATAAAGGCATTAGGAATTTTAATTACTTGCACTAAAGAGTCAACCTAAAACATATTATCCTTAGTGAACCCCTTTTGAGCTTGTTTATCTTTTCTTTGCTTTATCTATATATAAGCCTTAATTTCATATATGTTTTCCTTTTTCCCTGGCCAAGGATTAGTAAAGCATATACTTGTGATAATTCATGGAATTATGGTTGGAAATTATGTGGGAAAAAAAAAGAAGTGATGCTTGATGAAAACGTTGGCAAAATTATAAAAAAAAAAGAAAAAGAAAAAGGAAAAGGAAAAGGAAAAAAAATATTCCTTTATGTTCTTAAGATTTTATGTTGAAAAAGCTTGAAATCAAAATAAGTTAAGAATTGGTGATTAAAGATGAAAAATTTATGTGCTTTGATGGAATATCTTGTTTGAAATATCATTTTTTTTAGAATGCTCAACTATCTTTGATTTGAACATTTTCTTTTACTCTCTTTTACCTCACCTTAACCTTAGCTCCATTACAACTGGAAAATAAGACTTTTTGATTCATACGTTGTTTGTAATATGTTAGTAATGGAGATGAGATTGCAAAGCAAGCTTATGGTAGAACATACTCTTTGATTGAATTTGAGAGATTTAAATACATAAACCCTAAACACATGAGTGTTGGAGTGTATATCAATGAGAGGACCTATCACTTTAGCATGGCATAGATTTCATTTTAATCCCGATGATTGATTGAGTTTTGATGTTTGCATGTAAACAAATTCAATAAAATTTATTTATTTGTATCTTTTTATTATATTTTTATTTATAATACTTGTACTCTTGGAAATTGATGGGAGATTAAGATATTGATCATAGTTATTTTCAATTTAATTTTATTTATCCTTTCTCGAGGACGAGCAAGAGCTAAGTATGAGGGTATTTGATGTAACTATATAATACGATAGTTTCACCCATATCTACCTAATTTTTTGTCCATGTTTTATATGTAAAATGCCTTGATATTTTTTGTTTTATGTTTTGAATACACTTTTGGATGAAAGATGCAAAAAGGAGTAAATTGGAGGTAATAGGCAGATTTGATGTTTAGTCGATATTTTATGTAGAGCGTGAGTTCTAGAGATCAAAATGAAGTGATTCTAGTGACATTAAAAAGTTAACATCCATACCTTTCTATACATCTAAGGCAAGAAAATAAAATAAAGAAGAGCATGGAAATCGCAGCTTTCAAAATCAAATCTCACAATCTACCAATGTTAACCTTCATCCATTCAAACTTGAATATATAGAGCTATAGAAATCTAATTGATGCAAACTTAATTGTTTTGGATTCCTGAATCAAAGTTCTATAAATGCTCCAAATTTTAGAAAAAAAAGATGTCATATGAGGGAGATATGAATTTTTAAATATGGCAATAAAATTCTGCCATCAAACAGGTTTTGTAAAGAAATGAGTCCAAATTATGTTTCGAAGCTTCTAAACCAATATCCAAGTTCTTATGTCAACAATTTAGCTCCATTAAGTCAGATCTTGAAGATTTCATATAAGGCTATTTCTACTTTTTAGGAAAAATAGTTATTGAATTACTTAAATATAAACTACTAACTTAAAGGAGGACTATTTTGTAAAATAAAGACTAGGCTTTCCTAGGATATAAAAAGAATGAGAGAAGAGAAGGGGGGAAGCCACCCAAGAGGAGAAAAACGCCCCCCTTCTCTACAAAACTTAAAATTATGCATTCTTCATTCTTTAGAAGTAGTTGTTTAATAGTAATACAAGGCTAAGCTCTTTTCTTAGTTGCAAGGACACAACAAACCTTTGAATTTCAAGAATCGTGAGATTTGTTCTTCCATTTATTTTCAGTTTATGTTATGAATGGGTATGATTGTTTTTCTATGCATATTTCTTATGATTGTTGTTAATGATTACTAGAGCAGACTCTAAGTTATTATTGTGAACAATCTATTGCTAAGTTTAATATCAAAACTAAAGTTGTGATATATGAACTTATAAAGCAACTAAGCTTGGTAATTGTGGCGGAACTACATTATTGAACTTAGAGAGAACATTTGAACAAAGTGACACAAGTTGCGAACAACTTGTATGTTAATTGATATGACCAAAAGATTAATGTCTTCTCCCAAGTGCAAGAGTGTTAAAGTAATAAATAACCCGACAAGACCAGGGTTGAACCACAGGGAGGTTAATTATACAAATTATAAACAACAATTATAAACAACAACAACAACAACAACAACAACAACAATAATAATAATAATAATACTAGTAGTAGTAGTAGTAATAGTAGTAGTAATAAAGAAAGAAAGAAAAAGAAGAAGATGAAGATGATGAGAACTTTGAGATGGAATATTAATGTAAGGATTAAACAATGATAATAAACAATGTCAAAGTTAGAGGATCCACTAATGGTGTGTCAAACAAGTATAGTATAAACTCTTATTATTCAATTGGAAACCACACACAAAGGAGATTCCAATCAGATTATAGATTGTTAACATGATTACATTAGTCATCTTATTCGATTAATGCTAATACTTGTAAATCTCATCAAGCATTCATGATTATAACTTATGTTAACAACAAATCAAGTTCTTTTTATAGCTTAGGTGTCGGTTATATCATACAGTATGGGCTATAAAAGTGCTAAGTATTTGTTGTACCAAGTGTTATACAACATAAATCAAGATTAGTCATTTAACAAGCAAAGTATTAAAGAGTGAACAAGATAACAAATACAAAACATGTTAGTATCAAACATGTAAGTCCATATTAAGTTTACACTACACTTATTTTTACACCATTAGTGTAACCTTTTCACCTTTACATAATAAACTTATCTTGACATAATGAAAGAAAGAAAAATAAATAAATAAAATAAGAACATAAATAAGATAAAAGTTAACTAAGTAAAGAAAAGGAAATGAAAGGCATAAACTTGATATTAATGAAAGCAAAGCATAAGCAATACAAAAAATACAAAGAGAGAAAACAAGAGCATGATCTTGATCTGGACATCAAGATACCTAAATGCATGAAAATACCTCCTTTTATAGGCTAAAATTAGGAACTATTGATTTGATGACTAATTGATGAGTGGGTGACCAACTCTTGACTTGGTGACAATCCTTATCTTCTCTTGTCTGCCCAAAACATCATTAATAAAGTCCAAATTGGAGCACTTGAACATGAAAGTTATAGGAAATTGTCTCAGCTTTCTTGTATAAAAAATTCAGCTCATTTTGACTTCTATAACTCCAAATATGACCAAAATACTAAACAATGCTAGGGCTGAAAGACATATTCGGGCTTTTTTGTTGTTGCAACAATTTGGACTTGAAAATGGCCTTTTTAGATCTTGAGCTCCATATGAAAGTTGTAGGCCTATGTCTTACCTTTCCATCCATATAAAATAGACTTAAATTTGAGATTTATATCTCCAGATATGACCCAATTACCGAATAATGTTCCGGTTTCGATTGCACCGACATCTTTTTTCTAAGTTTGGCCATCTCTTTATCCTTTCAATTTCAGTTCTTAAATTCATCAATCTTTCATTTAAGTGATAGGCCTGCATTTAAAATGTACATTTACCACAAATTAAAGGTATCTTATATTATTAGATATATTATTATAAAATATGCTTTAGTTAAGGAGTTATTGATGCTTCAAGTGCAAAATGATGATATAAAACCTTGATAAAAATGCACTTTTAAGTACTAATCATTAATCTTGATGAAATAATCTAGTTCTTAAAGCAGCCATTAAATTGAATCATTAGTGTGGACACTTTGATTGTTTGTTAGTTAGAATTAGTTATATGACGAATCCGTTAATTAATCATCGTTAAGAAAAGTTAAAATTTCAGAACATATACTACAATTTTAGTTTCAAGGATTAGTTCTATCTTTTGTTGGTGGATATGTGCTTGCGATCAAGGTTTGTTTTCTTGATAAATTTTGGTTTTAATTGATTTTGTTTACTAGTTTAATTGCTACAATAGTTTAGATAGTCACAAATCAAATCCTCCTCAATTACATAACCTGTAACATAATAAGCTCACTTGAAACTTCCTCATGGGATCGACCATTTACTTGCTCTATACTATCTTGTGTATTTTGATATGAAAACCAAGATGCTTAAATGCATGACACATACCTTATTTTATAAGCCAAAATTGAAAACTATTGATTTGTTGACTAATTATTGAGTGAGTGGCCATATTTTGACTTAGTGGCAATCATCATCTTATCTAAAAAAAAATATTATTGCTAACATTAGAATTTAAATAAACTTTATGAAAGTTTTAGGAAATTATCTCAACTTTCCAATAAATAAAATTAAGGTCATTTGGACTTTTGAAACTCAAGATATGGACTGAACACTAAACAATGTCTAGGCTACAGGCCATATTCAGACTTCTCTATTGTTGCTAAGATTTAGACTTCCAAATAGAAAAATTGAGTTTTGCATTCACATGAATGTTTTAGGTATATATATTAGTTTTATATCCATATAAACCAAATTGAAATCCAAGATCTATAGCTCCAGATATGACCCCATGACTGAATAATGTTCTTGTTTGGACTAAACCAACATCTCTTTTCTAATCTTCACCCTCTCTTTGTATTCTCAATTTTAGTAGTTGAACTCATCAATCAATCTTTTCATTTATATGATAGGCCTACATTAAAAGTGCATTTTTATCAAGGTTTTATGTCATCATTTTGCACTTGAAGTATGAATAACTCCTTAATTAAATCATGTTTTATAATAATATATCTAATAATATAAGATTCCTTTAATTTATGGTAAATGTTCATTTTAAATGCAGACCTATCATATAAATGAAAAGATTGATTGATGAATTCAACAACTGAAATTGAAAGGATAAAGAGATGGTCAAACTTAGAAAGAGATGTCGGTGTAGTCTAAACCGGAACACTATTCAGTAATTGGGTCATATCTAGAGTTGTAGATCTCATATTTAGGTCTACTTTATATGGATGGAAAGGTAAGACATATGCCTACAACTTTCATATGGAGCCTAAGATTTAAAAATATCATTTTCAAGTCCAAATTGTTGTAAAAATAAAAAAGTCTAAATCTGTCTTCCAGCCCGAGCATTGTTCAGTGTTTGGCCCATATCTAGAATTCTAGAAGTCAAAATGACCTGACTTTTTAACACAAGAAAGCTAAGATAATTTTCTACAACTTTCATGTAAGTGGCTTCAATTTTAATGTTATCAATAATATTTTGGGTAGATAAGAGAAGATAAGGATTGTCACCAAGTCAAGAGTTGGTCACCGACTCATCAATTAGTCATCAAATCAATAGTTTCTAATTTTTGCCTATAAAAGGAGGCATTTGCCATGCATTTAGACATCTTGGTTTCCAGATCAAGATCATGCTTTTGCTTTCTCTCTTCGTATTTTTTGTAATGTTTATGCTTTGCTTTCATTAATATCAAGTTTATGTCTTTCAATTCCTTTCCTTTACTTAGTTAACTCTTATCTTATTTATGTTCTTATTTTGTTTATTTATTTTTCTTTCTTTCATTATGTTTAGCTAAGTTTATTATGTCAAGGTGAAAAGGTTACACTAATGGTGTAAGAATAAGTATAGTGTAAACTTAATATGGACTTTAATGTTTGATACTAACATGTTTTGTATTTATTATCTTATTCACTCTTTAATACTTTGCTTGTTAAATGACTAATCTTGATTTATGTTGTATAACATTTGGTACAACAAATGCTTGGCACTTTCATAGCCCTTATTGTATGGTATAATCAATAGCTGAGCTATGAAAGGAACTTGATTTGTTGTTAACATAAGTTATAATCATGAATGCTTGACGAGATTTACAAGTACTAGTATTAATCGAATAAGATGACTATTATATGGTTAACATATTGTATGGTATAATCAATAGCTGAGCTATGAAAGGAACTTGATTTGTTGTTAACATAAGTTATAATCATGAATGCTTGACGAGATTTACAAGTACTAGTATTAATCGAATAAGATGACTAATATAATCATGTTAACAATCTATAATCTAATTGGAACCTCTTTTGTGTGTGGTGTTCAATTGAATAATAAGAGTTTATATTATACTTGTTTGACATACCATTAGTGGAACCTCTAACCTTGACATTTGTTATTATCATTGTTTAATCCTTATATTAATATTTCATCTCAAAGTTCTTATCTTTTTCTTCTTCTTCTTCTTTTTCTTTATTATTATTATTATTATTAGTACTACTGCTACTACTGCTACTACTATTGTTCTTATTGTTATTGTTGTTATTATTGTTGTTGTTGTATTATTATCATTTATAATTTATACAATTAACTTCCCTGTGGTTCGACTCTAGTTTTGTCGGGTTATTTATTACTTCGACACTCCTGCACTTGGGAGAAGACATCAATCTTTTCATCGTGTCAAACATTTATCATAAATTAAAGGTATCTTATAGTATCAGACTTGTTATTGTAAAATGTGATTTAGTTAAGGAGTTATTGATACTATAAGTGCAAAATGCTGATATAAAACCATGATAAAAATGCCCTTTTAAGTACTAATCAATAACAAATAAAAAATATATTAGTATCAAACATTAAAGTCCATATTGAGTTTATATTATACTTATTCTTACACCACCTTTTTCACCTTAACAAAATTAACTTAGTTAAACATAATAGAAAAGAAAAATATAAATAAACAAAATAAAAACATAACAATGATATAAATGAACTAAATAAAGGAAAGAAAAGAAAAACATAAACAAGATATTAATATAACATGAAACAAAACTTGAACATTAAAAAATACAAAAAAACAAAGCAAGAGAAAATCTTGATTTGAAAATCAGGATGTCTAAATGTATGGCAAATGTCTTATTTTATAGGCTAAAATTCAGAATTATTGATTTGATGACTAGCTATTGAGTGGATAACTACTTATTGACTCAGTGATAACTATTATCTTCTTGTTTGAACAAAACATTATTTATAACATCATAATTTGAATAAACAGTCTCATGAAAGTTTTAGAAATTTATCTCAGTTTTCCAACAAAGTAAGAATGAGCTTATAACGACTTCTAGAACTCAAGATATGGGCTAAACACTAAATAGTATCTAGGCTACAAGACAAATTCCAACTTCTCTTTTGTTGCTATAATTTAAACTTGAAAATGATTTTTTTGAATCTTAGACTATTCATAAAAATTTTAAGCCTATGTCTTAACTTTTCATCTATATAAACTTGACCTAAATCCATGTTATACAAATATAATAACCGAATGCTATTCCAATTTGAATTGAACCAGCATCTCTTCTTTAAGATTAACTCTCTGTTTGTCTTCTCAATTTTATTAATTAAACACATCAATAAATCCTTTAAATTATGAGTATATCTGCATTTAAAATGAGCATTTACCATAAATTAAAGATATATTTTATTATCAGACTTATTATTATAAAACATGCTTAAGTTAGGGAATTTAATGATACTTTAAGTGCAATATGATGATATAAAACCTTAATAAAAATATATTTTTAAATATTAATCAACTAGCCTACTCCTTCTCCTTTTTCAGAATCACCTTTATTCTAGTTTTATTGTATTTGAACGTATAAATATTTAAATTTGTAATACATACTTTATTTTTATATTAAGATAATTTATTTTTAAATATGGTAATTTTATATTAATTTAATTGTTCTAATTATTTTCTATTTTTAATAGATTTAAAAAAAATATTTTAAAATTATTTTTGTGGGGTTATCGACGGACTTATTTTGTTGATATATTCTAGAGAGTTGGAAAAGAATTACAGTCAATGCTAATGGTAATGTTAACTAACCAATAGAATCATTCCATTAATATATTTTAGAGAGTTGAAAAAGAATTACCGCAAATGTTAACTCACTAATGGAATCATATACGATTCTCTTGTTAGTGATATGTTAAATAGTATTGTCAGAATTACCAATAAAATAAAGCAAATAATTTGTTTTTTTTAATCATATATGGTCCATCTATAAAACCATTGGTAAATTTATTAACAACGAACTTACTGACAAACTTGAAATTACAAACGAGCATTTTTTCGATGGATATTTTCTATTCATGATCTCATTAGTTAAATAATCACAAACAAACTGTTAGTGTAAATACCGAAAAAATATATGTCGGTAAAACTGTTAAATCTGGTGGTGTACACATGCATACAATCCTTTTTATTAATAATCTAAGATTCTTATGACCTAAAAAGTTTGAAATTATAGTGTTTAATGTCCAACTCTCTCACTTTATCTTTTGCATGAAATTAAATAATCATGATTTTTTTTTTATTGTTGTGATGATCTAACCTTAAAATCTTTCTTAAATATTGATTTTACATATGTCTATGCCTTTATTTCGATATAATCTAGTCTGCTCTTAGAATCATGTTTCTAGGTTCAAATTTATTGTTCTTCATGTTTTTCATTAGATTCAAGCCAAAAAATCATGTTTGGTTTGAAAATTTTCATTTATATTTCTAGACTTTATTTGGTTTTCAGCTATATTATTCATCAGGCTATGTTTGGCATGCCTCTGTTTTATCAAAGAAAAAATGTTTTTTTTTTTGTCTTTAAGACATGTTTACAAAACAAGGTCTTAAGACATTTTTAAAGCCTTTAATTTTTAGCTAAAGGTATATTTGGTAAACATACCCTATTGATTTTTCAATAATGCTTATTTTTTTTCTTTTTATACTTTTGTGAATCAAACCTCAAATAATTTTGAAAACATTTATAGACCATTTTAAAATTATTTGTGTGTCCCTAGCATTTTTTTTCAATAATTTTATTTAATATTTGAGTTGTAAACTTATATTGTAAGATACTAACCTAATATTAAATATATATGTTTTATCTTTAAACTTTTCAGAAAATCTCTAAACAAATTTTAAAAAGATACAAAAACATATTTTTATTTGTGTGTATACATGCTATCAAACTCTAAAACTTTTCATACATATTTTATATATAAAATAAATTGTATCTTCATATTATTTTGAAAAATACTAAAAAAAATCATTGAGATATTGACTATATCAAGGTTGGAATTGGACATGAAAACACTTAACCTATGTCACCAATGTGTGGGAACGTCCTTTTCTTATTATATTATGACTCTATTTATTATTTAATAATTTTATTAAATATTCAGGTTTGATGATTATTATTGGAGATTATTTTTAGAAGATTTTGTAGGCTTCTAAAGAGAGAAAAAAAACATGTAAAGGAGAAAAAGGGAGAGTAGATCATATTTGGTCTCCCTGTTCTTTTCTTTCTTCTTCTTCCTTCTTCCTTCTTCTCTATTTTTTGTCTCCTTCATTATTTTCATGATGGTACTATGTAATTAAATTTAACTTGATCAAAATATACAAAAGCATGTAAATTAATAAAATTATGAGATCTAATTTATTTATATTATTTACTTATGCAATAAGTGTTGCATGTTCTTCGATGCCTATTTATCATGATTATCTTGTTTAATTACTATAAGACCTCTAGTTTATTATTTGTTGCAATCTACTGCTAGGATAGATATCAAATTCATAATTGTTTGATCTCTATAATCTATAAAGCAACTAAAATTTAATGATTTAATGCGTCAAAAATTAGTAAATCTTATTAAGATTTTTTTATTAAATTAAATGCAATTGTTTGTGCTTGTATTATTCAGTTTCATCATTCTCTCTGATTTTTAAAGCTACTACTAGATTAAAATTTAGTGTTTGTCTTAAGTTTTTTTAGTAGTTAGAGTTAATTAAATTGTTTATTTTCTAATTGACTACAACTTAGGAGAGATAGGAAAATAGTTCTAATGATGAATATTCAAAATGTGAATTGATATATATGTATCAATGATCAATTGTAAAAGACTCGATGATAGATGTTGACTTTAACCAAAGTTTATTTTTTTGATTGATTTTGATGTTCTGATAGAAGTTGTTTCTTGGTTATTTTTCTTTAAACTAATTTTGTTATACTCAACCTCCCATCATTGTTCATATAGCACAATATTAGGTTAAATATTTTTCATGAGAACAATAGCTACTCACACTATTACATATTTTGTTAAAGAGTTTAGATTTTATTTTAGTTGCCTAGAACAACACACCATTAGAACTAAGAGAGAAGTCAAACAAGAAGAGAGCAAATATGTGTGTATTTGGCTTTATATTTTTTTTTTCCAGAGCTTTTAGTTCAAGATATTTTTCTTACCCTCTACCTTTCTATAAATTTTAATTTGTTGTTTAAAAAACTTTTGTGTATGGAATTAAATTAAATAAAATTATTGTTATATGTATAAAAATTAGTTTATAAAATTTTAAATTTTGTTGTTATTGTTATTGTTGTTTTGAGTTTAGAATTAATAAAAATGTATTTGATTTATGATAGAATCAGCGATGGAATAGCGTATTAAAAATTAAGGTTGCTGATGGTCTTCCTAACAGAACGTGGTGGGTAGTAAAATCTAATTTTTGGGGGTGAATATTCTATCAAGCATTTTGTGGGAAAAGAAAGTAGCCGCCGGAATGCAAATCCCTTAAGAGCAGCTTAGCACCAACATGTTTCTCCATTGGTACTTCAATTGCCGACAGGTTTTTAATTGCCATTTCAGCTAATTACTCAAATGGTGGTGCTGTGGACCCTTCAGTTTCAAACAAAGAGATAAGCAGCAGAAAAATTACCGAAAAAGGATATTAAAGAAGCATTGCCAATTAGGTATAACTATGGGAATAAATGAAAGGCAAAAAAGGAACATCGAAGCTTTTGTGATTTGTTTTTTTTTTTTTCAATTTCTAACCATGCTTTTTCTATTTTAAGACTGTTGATTAGTTTTTTAAAGATTTATATGGTATTTATTGGGTGTTTTCATAAAAAAATAATTAAAAATAAATTTTTTATTCAAAAGTCAAAAACCCCCAAAAATTGAGCAGTTGGTATATGACTAGTAGTTGTTCGTTTTCTTTTTTTGAAGAGAAAGATCATCTGATCCTTTCTCATCTAGCCTTCTTTCATTTGGGTTAGGCATTAGGCTAGTTCTTTATTTTTTATTCTAAAAAAATATGTAAGGTAATAACTCATTTACTTTTGATTTTAATATGTTTTTAAATAATATTATAAGTTTTTATTAAAATTAGATGGCATATTTATACATTTAGGAAATATATTTAATAGAGTTATAATTATGAATATAAATGATAAAAACTGAAAATGTGATGAAGTCAATATTTCATAAAAAAAATTATTTTACTGATAAAAAACTTAGAAATTAAAAACATAAATTGTAGTAATTTATAATATTTTGTTTAAACTTTTGCTACATGATTTAGTTTTTTTATTAATAAAAAAATTAAAAGCTAAATTTCAACTAGTTTAATATTAAAAAAATAAACAAGGATAATTTAAAAAAATTATAATAAAAAGAATTATATAGAAAAATATTATAATAATTCGTAACGTTTTGTGAAGAAAGCTATAGTTTTTTTTCTACATGATTTAACGATATTATTATGTTAAGGCTATAAACTTAATATGTAAAAAATTAATAGTAAAAAAAATTAAGAATAATCTTAAAATCAAATTTTTATTTTAATTTTTTTAAAATAGTTTTATACTTAATTTTGTGGCATTTATCATTTTTTAAGCTTTCAATAACATAGAAAATATGGACACATTATATATATATATGTATGTATATAAAAAAAAACTTACTTTGATGATCATGATTTTTTTGTAAATAGTAATTCAAACTAAAAAATGCTTTCACTAAAATAATCAAATAATCAAGATATATGTTAATAATAAAATTTAATATAGTTTTGAGAAATATGTGTTTCCTACTTATTTAAAATAACTTATATTTTAAAAAATCTTTTAGTTAAATTATCATTCTCTTTATTAGAATAGGGTGTTTCTAATAAAATAAAATAAAAACAATGTCATTTAAAAAAAAAGATTAAATTGTTTTATGATTATATTATTGATTTTTTTTAATAATTATGTATTAGCAGAATTTTGATAATAAATTTCTCATTAATATTGAATAAGGGTAAAATATCTTCTTCTTTTTTATAAAATTAAGAACTAGGACAAGAAAATATATTTGTTTTTTGTTTGAAAATATATATTATTAAGAAAGGGAAGAATTATTCTAGATTTTTTTATTGGAGTTTGAATTATTTATTTTCTAAAAAAATAATTTTATTTTTTATAATAAAATAAAAATATTTGAAGAGCTACATGTAACATTAAATTAAATATCTTAACATATATTTCTATTTTAGTTTTTATATTTAATATTTGGTTGAAATCAATAAATTTATTACTGATTTATTTTATTAAAAATTTGAATAACCTTTTCTATTTACAATTAAAATTTTTCTTGATGGTAAAAAGAAGAAGAAGAAGAAGCAGCAGCTAACACCCAAGCCTTTTTTGCGATGAAAAAAATGGCTACATACATGTACAAGAATCAAACAAGTATTTGCGTGCGTATCATGCAAGGGTCATTTGGTCATAAACTATCAGCTGATCATGTCGTGAGAAAAAAATATGTGGTGTAGGTGTATATTGTTGATCTATGTCATGAGAAAACCCCCAAGCTGAGGGCAGCAGATTGTCCATGACCATGACTACGTAAAACCTAGTCATGAGTCAATAAAAATACAGGCGAACAAGATGGATAAAAGAATGTATAAGCTACAAACCACAGTGTTTTACCTCTCCATGCATGTCGTTTTATTGGCTCCAGTTTCCTAAATACTGTCAGCTGTCAGATAAATGAAAACGTGTTGGTCTCCCATTGGCTATCATAAACAGTTCAGGTTCCCCCAGGCGATCATAGCTGTCTCTGGAAGCCTTAGAATCTGATAAGTGATCTGCTGAGGGACGCGTGTCGAGATTAGAGCTAGGGAGTACGAATATGCTTGGTGATTGACGTTTATCGAAGGCGTGCTCAGAAAAGTTACTGTACAATAATTGGGCGGGCTGCGTCTACTTCAAGCCTGTAGGTTATTTGCCCTTGACTTCTCTGGCTATGGTTTTGATTGATTTGACTTCGATCTGCCCAGAAACAGAAAACTCAAAAACGTTTTTTATTTAAAATGTGCAATAATATTATGATGTTGGAATTACCATTCTAGAGTTTCTTATAGTATAAATTTGGTGTATATTTTTTTGGTTTTGAGAAAATTCAATTCGCATGTTCCATCGTGAATTGGATAAAAATGGCAATTCAAAACTTATATGTATATTTGATAAAATTTATTAATAATTATATACTCCAATAAATATAAAAAAATAACTCTTCAAAATTGATTAAAATCACATTTGCCTAACAATTTGTTTTTTAAAAAATTATTTCCTAAACTTTATACAAAGACTAACATTTAAAATCCTCATAAAAATATATAAAAAAAATCATCTCATTATTTTCAAGTTTACCATCCATTTTTATTTAAAAAAAACAATATATGTTAAATATTATACCTTTACCATTAATGTTTTTTTAAAAAAACTAATCACCATGATCCTTTCTTATCATCAAATTATATTCATCAAAACCTAATAATAAGTTATTTGATAACTAGTTCAATAAACCTCCAAAGCCTTATACTCCATCAATCTTTTCTCTTTCTCTCTTAGTAACATTAACAAAACCTTGAATTTCTCTTCTCTTTCAATATTAAACACATTTAGAAAACCTAAAAAAATCCAAACCAATAACAACCAAATGCTTGACTAGTGTTTAAGTATGGGAATATGCCCAAACTCACAACCCTTCATCTTTTAATTTCCTCCAAATTATCCTCTCTCACTTCCCCCCACAAGTGTTATAAAATATAGCTTTCATATAATTATCTAGCAGGTAGTTTAGTGATAAAAACTTGGAATCAAATGATTTACTCTTATAATCTTAATTTTAAACTCTAATGTCACTAATATTAATTGTCATTAGAGACTTATTTGATTATTACTATATAATAAAGTTCTTTTTAACTATCTAATGTGCAAGATATATATATATATATATATATCTTGCACATTAGATAGTTAAAAAAAAACTTTAATATATAGAAACTTGAAAAGATAAAAGGTTTTGTTGTATCTTATTGAATGACACTAAATCAATAGATTTTGATGTTGGAGGAAAGATTTGGAGGGAAAGTCAAAATTCTAGCACCTGGCATTATGTAATATAAATAATTTTGTTTTTTTAGTTAGGAAATAATAATCTTATCTAACTTTAAAACAACATTAAAACCTTTTTTACAGAGCAAATTTACAAATACAAAATTTTTCCATATATATAGTGTGTGTAAAACATTAACCAATAACAATTTGTTTCTAAAAGTTAAATTTAGTTCAAAACTTCCTTTTGCCATCGTTTTTGCAGCATTATAATTTCTCATTAGAACTTCTTATCCATCTTTTGCAACTTTATAATCTTTGAAATGATTTTTATTATTACATACATGGATGGTTGTACTAGAATCATACCAGTAATGATTAGACATGGTACTTGCAGTTATATAAAGTTCATTAATTATTTCATTATATAGCTTGGAAATCATTGCAATTAGTTTCTTTTTCAACCATATTTGCATTATTGGAATTCTAGACATTGTTAGAATCTTCTTGCTTTTATTTCTTTTGAAACCTAAACTCACGTTTTCCATGCCCTTTATTACAACAATTATAAGAAATCTTTCTTTTATTTGAAGTGCTTGTGTTGTCTAGATTCTTAAAGTTCTTTGCTGCCATAAAAGATTTCCTCTTTTTTTCAGCATTCTTTTTTAAACATTTTGATTTCCTTTAATATAATTCACTTTTTTTTTTAGATTCAATTGTGAATTTCTTTACATGAATTCTAGTTTCCTCTTCAATCTACAAGTGTTTTTTAATATTTTCAAGAGAAAATTATTTTGTGATATATAGTAACTTATTCCTATAATCATTTCAACTAAAAGGAAGTTTTTAAGATATTCCTTGTACTTGTAATGCTTTAAGAACTTCTATTTTCAAGTTCATAAGTTGAGAAATTAGGACTTGTAACTCATGGACTTGATCCATAGCAGAAACATTATTAGTCATTAAAAACTCAAAATATTTTATAATAAGAAATTTATCCACACCTTGTTTTTTGTGTTGTATTTATACTCTAGTGACTTTTAGATTTTATTTGAAATCTTTATAAATATAAAAAGATAATTCAGATGATTTGATAATTTATTGATTATAAAGGCTCTATATAACATTTCTTCTTCACCTTGTTTTTTATGATTTATCTTTAACTAATCATTGTCATTAACTGTAGAATTTAGCAAATTCAGAACAAGGATATAGAAGATCTTTAAAGCACTCAACAAAAGCATCATCTTGTTTTTCTAACAAACAAAATATATTCCATCAAAACAATCTAGCTTCATAAACTCTTAATTCATCATAGTCTTAGACTTCATTGTAGATTAATATCTTAAATTTGTTATATAAGTAAGTATAGCAAATAGACTTTAAGGCATGAAGATCATCTTTAAAGTATTAATTGCTCCTATTATATTTGCTTTATGGTTAAAACAATTAACCTTTAGGATACAACAAAGCTTTAAATTTATAAACAACAAGTTTAATAAGTTTATTAAGAATTTTAGTTTTATTTCTGATAAACATAAACAGAGAGTTTTTAAAGAAAAAATAGGGAGAAAAAAAATTGCTTTGTAATTAATTTCTGCCAATATCAAACTAATATTTATAAAAAAAACAATATCATTTCAGACTAATATGTTTGTAAAATTTAAAAAACAACTGTTCATTTAAATTAATTGAACGTAGTATAAAATATCAAGCATAATTAATTAATTAATTAATTTTGAAGATTAAATACTTAAATTAAATTAATTAATAGACTATTTATGAGGAAAGACTATTCATGTGGAAAAATGTTCAATCTTAGTATTAATAATAAAATTAGTGTTTCTATTTATATGACAAACTTATCTTTATCTTTATGGCATGATCATTTGGAATATTTTAGCTTTAAATCATTAAAATATATGGCTACACATAATTTACTTTCTTATTAAAAAAAAACATGTGAAATCTGCAAACAAAGATAACTACAAAAGCCTTTCTTAAAGTTCAAAGAAACATAAATTTGTTAGAACTTATGCATTCTAATATATATGAATTGAATTGAATCTTAACTAGGAGAGGAAATAGGTATTTTATAACTTTTATTAATGACTATTCAAAGTATACTTAAGTTTATTTAATTAAATATAAAAATCAAGCTTTTCAAACATTTAAGAGCTATAAATTGTTAAAAACCAAAAGGGAAAGAAAATTAAATTTTCAAGGAGTGATAAAGGTATTAATTATTTTTCCATGAAAGTTTCTTCATTTTATAAATAAAATTGAATCATATATCAAAATAGTTCTTCACAATAAAATGGTTAGGTATAAGGAAATAAAAGAACTCTTATTAATATGTTTAACTCTATGCTAGTGAATTCCAATTTACCTACCTACTAGTTTAAAAGGGAAATCCTTTACTCATTGTTTGTCATATAAATAATTGAATTCCTTTCGGCAAATTAAAAAATTTTCCATACAAATTATAAAAAAAAAAGACTTAGATTATCTTAAAGTTTGAGGTTGTCTTGCCTTTTATATAGTTTTGGATCCTAAAAAGATAAAATTAGGACTTAGATCTTTAAAGGGAAATTTTGTTGGTTATACTAAAAATTCAAAAGCATATAGAATATTAGATTTAAGTTCTAATGTAATTGTGAAATCCAAAGATGTTAAGTTTATTGAAAATAAATTTCAAACTAATTTCAATTCAAATAGTGAATGAACTAATAATCCTAAACTAGAGTCAATAACTAATGCATGTTTTGATCCAAGTTCTAGAAATAAAAGAATTTAAAAAGATCATCTTTTTGAACTTAAGAGAAGCCAATATGCTAGAAAAGGAAAGACTTTACATCCTAATTATATATTTTCATAATTTATTATTTTCTTAGCTAAAGGCAATATGACTGGTATGTTTAATAAGATACTAATCTTATTAATAGTAAAAGATGGTCTTAAAACATATAAAGAGACAAGTTACATTTTGAAAAGAGAATTAATTATGAGATGGATTCATTATTAGATAATAATACTTGGATTCTTATTAATTTGCCTCCAATTTCTAGAACAATTGGATGTAAATGAGTTTTTAAAAAAAAGTATAATAGTGATGAATTTATTCAAACTTTTAAAGCAAGGTTTATAGCCAAAGGCTTTAGAAAAAAAAAAGAAAAAAGAAATATACTAGTTTGATACATATGCTCGAGTGGCTCATATAACATCTATAAGAGCACCTTTTGTTTTATCATTAATTTATAATATATATGTATATCAAATAGATGTTAAGATTGATTTTCTTAATGGTCAATTGGACGAGGAAGTTTATATAAAACAACTAGAGGGTCTTGTTTTACTATGAAATGAGCATAAAGTTTGTAAATTAATTAAATCTCTATATGGATTGAAACAAACAACTAACTAATTGCATGATAAATTTGATTATATAATTTTAGAATATTGTTTTAAACATAATAGTGGTGATTAATATATTTATTCCACATTTACAAATGATTTTTGTGTGATAATATGTCTTTATATGAATAATATGTTCATTATTAGTACTAATATGAATGATGTTAATGATATGAAGAAATATCTAACCTTAAAGCTCAGAATGAATGACTTAAATGAGACAAATACAATTTTGGGTATCAAAATAAGAAAACATAGTATTGGCAGGGGGGTGGGTGGCGGGGTTTGCTCTTTGTCAATCTTCTTATATTAAGAAAGTATTATATAAATTTAATTATTTGAATATCAAAGAAGCAAATACTTCATATGATATTTCCTTTAAGTTGATGAAAAGCATTGGTAGATGAATTATTCAAATTGAATATGTTATTGCAATTGGTAGCTTAATGTATGTCGTGCATTGTATTATATCAAATATTATTTTCACATTATGTAAATTATCTAGACACATAAGTAATTCTAGCATGGATCATTGACTATGAATTTTGGATTATTTTATAATAATTTTCTAGTTTTACTTGAAGGTTATGTTGATGTTAGATGGATAACTAGTGAAAGTGATACTAAATCGACCTTTAGGTGTATATTTACTTTAGAAGGTAGCGATGTTTCTTTGGCTTCAAAGAAATAAACATGTATAACTTATTTTATAATGAAATCTGAGTTCATAGCTCTAGTAACCATAAATAAAGAGGTAGAATGATTGAAAAATATGTTATTAGTATTAAGTTGTGGCCATAGTCAATGTCATTTATCTTTTTACATTGTAATAGTTAAGCAACTATATATAAAGCAATTAGTATAATTTACAATAGAAAATCTAAACATATTAGCTTGAGACATAAATATATAAGAAAATTAATTTTTTATAGGACAATTTGCATGCTAGATCTTGTAATAATCTAGCAAATCCTTTAATTGAAGGTCTCTCAAAAGATTTAGTTAAAAGTACTTCTACTAGTATGCTTTCAATACCATTTAACAAAACTTACTAATACCAGGAACCCAACTTTAATTATTAGTGTTTGCTAGTTAGGAGTTTAATGGGTAAAAAAAATATTATTAGTAAAAGTGGGGTATATTAATTTGTGTATGAAATTAAGATTTATAAAATTAGTATTCCAATTAAATGAATGGATGAGTGATTAACACTCTTAATGAAACCTCAATGTAAGAAGCAAATTTCACCTATATGAACATATGAAATGGTGTCACTTCAACAAAAGTTTCTCGTTTTGGATTAATTAGATCATGTGTGTAGTATTTTCTAATTTTATTGAATAAAATCATGATTTAAACTCTTTTACCATCAAGATTTATTTAGAGTTTTGAAATGCTTAAACTAAGTAAAAATTTAAATCAACAAATATCTTTTTTTATGTATAAAATATGATACAACCTAATATTAAAAGCTAAAAGAGGGATTTTTATAAAATATAACTTGCATTTTAGGTGCTTAAATCTTTATCTCATATTCAAAAGGTAAGACATTTTGTTGTACGTCATAATGTCATAATATCAGGGAAACCAAATCAATAGATTTGGATGTTAAAGAAAAGATTTATAGGGAAAGCTAAAATTGATATATAATAATAAAGTTTGTTATCCTTTTATCTTCCTTTCCCTTATAAATAGGAAAGAAATATGAAAGGATAACAAACTTTATTATTATTACAATTGATTTGGTCTAACAAGCTTTGGATGAAAAAAATAATAAAAGAAAAAGAAGGAAAGAAAAGAGAAGGAAAATAGCAATTTATAGTTAGTAAGCTTGAAGAAAGTATAACCATATAAAAGTTCAAGAGTGAAGTCTATATGGCCTACCTATTCATGCTTTCTTAATCTTGAAACCTCCTTTTATGTTATTTAAGCTCATTTTGTATTTTTTGTTTGATTTTAGTGCTAAAATAATTTGATATTTTTGGTAGAGTTTGTTTTGTTTTTGTTGTTTTTTAAAAGCATGTTTTAGATTGCTCAAGTTTTCATTACGATAATTTATTTTTATTTTTGTCAATAATATGTTAGTGAGGCTTGTACTAAAGATATGATGCTTGGTTTTGATACTTGTTTGATTATTTGAGGTATTTTGATTGATATCTGAATATATTTTATAATAAAACACTATGTTACATTTATTTATGGGTTAAAGATTTTGGAAGCATGTTGATCAATTTGATGTTTTTAATGCTAGTTTATGGTTTATGCAATTATGTTTTGGCATATAGATGTTAAAAATATTAAGTTCTGAATCTAAATAGCATGAATATTTTTACTGTTTAGCTTTGGTAGTTTAGAACTTTGAAATATTGGTAATGTGGTTTGAGATGACCAAAAGCAATGTGTTTAGAGACCAGAAACCCATTTATAAGGTTTCACTGTCCTAGGTATATCTAAGTTCTATGGCAATGGTTCTTTGTGTTCTTGGAACGAACATTATATTAGCCTCATAATTTTAACTAATTTTAATTTAATTCTTTGCACTAAACCATTTGGATAACTTGATAAGTAAATAACCTAGGGTTTTTTTGTATTAATAACAAAATTTTGAAGGTTTTAATCTTAGGATTTTAGTTTTGAATCGAAACTCATTTTGATAAAATCAAGTTCATTCTTTGATAATCAAACTGACTTGATGTTAGATTAGGGATCCTTGCATGATTTTTAACATGTTTATATCTTTATTTTGATTGTATTTGGTTTGAATTTGAGATCCACATTGTTAGGTTTACCTTGGATGTTCTTCGTGTTCTTACGTTGTTCTTTATATTTTTCTTGCATTGGATGCTTTTTGATTAAAGGTTTTTGTGTTTTTATGTTTTTTTTAGTTTGATTTCTTTTAAGTTTTAATTTTAATGTTGGTTTAGTTTCAATGTCTTTGATTTGGTTTATGGTTGAGCCAAATATTTTAGGTTAACCAAGTCAAGTCAATATGGTCGGGCTAACCCGGTTTAGTCAAATTAAATCAAAGGTTAAGACCCTATTTAGCTACCAATGTTTTTGCTAAAGATTTTATTTATTTATTTATTTAAGAATGTGTTTGGCAAATACTCCTTAGGCTTATTTTGAAAATTTTGGTTGTTTTAAAAAATAGGTTTTATCAAACATGGCCTTACAAAAAAAATGATTTTTTCTTGTTCCATGAGGTACAATCCTTATAGAAAAAAATGCATTTTATTTATATAAAGCAAAAACATTTTTTAGCATTTTTTTAGAAAATGTTTCTGCATTTTTCTAGGATTTACAATAAGTTCGTAAACTTTTTTTTAAAGATTTGACCAATATTTCAATAACTATAAAAAATTTTATTTTTTTAAAATTAATGGTCAACATTCTGGTATAGATACTGGATTTATGTAGGTTGGTATTAAAGTACTAGGTGTTGGCTATAAAATTCTCAAAATTATTTTGCATATTTATCAATTTTAATTAGGAGTATTTTTCACCATAATATATGAGTTATGAAAAATATTTTCGATTTCTAGGATAGGTGAACTTTGTCAGGGAACCTACATGGATTCTCCCTATAAGAATTTACCTAGACATATGACCTTATAATATATCTAAAATGCCAAATTTATTTGTGAATGTAAATCTTCAATCTGAGTGATACACAAACCATCGGTTAGGAACCCATCAACACTTTTAAACCATATCCAAAACACATTATAACTTATCTCAAGTAAGATGTGCTAGAGATACTAATACCTTTTCTAGTCATAACTAGTCCTTTACCTTTGAATTTCAAATAAGACTAGTTTACTAGGGTTTCTTAATGACCCTAAACCAAATAACTAGATGGCAACTGCTTAATCTTGACACTGTAATGTCGCACTCGTTTGTGTGACATAATGACAACTCCACTAGGGACCTTCTATTTTTTTATAGTATTGGACCAGGGTTTGTGTGTTTTATGTGGTTTTTATGATTTGATGTGTTTAAATTTTCATGTTTGGCTCTTTTTTTTAACTGATTTATGCTTACACATATTTTATCCTACTCATGCATACATATTGGATATGGATGAATCTTTTCATGCATCATGACAAGACCAAATGATTGATATTTTCTCTTAAACGTAGGAGTGTTAAAGTAATAAATAGCTTGACAATACTAGGGTCAAATAATAAGGAGGTTAACTATATAAATTATAAATGATGATGATGATTTAAAGAGGACTTTGAGATGTAAAATTAATGTGAATATCAAACAATGATAAAAAAAAAATTATCAAACTTAAAGGATCCACTAATGGTATTTCAAACAAGTATAGTATAAACTTTAGAAACCATATATAAAGGAGGTTCTAATCAAATTATAAATTGTTATCATGATTACATTAGTTATCTTATTCATGTAATGCTAATACTTGTAAATGTTGTCAAATATTCATGATTATAACTTATGTTAATAACAAATCAAGTTCTTTTCATAGCATAAGTGTCAGTTATACCATATGGTTAAGTTATGAAAGTGCCAAGGATTTGGTTTAAAAGTGTTATACAACACAAATATAGATAAACCATTTAACAAGTAAAGTATTAAAAGTGAACAAGATAAAAAATACAAAACATGTTAGTATCAAACATTAAAGTCTATGTTTAGTTTATACTATATTTATTCTTACACCATTAGTGTAATTGTTTTTTATCTTGACATAATAAACTTAACTAAATATAATAAAAGAAAGAAACATGAAGATAAGAACATAAATAAGATAAAATTTAACTAAGTAAAGAAAAGAAAATAAGAAGCATAAACAAGAAATTAATATAAGCAAAACTTAAACATTACAATAAAAAGAGAGCAAGAACATGATCTTGATTTGAAAACCAAAATGCCTAAATGCATAGAAAATGCCTTCATTTATAGGCTAAACTTTGAAACTATTGATTTAATGACTAATTGTTGATTGGGTGGCTAACTCTTGACTTGGTGACAATCTTTATCTTCTTGTCTAAATAAAACATTATTGCTAATATCAAAATTTGAACAAACTTAAATCATAAAAGTTCTAGAAAATTATCTTAGCTTTCTAAAAAAATAAAAACTAAGGTTACTTAAACTTCTAGAACTCAATATATGGGTTTGACACTAAATAGTGTCTGGGCTATAGGATAAATTCTGACTTCTCTATTATTGCTAAGATTTGGACTTCCAAACAACAGAATGGAGTTTGCATAATTCATAAATATTTTAGGCCTATGTCTTAACTTTCCATCCATATAAAGTAAACATAAATTTAAGTTCTATAGTTCTAGATATGACCTATAGATATGACCTAATGATTGAACAATATTACTGTTTGGACTAGACCAACATCTTTTTTCTAAACTTAACATTTTCTCTATCTTCTCAATTTTAGTAGTTGAACTCATCAATCAATTCTTTAATTTATATGATAGGCCTACATGTAAGATGAACATTTATAATAAATTAAACGTATCTTATAGTATCATACTTATTATTATAAAACATGCCTTAGTTAAAAAGTTATTAACACTTCAAGTGCAAAATACTGATATAAAATCTTGATAAAAATACACTTTAAGTACTAATCACACTCCCTAACCAACTTATTACTAGTCCCTAATAATCAAAAGGTTTAAATACAAAAACAATTTGCAAGTTCCACAAAGTAAGACATTCATTATTCAACTTCTATTAATCTATCCATGTAAATTAACTCTCATTAAATTTATATATCTATTTTATATTTCTTAAATAAGATATTAATAAACCTTCTTGTTACGTGCTTAATGTATGAAAACATAAATGATGAGGCTTTTATTGAAAAGAAAATAATATTCTGTTTTAATGTTTAACGTTAACTTACTTGGGTTAAGATTATTAGCTTCTTTTTTTTTAACATATATACAGATAACACAATACATTTTTAACCCATGTAACGAGCTTTTAGCTAATGACTCCCAAAGGAATTAGTCTTAGGGCATTAGGTGTTAAGACATCCTTATGAGCTTAATAACTTCGGTTGCAGATACAAATACACAGATAGTGTAATGTTTGATTTCCTTAAACTTTTCTCTTTAACCCATGTAACAAGTATTAGGTTAATAGCTCCTAAGTTAATTGACTTGAGGATATTAGCAGTTAAAACACCTATTTAGACTTAATTGCTTAGGTTAAGGAGGCTACAAAACCAAACTTATCTATATTTTTATTTAGTTAGTTAGTTACATTTATTATTATTATTTTTTGCAAATTATATATTATCCCTTTCTTTTAGTTGTTACCTATAACAAAAGAACTTAAATAATATAATAATCCTATCTGCAATCCACAATCATATGTTAAAGTGTGTGTGTAAAAATAAAGATTTAAGAGTACTTGTTAAATGAGTATATAAGCAGAATCAAGTGATAATAATGTGAGAGTTTGTATATCTAAATATTTCATAAGAAGTGTGTGATAGACCTTGTTATGAATATTGCAAATAATCATTGAAAAATATTTACCAAGATGTGTCTCAAGAGTCAATAAAATTCCTTATTACTCTGTCATCCTAATAATAATTTTATCAAATGTTTATGAAATAGAAAACACAGTTAGTTATTTTTTAAAATATCAACTACTACCCTCTCTCTCCAACTAAAATGAGACATTATTCTCAATATCCTAAGGTAGAAAGATAGAGTATAGAAGACATCACCTGCAACACTGAACATTGACAAACCTAAATAACACTTAAATAAATATAAAAAATAACAAAATAAAATATTATACTATTAATAAAAACAAAAGACATAAATTTTTAAAAACTATAACTTGAATTGTAATTATAATTATAGTTCACATCTTTCCTTTGTTTTATATCCAAGAATGACTTAAACATCCTCTATGTGTCGAAAATAGGCTTCTCATCCATTTTTATTAAAAACTAATAAACAAGGTCTTTTTTTAGTCATGTTTTCAAGACTATGCCAAGCATGTTCTTTATGAAAATGAGGTCATAAGTTATGAATTGCACGATGCATATCTTTATTATGATGAGACTTAAGAGTTAATAGAAGATTATCTAAAGACTTTATGTTTTGAACTAAATCCCATCTTTTTGATAATTTTCACAGGTTTTGCAGAATGCATGTGAGTCATTGAATATAGTAGGCCAATAAAATCCACTTTGTAAGATTTTTACATTCCTTTTTTTATGAGAAATGATCCCTACATGCCTTAGAGTGATAAAATTTAAAGACACTACTTACCTCATTATCTGGAATGTATCTTTGAAATATTTGATTAGGATAATATTTGAATAAGTAAAGGTCAACCCAATAAAAGTTTTACACATCGCTTAAAAACTTTTTTTGGTCTTGGTTATCTAAATAAGCTGGCAAAAATCCTAAAGCAAAAAAATTAATATTTTTAGCAAACCAAAGCATTGAACTAAGAGAAAGTAAGGATTCGTTGAAAAGTAATCATCGATTGGTGTGATGTTGGATATTGAATTTATTGTTAATTTTGACAAATGATCCGTGATAATATTTTCAGTGCCTTTTTTATCCTTGATTTCTTCTTGTTTAAAAGTTTTAAAGATTTTAAAATCATGATTGACTTTCCTTTATTTGTTCATGACATGAGAAAATGGAAGTACTAGTAGGGAAATAGTCTTTTTTTGTGATGTTTAGGTTTAACCCCTTCTTTATCTTTAGAGATTGACTCATCATCTTTCTCACATGGTTTAAGAATTGATTTTTCAATAACCTTACTATTATGGAGAGTAATGACTTATTGGACTTGATGTATGTGTTGGCTTCCAAAGTTGTTTGTACTTGCATTGTATTGCTCCTTGGGATTTTATTATGATTAAGATGGAAACTTGTCTTTCTCTTGAAAACTAAAAATAAATGTGAATTTTACAAGAGTATCTTTAAAATCTGTTATGCTTTTAGCAAGTTGAGTGTTGATTGTCTCTTGCCTTTCAATGAATGCATACAAAGTTTCCTTAAGATTTCTTCTAGGAGGTAGAGCATAAGGAGGTGCATATCCATGAAATTTTTTGCAATTAGGATGTGCTTGAAATGGTGACTGTGAAGTTTATACATTACTCTTTCATCTAAAACTTAGGTGATTTCTCCAACCAGGATTACATGTTTACGAGTATGGGTTGTGATTGAGCCCTTAAAAATTATTTAGAGCATGAGCTTGTTCATGGAGGCTTTCCTTAAAAGAAAGCAAAGTTAGAAAGTCATTAGTTAAGTGTTTAGTGGTTTCACAGATTTGACACACAATGTCTTGAATAAATTTTAATTGACCCCTATTTTTTAATTATAGTGCCTTGACTTTTTTAGGTAAAGACGCAAACTTCGCTTGAAGACCATGATCTTCCCTAAGGTTATACATACCTCTCCTAGATGTATGAGATTGAGTTTTACCCGGTGCCTTATAAGTACATACAGTGTCTCAATTCTAAGCATTTTGAGCTAACAAGTCCAAGTATTCCATTACTTCATCAGGGTCTTTATCTTTAAAAGTTCCATTACACATCAATTCTATAATTTGCCTATCTTTAGATGTTAACCCTTCATAAAAATATGAAACCAATCTCCATGTTTCAAAACCACAATAAGAGCAAGTATTATAGATATCTCGATACCTATCCTAACATTGGCAAAATGTTTCTTTGGGTATTTAAGTGAAAGTGGTGCTTTGTCTTTTAAAAGAGTTTATTTTATGAGATGAAAAAAACTTCTTTAAAAACTGTTGATGCATTTTATCCCAAGCATGAATGAATTCTAGTCTTAAATTTTAGAGCTATGTTTTAGCTCTATCTTTTAATGAAAAAGGAAAAAAGCTTAATATGATGTGTTCATGCTACAATTTGAGTCATTATAGGTGTTACAAACCTCCTCAAATAACCTTAAATACAAGTATGAATTTTTTAAATCTAAGCCATAAAAAGAAGGTAAAAGTTGAATAATGCTTGGCTTAAAATTAAAATGAGATACATTAGGGGAGGAAACTATGTATGATGGTGCACTTGTTCTTATTGGATTCAAGTGGTCTCTAAGTGTTCTAATATGGTTATTCTCATTATGAAGCGACTGGTTATCTTCTTTAGCTATATTTTCTAAAAATGATGAGGATACCCTATAAAGTCTACTACTTAATGTACGTGCCCAAACTCTCATGCACGTGTAGGAATAGAATAAAAGGAAGAAAAAAAATAAAATAAACAAAGTTAAATATAAGAAAAGTGAAAAGATAAAATAAAATAAATAATATAATTTAATAAGAATTTACCTCTAGAGCAACGACGCTAAAAACTTGACACAACCAAAAGATTGATGTCTTCTCTTCAGTGTAGGAGTGTTGAAGTAATAAATAACCTGACAAGACTAGAGTCGAACTATATGAAAGTTAATTGTATAAATTATAAATAATAATAGTACAATAACAACAGCAGCAACAATAACAACAACAACAACAACAACAATAACAACAACAATAATAATAGTAATAGTAATAATAATAATAAAAGAAGAATAAGAAAAAGAAGAAGAAGTTAAATAGATAGAAGATCAATGCGAGGATTAAACAATGATAAAAATAAATATCAAGATTAGAGGATTCACTAATAGTATTTCAAACAAGTATAATATAAACTCTTTTTATTACTCAATTGGAAAACCACACAAAGGAGGTTCTAATCAGATTATAAGTTGTTAACATGAATACATAGTTATCTTATTCAAATAATGCTAATACTTGTAAATATTATCGGGTATTCATGATTATAACTTGTGTTAACAAGAAATCAAGTTTCTTCCATAGCACAAGTGTTGGTTATACCATGCAATTGAGTTATGAAAGTACCAAGTATTTGTTATACCAAGTGTTATACAACACAAATCTAGACGAACTATTTAACAAGCAAAATATTAAAAGTAAACAAGATAACAAATATAAAATATAATAGTATTAAACATTA
This sequence comes from Populus ilicifolia, assembly GCA_015708895.1. Taxonomy (NCBI): domain Eukaryota; kingdom Viridiplantae; phylum Streptophyta; class Magnoliopsida; order Malpighiales; family Salicaceae; genus Populus; species Populus ilicifolia. Next base: position 150,848 of record SRLM01000452.1, read on the forward strand.
AAGTTCATATTGAGTTTGCATTATACTTATTCTTACACTATTATTGTAACATTTTCACCTTGACATAATATAACTTAGCTATACATAATGAACAAGATAAATATAAATAAATAATATAAGAATATAAGTATAGAAAAGGAAATAAAAAGCATAAACAAGAGTTTAATGATAATATAACATGAAATAAAACTTAACAATCATAAAAATATATAAAAAGAAATAAAGAGCATGATCTTGATCTGAAAACAAAAATGCCTAAATGCATCGCAAATGCCTCTTTTTATAGGTTAAAATTTGAAACTATTGATTTAATGACTAATTGCTGAGTGGGTTGCCACATCTTAACTTGGTGACTATCCTTATTTTCTTGTCTAAACAAAACATCAATGATAGTGTTAGAATTTGAACCAACCATGAAAGTTCTAGAAAATTGTCTTAACTTTCTAGAAAAAAAATTAAGGTCATTTGGACTTCTAAAACTCGAGATATGGGTTGAACACTGAATAATGTCTGGGCTGCAGGATAGATTTAGACTTCTATATTGTTGCTACGATTTAGAATTTCAAACAACAGAACTGAGTTTTGTCTTCCTATAAAAGTTTTAGGCATATGTCTTAGCTTTCTATCCATATAAAGCAGACCTAAATCCAATTTCTACAACTTTTATTATAATCTAATTGTCGAATAGTGTTTCAATTTGGACTAAACTAGCATCTTTTTTTTAAGTTTCACCCTCTCTTTGTCATTTGAATTTTAGTACTTCAACTCTTCAATTAATCATTTTATTTGTGATATGTCTACATTTAGGATAAATATTTATTATAAATTAAAGGTATCTTATGTTATTAGACTTGTTATTATAAAATATGCTAGTTAAGGAGTTATTGATACTTCAAGTGTAAAAATACACTTTTAAGTACTAATAATTTAGTTACGTACATTAAATGGTAGATTTTATAGAGTATCCTTATCATTTTCAAAAAAATGATTGAAGAAGATAACTAATCACTTCATAATAAGAATAATGAGAATAACCGTGTTAAAACACTTAGAGACCACATGAATCCCACATGAACAAGTGCAACCTCATGTATAATTTCCCACTTAATACATCTCATTTTAATTTTAAGTCAAACAATATTCAACTTTTACCTTCTTTTCATGGTTTAGATTTAAAAAATTCATATTTTTTATTTATGAAAAGTTGAGAAAGTCTATAACACTTATAATGACTTAAATTGTAGCATAAACACCATCATATTAAAGCTTTTTTTTTAATTAAAAGATAAAGCTAAAGCTAAAACATGGCTACAAAATCCCAAGTTAGGATCCATTCATGCCTAGGATGAAATACAATAATAATTTTTAAAGTTTTTTCTATATCATGGAATAAACTCTTCGAAAAGACAAATCACCACTTTCACTCAGAAACTTGGATAAATATTTTTCCACTATAAGGATAGGTATTGAGACTTGTTTAATACTTTTTCTCGTCATGGTTTTGAAACATAGAGATTAATTTTATATTTTCATGAAGGATTAACACTTAAAGATAAGCAAATGATGGAATTGATGTACAATGAAACTTTTGAAGATAATTACCCTAATGAAGCAATGAAGTATATAAACTTGCTAGCTGAAAATGCTTAAAATTGGGACATTACAGACACTTATGAAGTACCAAGTAAAACTCATCTTCATACATCTAGTAGAAGTATGTACAACCTTAGGGAAGATCAATCTTAAGGAAGATCATGACCTTTAAACCAAGTTTGTATCTTTAGTTAGAGGCACTAAAATTAAAAAAAAAATGGTCAATTAAAATCTATTCAAGACATTATGTGTAAAATTTGTGAAACCAATAAACATTCTACCAATGATTGTCCAACTTTGCTTTCTTTCAAAGAATGCCTCCATGAAGAAACTCATACTTTAAACATTTTTCAAATGCCTAATTATAATCCATACTTGCAAACATATAACTCTGGTTAGAGAAATCACCTAAATTTTAGTCGAAAGAGTGATAACAATAATGCACAAACTTTATAGCCACTATTTCAAGCACACCATAATTTTCACAATTCTTATGGATATGCACTTCCTTATGCTACCCCTCCTAAAAAAAATATTGAGAAAACATTGCTTGCATTCATTGAAAAGTAAGAGGCAATGAATACTCAACTTACTTAAAGCATGACAGATTTTAAAGGTACTTTTGCAAAATTCACATCTAATCTTAGTTTTCAAGAGAAAGGTAAGCTTTTATCTCAACCAATATAAAATCCCAAGGGGCAATACAATGCAAATGCAAGTAGTTCCAGAAGCCAACACATGTATCAAGTCAAATCAGTCATTACTCTTTATAGTGGTAAGGTTATTAGAAAACTCATTCTTGAACTTTATGAGAACAATGACGAGTCAATATTTGAGGTTAAGGAAGGGGTTGAATTTAAACATTATGAAGAAAAAACTAATTTCCCACCACTTCCATTTTCTCTTGCCATGACCAAAAAAAAAAATAATCAATCATAATTCTGAAATCCTTGAAACGTTCAAATAGGTAAGGTTAATATACCTTTACTAGATGTTATTAAACATGTACTTTTCTATGCTAAATTTTTAAAAGATCTGTGCATTGTAAATAGAAAACTGAATGTGAAAAATAAAGCCTTTTTAGTTAAACAAGTAAGTGTCATTCTTTAAAATATTAATGCTTTGAAATATAAAGATCTTGGTTATTCTATAATTTCTTGATTTATTGGAAAACATAAAATTAGAAGAGCTTTACTTGATCTTTCATATTCCGTCTTTTAAAGTCTCAATCTAGGTGAGTTAAAACCAATTTTTATAACTCTTTTACTTGCCAATAGATCTGTAAAAGAGTCTAGAGAAATAGTTAAAGATGTGTTACTACAAGTTGATAAATTCATTTATTTTATGAATTTCATTGTCTTAAATATACAGCTTGTTAAAGCATGTAATTAATTTCATGTTATTTTAGGATGTTCATTTCTTGCAACTTGTAATGTATTGATTAATTATAGGAATAGACTAATGAAGCTATCATTTAGAAACATAACATTGGAGATGAATATTTTTAATATTTGTAAGCAACCTAGAGATGACAATGATTCACAGGAAGTAGATGCTATCAAAGAATTAGTTTATGATCAATTTAAATCTACTTTGAATAAAATTGAGTTTAATGAATCTGAAGATTTGCAACTAATTTATTCTAAAAAAGAAATCATGAATAAGAAAGGTGCTAAAAATATTAATGCGGATCTTTTATTAAGATTGATAATAGTTTGATATTTGATATCACACCAATTGATGATTACTTTTCTAACAAATCCTTATTTTCACTTAGTCTAATGCCTTGGCTTGCTAATTTAATCAATTTTCTTGCAATGGGAGATTTGCCCATTCATTGGAACACCTAAGAAAAAAGAAATTTTTTGAACGAAGTGAAGAATTTTTATTAGGATGACCTTTATTTATTCAAAAATTATCTTGATCAAATATTTCAAAGATGCATTTCTAAAAACAAGGTTAGTAGTGCCATTAAATTTTGTCATTCTAAGGCAGATAAGGGTCATTTCTAGTAAAAAAGATAGCTGTGAAAATCTTTCAAAATAGATTTAATTGGCCCACCATGTTCATGGACACATATGCATTCTACAAAACTTATGAAAATTATCAAAAAGTTGATATTGATCAAAACATTTTGCTTTATAATTCTCGACTCCATTTATTTCTTGAAAAGTTAAGATCAAGAAAGAGTAGTCCATTTATTGTGAATATGGATATCCTTATGGGGCCTTTAATATTGAGAATCCATAGAATGACAATGTTTTTAAGGTAAATAAACATTGTTTAAAAGCTTACTTTGATAATTTTTCTAGTGAAAATGAATCTATTAGTTTAAATGATCCTGTAGATAAAGGTTGATTATTTTGTTTTTCTCAGATTGTTTTTGTGGTTTTTTTTTGTGTGACTTTTGTTTTGTTACTCCCTTTCAACCCAGTTAAATGACAGATAATAGTACTCCATCACTCTTAAGTCGGTCATTTCAGTCTTTCATGATAACTAATATTTGTGTACATATTTGTTCAATTTCTTTTTGCTTCTCTCTTCCACTTCTCATCTAAAAAATGGACACCACTCTTAAAAATTGAAAAAAATATTTTTTCATTTTGCTTCAAAATGCAATAAAAAAATTTACCAAGCTAGGTGTGTAAAATTAAGGTTGTTAATAAATCATGGAATTTCTAAAGATATTCGTTGAATGATTGAAACAAAAGTTTGATTATCAGGTAAGTCTTTTAATTCTTTTATTTTATACATACTTGGAATAGGTAAAAGCATTTTTGCAAAGAAACATCATGCAAAATGACTGAAAGTTTGTCATCGATATGCTAGAAGGAATTGTAATGCATAATGTCATTTTATAGGAATGATACCTATAAACTATGAAGATAAAATAATTCATTAAGGATACCTAAGTAAGGAGTCTTTAGATAATTTTTTATTAACTCTTGAGATGCATCCTAGTGAAGATGTGCATCATGCAATTCATGATTTATAGCCTTATTTTCATAAAGACTATGATCGACTTATTCTTAGGAATCTGACTAAAAAAGACTTTGTTTGTTAGTTTTTAAGAAAACTAGATGGAAAGCTTATTCTCAACCTATAAAGGGCGTTTAAACCATTCTTGGATGTAAAACCATGGGAAAATATCAACCATAATCATAATTACAATTTAAAATTTAGTTTGTAAGAACATGTTTCTTTTGGTTTTATTAATAGTATCATATTTTGTTTGATTATTTCTTATATTTGTTTAACTAAGTTTCAGGATTATTAGTGTCTGTTGTTTTCTGTGATGTCTTCTTCTATACTCTATCTTTCTACCTTAGTACATTAAGGACAATGTCTCATTTTAGTTAAGGAGAAATGGTTGTAGTTGATATTAAAAAAGAAAAATTAACTGTGTTTTCTATTTTATAAACTATTTACAAAACTATTGTTACTAGAATAATAGAGTAAATGAATTTTTTTTATTAAATTGACTCTTAAGACACATCTTAGTAAATATTCTTAACAAGGTCTTTTAGAATACTTATTGAAATATTTAGGTTTACACACTCTGATAGTGTTATCATATAATTATGCTCATATACTTATTTAACAAATATTCTTAAACCTTGATTTTCACAAGTACACTAAACATATGATTGTATGTTGCAAATTAAATTATTACATTATTTATGTTTTTTTGTTAAAGGTAACAACTAAGAAAAAGATATAGTATATAATTTGAAAAATAAATAAATAAAATTGATGATAATAAAAATATAGATAAGTTTAGTTTTGTACCCTCTATAACCTAAGCAATTAAGTTCGAAGGGTGTTTTAATACCTAATACCCTAAAGTCAACTGACTTGGGAGCTCTTGGCTCAACACTTGTTACATGGGTTAAGGAGAAAAGTTTAAGGAAATTAAATATTGCATTATCAACGTATCAGTACTGCAACCCGAGTTATTAAACTCGAAAAGGTGTCTCAATACCTAAAGCCTTAAAACCAATTAGTCTAAGAGTTATTAGCCTAAAACTCGTTACATAGATTAAAGATGCGTTATGTTTTAAGTTATATGTATATATTTATTATAAAAAAAAATCTCAACAAAAGAAGAAAAAAAACAGAGATAATAATCTCAACATAAGGAAGTTAATTTTAAATATTAGAGCAAAACATTATTTTCTTCTAACAAAAGCCTCATCATCTATGTTTTCATACACTGAGCACATAAAAGAAAGGTTTATTAATATTTTTTTTAGAGATATTGAGCATATATATAAATTTAATGAGAGTTTGTTTATCTAAATAGATTAATTGAAGTTTAATGATGAATGCTTTGATTTGTGGAACTTGCAAATTATTTTTCTATTTTAACACTTTGATTACTAGAGACTAGTAATAAGCTAGTTAGGAGGGTGTGATTAATACTTAAAAATGTATTTTTTTTCAAGGTTTTATATTATTATTTTGTACTTTAAGTATCAATAACTTCTTAACTAGAACATATTTTATAATAGCATATCTAATAAATGTAAAATACCTTTAATTTATGATAAATATCTATCTTAAATGCAGACTTATCACATAAATGAAAGGATTGATTGATCAATTTAACTACTAAAATTGAGAAGATAAAGAGAGAGTTAAGTTTAAAAAAGAGATGCTAGCTTAGTCCAAACTGGAACACTGTTCAGTTATTGTGTCATATCTAGAGTTGTAGATCTTGGATTTCAATTTAGTTTATATGGATAAAAAGCTAAGATACATGCCTAAAAAACTTTATGGGAATGCAAGACTTAATTATGCTATTTGAAAGTCTAAATCTTAGCAACAATGAAGAAGTCAGAATTTATCTTTTAGCTTAAATAATATGTAGTGTTTAGCCCATATCTCAAGTTTTAGAAGTCTAAATGACCCTTTTTTTTGTTAGAAAGCTGAGATAATTTTGTAAGACTTTTATACAAACTGTTTGTTTAAATTCTGATGTTAGCAATGATGTTTTGTTCAGACAAGTAGATAAGGATTGTCATCATGTCAAGATATAGTCACCCACTCATCAATTAGTCAACAAATCAATTGTTTCAAATTTTATCCTATAAAGGAGGTATTTTGCATATATTTAGGTATTTAGGTTTTTAGATTAAGATCACGTTCTTGCTCTCTTTATATTTTTGTAATGTTTAAGTTTTTCTTTCATTAATCTTTTATTTATATTTTTCATTTCATTTCCTTAACTTAGCTAACTTATATCTTATTTATGTTCTAATCTTATTTATTTATGTTTCTTTTTTTCATTATGTTTAGTTAAGTTTAGTATATTAAGGTGAAAAGGTTACACTAATGGTGTAAGAATACATATAGTATAAACTCAACATGGACTTTAATGTTTGTTATTACCATGTTTTGTATTTGTTATCTTTTTCAGTTTTAATACTTTGCTTGTTAAATGTTTAATCTAAATTGATGTTATATAACACTTGGTATAATAAATATTTGGTAATTTCATAACCCAACCGTATGGTATAACTTGCATTTATGCTATGAAAGGATCTTGATTTGTTGTTAATATAAGTTATAATCATGAATATCTGATAATATTTACAAGTTTTAACATTATTCAAATAAGATAACTAATGTAATCATGTTAACAATTTTTAATTCGATTAGAATCTTCTTTGTGTGTGTGTGGTTTCTAGTTGAGTAATAAAAAGAGCGTATATTATACTTGTTTAAAATACCATTAGTGGATCCTCTAACTTTGATATCATTAATTTTACAATCTTAAAGTCCTCTTTAACTTATTATTATTGTTGTTGTTATTTATAATTTATATAGTTAACCTTCCTGTTATTTGACTCCGATCTTGCCAGATTATTTATTACTTCGACACTCCTATACTTGGAAGAAGATATCAATTTTTGCTCATGTTAGTAGGTAGATGTGTTGTATAATTTTTCTTTCATGAATTGTTTATATTTTAGTTATTTTTAATTATATGGAAAATTTATGTTTTGTATGTCCATCTCATTCACATCAAGAGTAGAATTTAGGTTCCTTGATCCGTTTTTATATAAGTTAGGAACTTAAGGATTATTCATCTTTGATTGGGAATATATAATAAACTAGCTTGTGTTATACTTATGCAGTAAACATGTAACCTGAATACAATATTATACTCCTTGTTTTTGTTTCTGGAATATTAAATGTATCAATCTTTGATTGGGAATATATAATAAACTAGCTTGTGTTCAAAATGTTAAACTGTGTTGTTTTTATATATAAAATTTCAGTGTGCTTGGATGATTCTTGTAATTACTAACTTATGCATGTGATATGAGATGGAGATTGAGTATGAAGATTTCTCCTGAGTATATTCTTGAATGAATTAAATTGTTGATTTGTACAAATTATGAATGTGATTATAGGTGGGATGTGATTATAAATGTGTTTAGATAAATTGTCGATAACCTGGGATCTTCCGATATAGGGTAGACTCTGGCAAAATTTCATGAAATTTTGGTGAACTTAATAACAAATATTATGCTCCATTTACCTTTTATGTGGAAGTTAAATGGATAAATTGATGTAACCTTTAAGGCTGTTATAGTACAAATTAGGAACACATGGCTTCTTTTATTATAAGCGATACTAATATGATACCACCATGAGTACATAATATTATTAAATTACTAAACATTCTATAACACACACCACAAAATATAATTCTAATTTATTAATATCTAGGGGTTAATCAAAATGCATAATTTATCAATAAAACTATAACAGTAATATATTCAGCTAAAATACAAATTTATTTAATTAATCAGCGAACATTTAGATTCATCAAATTTTGCTATCATAACAAAATTATCAATCAAATTCATGCATTTCATAACTAATATTATTATTCTATACATAATTCAATATAATATGTAATTTAATCTAAATCAACACTAACTCTAACAAAATAATTTTGTTAGTTAACAATCTAATTATCCCAATCTCTAATTCAAAACTTTAACATTATATGAAATCAACTTAATACATATTAGCATAAATTACATCCAATTAATAAAGAAAAAGTGTTCAATATACTTCAAATTCAAAACCTTAACATTGTATAAAATCAACTTGAATATATAATATAAGTGGTGATGGTAATCGGTGGTGGCTATTTTAGCCAAAAATTAGTTGAAATGTGTTGGAGAAAGATAGAGAGGGGTGGCGATCTAGGAGAGGGATGGGTGATCTTATTATTTTTTAGAAGTGTTTCGCAGTAGAAAGAGAGAGAGAGAGGAAGGTCATTGAGAATGAAGAGAAAAGAGGGGAGGTTTGTTGTTAGGAGAAAGAGAGAAAGGAGAAAAGAAGAAGAGAAAGGAGAAGAAAGAGGCTTTGCGGGTATTAATTTTGAATAAGGTAGTATATGTCATCCACAACTTTCATGTCCATGTAGCAACTGTAAAATAAGAGTTATGATGGTATATGTGACTTAAATGTCACAATTATCATTAGGGATTTGTATAATTATATTATATTTTTAAATATTTATTATTATTATTTTACTTTATTATTTTTTTAATTATGCTAAAAGAATATTTCTATACCAGTTAGTAATTGAATGTACTTTTATTTTTAATGTTATCATTTGCAGTTCAAATAAGAAGATTGTAATAAATATTTTTTTTTATAAATACATCATATTTTTATAAATAACATTTAAAAATTTTAAAATGATTTAGAGTGTAAAATCTAATTTGAGGATATCTTTATTTTAAAATCAATGCATGAAGCATAAAAAAAAAACAGAGAGATCTGTTGATTTGTTTCTCTTGATAGCCCCATGCATTTGTAAGGTTTTATGGATTAAAGTAGCTAGACAAATATTAGAAAGAAGAGTTTTTTTTCCTTTGTTGAGTTTTCGCAATCATGTCTTGACAAAAATTCGAAAGCTCATGTGTGTTCATGTAGTCAAAGCATCAACATGTGCTTTCGGTAAAGATTGCAGTTGAAGCAATGATGCTTTCCTGACTTGGCTAGATGCCATCGAAACCCAAACCTCCCTGTCAACCAGACATTTCATGACTGCTGGTCTTTATTTAGATGCCAGAGTTTTGCACGCAAAGAATGCTCTATTAGGGGCAATCAATTGACGGTTAACCCTTTCTTGCAAAATCCATGATTGTTACCATCGCTCCCTTGCGTAAAGAAAACTCAGTCGAAATATAGAGATATAATTTATCTATTCAGGTTTTAAATTTAATTTTTAGAGGTTATTTAATTGAGTATTTATAAATTTTAAAGTTACTAGAAATTTATATAATTATTAATTTTAAAATTTATAAAATATATACAAATTAGTACATCCATAATAATAATAATAATAATAATAATAATAAATAAAACAAAACAAAAAAACGGGTTGAAACTTGAAACTTAAAATGGTGTGTCACACCCATAAACCTATATTTAAAACCCACAACAGGGGAAGCAGCATCTTTCTTGGCAACTATGTATTTCCTCAATATAAGGACTGGGCCCATAGTTGCGAAATGAAACATTATGTACAATTCAAGACTACCATAAATGTTTAGCTTCCACACAAGATGGGATATAAAAGAAGATGGAAACCAAGCTGAGATTTCATGAAAGTAGTTAGTTTGAGGGTTATAGCATATTAATGGAGCCTGATCCCTCTTCTCTAGATCATATATGGATTCCAAACTGATGTTTATATTTCTCACAATGTAGTCCACAATCAGTCAGAATCTACTAGTGATTAATGAATAAGTCCGATAACTTGGGATATTAACTAACATGATCCATTTAACAAGGAACATTATGCATTTCTTTGGAGTCCCAAGTAATTAATTCTAGCCCAGGCAACAAAATAACTATAACAACTTGCAAATGTTGGGGCACATTCAAGTTCTGAAGAAATGCAAAAAAGTTTGATCCTCTAAGACCTATATGTACTTAAACTGATTGTGCTATGGAGCAATCAGGGCATCAAAACCGACCTCTCGCTTGATATTTAGTGTATCTAATGGTTTTCACCTTGGAGTCTCCACCAAGTGACTCGCGTATATCATCTGTAAGGGTAAAACTTAAAGGGCCATCTTCTTTGACTCATCCACTTCCTTTACATCCCGAGCATGTTATCATCCTTGGATCATCACATCTCTTGCAAATCCCCTTGGAACTGCATATTCAAGGTGTAATTGCATTGAATTCTATGTAACTACTAAAATTATGCATTTTCCCACTATAGTCCAAAAATCTGGTTGACACTCGACAATTATTGCACAGAAGCATGCCACTTACCAGGATGCAATGGTAAAAAATGCTCAATTAAGTAAACTAAGCCACCCATGAACGTTCAGTTAACAATGGTGTATCGAAAATTTGGCTACCCTCGAGGCTTGAGGATTGGCCTTCTTTTTTTTTGTGTTCATATGCACATTGCACAATGTGTGTGTGCATTACTTCAACAGAACTCAAAGCGCAAGAGGATAGAAATGCAAAGAGAATTTTCAGCCCCTTCATTTCTACCACTGTCCTATGTGATTCAGATCGCCAACAAATTGATGGGCCACTTTTGGTTTATTGATCAGAGGCAGTTCGCTTGATCAAACAAGATAGTACTATACCTTATTTTGTGAATGGCTCGTAGCATTTATTGACTTTATGTTGCACTTTGACTAGGTTGCAATTTTTGTGAACAATGCCCAACATCCCCAAAATGCCAGAAGGCATATAACGAGGCAAAAATTAACGTGGTTACAATAAGAAACCAAAAACATGAGGAAATCGAATAGTCACAACTGAATATCGAAGTCCATGACTGTGAGAATGGCATCCAACTATGTTAAGGGGAAAAAAAAGGACAAACAGTAGTTTATGATATTAGAAATCATAATAATGGTCATGATGCACAAAATAAATCACAATTAAAATTATTTTCTGAGGCATCTGAGAGTAGAGTGATCCAGCTTGCATTAAAGAGCGATCACCTAAATTGCAATTCTCTACACAAATTGCCATCTCAAATTGCTCTCACAGCATTTATATTAAGCATAATTGATATCCACTAGAAAAACAATAGAGCTTTTGTATAATTCAACCACAAAAAGATCCTACAGTTGAGTTGATCCTATAAAATGCAAAGAGTGAAAATGGATGACAGAGCTTAACTAGATATTCAAGTACCTCTTGATCTAACAAATAAAACATGGCTATGAAAGATTGAGGTAGCATTGTTTACCAATCTAAAAGATACAAGAAGATTTATATATAAAGTAGAAATTAATGTAGTCAACGTTGCTTCAATCGCCGCATGTAAAGAAGCAGGAAAAAACTTAGCTTGGAAGAACAAGACATGAGCATCTTCAATCTTCCTACAGACAATGGCTCATCTTTCTGACAAGATTCAAGTCTCCGTTTTAAGTTGTAAAGGCAACAAAATTACGGCCCATAAGACACTTGCTGCAGAATTATGTTAAAAACTCAATCTTGGACAATTTTCAGCAAGTAGACAATAAATGCCATCCTGAACTACTTTTTTTCCCTTCCAATAAGTCTGATCCTCAATCTAATATACTCTTCTCTACAGGATGGGAAACACTAAGCTATGCATGCTATTCTATCAGGTGATATCAAGCTTTCAAAAAATAACAAAGACATGCAAATTTTACAACTTTGATAAATCTTCAATCTTCCATTGCACGCTTACCAATTTGTACAGTGACCCCAGTTCCTTTTATTTATACTAAATTGGCAAAACATAAAGAAAACAAATGGACATAACTAAAATCCTATTCAAACTCAATAAAAAATAAAAAAAAAACTATCCTACAAACATTTTAACAAGGTTCTGTGTGTGCTCGTGTGTATCTTTTTTGTTTTTTTTAATCTTCTTTGTGAAGCAGAAATGAAAGAATCAATCATGGGAGCAGAAATGGTCGCAGATTCGAAACCGGTATGGGGCCATTTTTTATATATTTTTTTTGTTTTTGGGTTTGGCATAACGTATTCTGTAGCCTGATTTCAATTGAAGTTTTCATACAGTTAGCTCATGGAGCTTAATTAATTTTTTTAAAATATGGAAAAAAGTGCTTAGGTGACGGTGATACTTTTAAAGAAGTAAAAAAATTGAACAGTCAGTTTAAACTTTAATTAATTTGATGATGTGATTAAAAATAAATAACAATAATAATAATAAAAATATTGATAAAAAAATAATACTGTAATAAATCAATTTAATTAACAAATAAAAGTCTTTATCTAGTACACTTAGTATAGATAAATAGAATCAACAAAAAACCAAATATAAAAATAGATTTAAAAAAAAAATCTAAACCAACCTTGTCCAATTTTTAAAACTCGTAGACCCAAAGGTTAACAAAATCTCGATACATAAAAAAATAGTTTCAATAAAAAAATTAAAAATAAAATAAATAGCAATTAAAAAAAATAAAGATCAAAACTAAGATAAAATAAAATGAATTAAAACATTGAGGAATATAATTGAAAATATAATTTAATTAAGAGAATGATTATAAAAAAATAACAATGAAAAGAAAATGGACTAAATCTGGAAGGTACAAAAACAAAGGAGGGTTAAATTGAAAGAAAATTCAAATCTATAGATTATTTAAACTAAAAAGAATAACAATAAAAATAATAGGGACTAAATCAAAAGGCTGCTTTAAAAATATGCAGTGAAAGACTTTGAAATTGAAGAGTAGAGAGGAAACAAGAAAGAAAAGAAATGAAAAAAAGCTACTGACACAAAACTTGACCTTTTTTTTTACCGCATATGCAATCTAGAAATAGAAAAGATGTCATGAGGATTAAAACACCATTGTGGAAATAGAAGTTTAGTCGGTGGATGATGCCATCCACGTCATCCAAAAAACACAAAAGCACCCATACATGTTAATTTTTTTTTATATATATCCAAATACTAAATTGCCCTTATTGGACTTGGTAATTACAAAAAAAAAGAGAGGAAAAGACAAGAAAAATCTTCCTTGACCCAAGAAAAGATAATTTTAATTTAAATACATCATGATAATTTTATTATGCACTTGAAAAGAAATAGTCAAAAGTGTCTTTGTGACACGATCAAAAAGTTGATGTCTTATCCGTAGTATAAAAGTGTCAAAATAATAAATAATTCGATAAGACCTGAGTCAATCCACATAAAAGTCAAATATATATTAACACGACTAAAATATTAATATCTTCTCTCAAGTGCAGGAGTGTTGAAGTAATAAATGACCTGGCAAGACCGGGGTTGAACTATAGGGAGGTTAATTGTACAAATTATAAACTACAATAATAGCAATAACAACAATAACATCAACAATTAGTAGCAGTAGTAGTTGTTGTTGTTGTAGTAGTAGTAGTTGTAGTAGTAATAGTACTACTACTAATAATAATAATAATAATAATAATAATAATAATAATAAAGAAAGAGAAGGAGAAGAAGATGATGAGAACTTGGAGATAGAATATTAATGTAAGGATTAAACAATGATAATAAAAAATATCAAGGTTAGATGTTCCACTAATGGTATATCAAACAAGTATAGTATAAACTCTTATTGTTCAATTGGAAACCACATACAAAAGAGTTTCCAATCGGATTATAGAT